>CM077148.1:2476999-2512038 GCA_039583875.1 Platanthera guangdongensis | reverse complement strand
TTATAGCAGTAGGTCCGGCCGGGGCCCGACGCATATACCACAGACAGACCGGGTGGTTACTTATGGAAACCATCCAACCAATCTCAACGTCCTACACAGAGCATTCTAGCGGAAGCAGTTTATAAAAGTTGTAAACAAGAACCCAGCATCAAGCACGAATGTCCACTAATACAAATTAGGAATGTTATACAAAATACCCAAAACCGGCCTTAAGGCCTTACAAAATGTTTCACTTGAATATTACATGATTTACAAACCACGGCACGCAGGCCGGTCATACATGAATAAAGCAGTAAACACTTCCACTTGGGCCTTCGAGGGCCAGCTTCGCAAAAGGGCTTTAGCCCGCTATTGACCGCTTGGTCCAGCTGCACCTGCAAGCAACAAACCACCGCACGGTGGCAAAACAAGGCAACGGTCAGCAATGCTGACCAAATTATAACGATCCCGCCCCAACTCGGGGCGGCGATGCTCCTTCCCTGCATTTCATTAGCATAAGCGAGCAATGTATATATCCATAGCCATTTCATCACAGACGTTGGCTCGCACGGCCACACGCCCCGTGCACTCAGGGCACATTCTCGGTGAACCGGTCGATGTCACGTCAATTAAAGCCATTAACATTCCGGACTCACCACCGCCACTTAGACGGCCAAACTATGAGCAATTTGTCTTCCTGGCCTGGGTCACGACAATTTAAGCCATTGACCGCCGAAGACCCTAATCTATGCCAACGGTAAGTGCCACGTGCTTTAGGTCTCTTTAACCGAACGACATAGAACGGGTACGGTTCCATCTAACCCGTGCTCACATCGCAACGACAATTTAAGCCATTTGCGCGGGTCAAACTTCCACCGAGTCCCATTTCCATCACAAGTCACATAACCCCGTTATGTTCAAGTTGGCTCTCAAGCCACCAAGTTGGCAAGATCTCGTATCCGCCCAGTTTTCCGGGTGCACCTTTGGGTTAGTCCCCAAGGCTCCCTGCTGCAATCTACCGCGTAGAAAACCCGAAAAACAACCAATAGCACGGAGTCTTCTCCGGCCTTATGCAATGCAACATCACCGATCCGAGACCAACATGTCCGGGTAGGCTTCACACATCATGCCTATGTCCGTTCTCGCATACGGACTCTAAACAACGGGGACTTCACATATCTACCCGAAGGAACGCCTCCAACTCTCCGCAAACTCGCGAGAGCGGGCTTCCTATGCTAAGAAAGAGAGCTATTCATGCTCAAGATGAGGATCGTTACCTTGAGTTCCTCTTTGGCGCCATTGAAAAGTAATCGGATGAAAATCACCGCACTAGCGTTGCCTCCGTGGATCCGGAGTCGGCTTCGCGATTCGGAGCTCCAAGCTCCTCCAATGGCGGATCTAGCTCTTCTTCCTCCCTTGGCTCTCCTCTCTCTCTAAGGATTTAGAGAGATGATAAGTGAAGAAAAGAAGGGTTTCTAAGTCAAAACCCGGGTATATCCCTTCAGGAACAACCCCCAGCCGTTGGATCTCAACATAAGGAAACGAACGGCTTTGATTCGGGGTGAAATGCCCAATCTGGACCGAACACGGCCTGGCACACGCCCGTGTCCAGGGCCGTGTGCCGCATTCGCCGTCAAAATCGAATCACCTGGAACCTCACACGGGTATCGAACACGCCCGTGTTCGAGCTGACACGCCCGTGTTCCACCTGACACGGCCGTAGTGTACCCCATGATTTTCCCCTTTTTCAACCCGAGCACTGCACGGGTTCTAGGACACGCCCGTGTCCTTGCCCGTGTCACCTTGACACGCCTGGACCCCAGGCCGTGTACACGGTCTCGACATTTCGTCGAGCGAAGATCGTCGACCTGATGACACGGCCTTGGACACGCCCGTGTCCTAGGCCGTGTGCCTTGTCTCGACGATCGTCGAGTGAATCTCGACGACTCCCCGGACGATCGTCGACACGGGTCGACACGCCCTGCGACACGCCCGTGTCGCAGGCCGTGTGCCCAGTCTCGACGAATCGTCGAGTATACTCGACGACTTCGCGGCTAAGTGTCGACACGGGTCGACACGCCCTGCGACACGCCCGTGTCGCAGGCCGTGTGCCCATTCTCGACGAATCGTCGAGAGAATCTCGACGACTTCGCGGCTAAGTGTCGGACACGCTTGACACGCCCTGGGACACGCCCGTGTCCCAGGCCGTGTGCCTTCAGCCAGAACCCAAACTGGCCCAAAACGTCCCCCTTTGCTCCTTTGAGTTTCGGGGCGTTACAACTCTCCCCCTCTTAAAAGAATTTCGCCCACGAAATTACATAAAGGAAAGACATACAAAAACAAAATTTGTACCTGAGCGGAACAACTCCGGATACTCGTCAAGCATAGTCTGCTCTCGCTCCCAAGAGAGCTCCTCACGACCGCAATTGTCCCACCGGACCTTGACCATCCTGATCTCTTTATTGCGTAGCCGCTTGACCTCCGAGTCCTCAATCCGCACGGGCTTGACCTTTGTCGTTAGCCCACTATCCACCGGCACTTGATCAACCGCGATCACTTGCGTAGGCTCTTGCACCGCCTTCCGAAGCACCGAAATATGGAATACATCGTGTAAACCACTTAGCTCCACTGAAAGCTTCAACCTATAGGCCGCTTCACCAACTCGCTCCAGAACCTCAAACGGTCCAAGGTACCTCGGGCTTAGCTTTTTCAATCGTCGCACCCGCGAGACACCCTTGAACGGCTTGATCTTTAAGTATACATAATCGCCCACAGCGAACTCCACGTTCCTGTGCTTGGCATTATAGTACTTTGCTTGCCGTCCTGAGCGATAAGCAACCTCTCCCGAATGGTTCTCACCAAAGAAGTAGCATCCTCCACTTCCGATCGCTTATACAACTTTGACTCACCCGTTTCTAACCAAGACAACGGCGTGCGACATCTTCTACCATATAGGGCCTCGAAAGGCGCCATCTGAATACTCGCTTGGTAGCTGTTGTTGTATGCGAACTCCACCAAATAAAGGTGGTCTTCCCATTGCTTTCCAAAATCCAAGACACACATGCGAAGCATGTCTTCCATGGTTCTATTGACCCTCTCGGTCTGCCCATCCGTTTGCGGATGGAAGGCTGTGCTGAATTTCAGCTTTGTTCCCAACATTTGCTGCACCAGCCTCCAATCATTGGACGTGAACCGCCCATCTCGGTCACTCACGATGCTGCGGGGCACACCATGAAGCCGTACTATGTTATCCACATAAAGCTTTGCCAGCTTCTCCACCGGATCATCCTTCCTATGCGGAATAAAATGCGACACCTTCGTTAATCGATCAACAACCACCCAAATGGCGTCGTTCCCCTTTTGCGACCTTGGAAAACCGTGCACAAAGTCCATAGAGATGTCGTCAAATTTCCACTCCGGAATAGGCAAGGACTTAAGAAATCCTCCCGGCTTTGGCACTCCGCCTTTACCAAGGCGCAAGTTTGGCACTTCGCTACGTATAGCGCCACATCCTTTTTAAACCCGGCCACCAAAATAGTTTCTTCACATCACGGTACATCTTCGTGCTCCCCGGGTGAATCGAGTACTTGGTATGGTGTGCCTCGTACAACAACTCCACCCGTAAATTGCCCACACTTGGGACGCACAACGACCGTCTTTCCACAGCAATCCGTCCTCCACGACGAATTGGGAATTTGACCCATCCAGAGCCTCTATCATGAACTGCTTCATATGAGCATCCATATCCAAAGCCTGCCGAATCCGATCAGCCAGGTCATATTGGACTTCAGTCCAATTCAGAACTGCTTCAGCACTTGATTGTCTATCCACACAAACAATCTCCAACGCCTCCAACTCCCGCACCAACCGCTCATCATGCACCGATAGCCAATTGGCTTGAGCTGGGGCTCGGCGACTCAACGCGTCCGCAACCGCATTCCCTTGCCAGGCACGTAGTGGATCTTGAATGTATAGTCCCCCAGGAACTCCATCCATCTACGCTGCCGCATATTCAGATCCTTCTGATCAATTAGATACTTTAGGCTCTTGTGATCGGTGTAGATATCAATCTTCACACCGTACAAATAGTGTCTCCACAGCTTCAAGGCAAAAATCACGGCCGCTAACTCCAAGTCATGGACCGGATAATTCCTCTCGTGCACTTTTAGCTGTCTCGAGCCATAAGCTATCACGCTCCGTGCTGCAGTAGCACGCAACCCAAACCGCTGCCTGAAGCATCGCTATATATCTCATAGCCTTCGGTCCCAACCGGCGAACTCAGCACAGGCGCCGTGGTCAACCGACACTTCAATTCCTCAAAAGCTCGCGCGCACTCCGGCGTCCAAACGAACTTATGCTCCTTCCTCGTCAAAGTAGTGAGAGGTAACGCTATCCGCGAGAAGTTCTCTACGAAGCGCCTATAATAGCCGGCAAGCCCCAAAAAGCTCCGGACTTCTGCTACCGTAGCAAGCTCAGGCCACTCCCGTATCGCAACAATCTTCGCCGGATCCACAGCAATACCCTCTCCACTCACTATATGCCCGAGGAACGCTACTGAGGATAGCCAAAACTCGCACTTCGAGAACTTGGCATACAACTGATTTCTCCTTAGCGTCTCCAACACCAAATGAAGATGCTTGAAGTGATCTTCCTCACTTTGCGAGTACACCAAATATCGTCGATGAAGACGATCACGAAATGGTCCAAGTACTCCCTGACGTCCTGTTCATCAAATCCATGAACACTGACGGCGCATTAGTCAGCCCAAACGGCATGACCGTAAACTCATAATGCCCGTATCTCGTACTAAACGCTGTCTTCGGGATATCACTCTCCCTTATTCGCAGCTGATAGTACCCAGCCTTGAGATCCAACTTCGAGTACACCGTCGACCCGACTAACTGATCAAAGAGATCATCAATCCGGGGATCGGGTACTTGTTCTTCTCCGTCAGCTTGTTTAGCTCCCGATAATCCAATACATAACCTCAAGCTTCCGTCCTTCTTCTTAACAAAGAGGACCGGTGCGCTCCAAGGCGAAGAACTCGGGCGCACATACCCTTGCTCCAACAACTCTTGCAGTTGAACTTTCAGCTCCGCCATTTCCTTAGGCGCTAGCCGATACGGAGATCGTAACACAGGCTTTGCACCTGGCACTAGCTCGATCGTAAAATCTATCTCCCGTTGAGGCGGGGCTCCAAGAAGATCCGCGGGGAACACATCAGGGTATTCCGATACCACTGAAATACAATCCAACGCGGGCTTCGGCTTCGCAACCTCCACTAGTGTAAAGAACAGTTCTGCTCCGGCACGAACCGCCTTCACCACCTGAAGAGCAGACATCAACGTCTTGCTCGACCATTTTAAGCCGGTAAAAGTCGTCTCACGACTTGCCCCCAGCTTGACTTCCTTGCTACCGCAATCTATATGGGCCTACTGCTCCGAGAGCCAGTCCATGCCAAATATGACGTCAAACTCCACTAACGGAAGTAAAGACGCCCGCAGGTCGAACTCCTGCTCCCCAATATGAATCTTAACATCGCAGATCCTATCCGCTCGCATCGAACACCCATTGGGCAACAACACATCCAACTTATCCTTCGCCATCGAAGAAGGGACTCCGATGCGTGATATAAATCCTTCGGACAAGAAGGAGTGTGATGCTCCCGTATCGAAGAGTGCTCGTGCCGGATTTTCACAAATCAATACAAATCCTAAACAAGTAGTGGTAAGGTAACATGTGCATAACAAGTATTTAAAGAAATCGACTTGCTATAAATTAAACCATACCTGTCACCACATCAGATTGTTTAATGGCCTCCTGTTGGCCAAGATTGTAGACCCTTGGTTGGGCCGGAGCATAATGGGATGCGGTCGACTCCACCGCCTTTCCCTTCTCTTCATAGGTAGCTCCCGGCTTCCTCTCGGACTTAGGACGTCCGCTCCAACAATCACGGGCGAAATGCCCCGTCTTTCCACATGTAAAACACGCACCCGGGGTCCGACCCGTAGTCGCCCCAGAAGCGCCAGAAGGAGCTGGACCCGAAGTCCTATGCTTCTTGAAAGACCTCCGATATCCGGACTTTGAAGTAGTCGGCACTCTGAACTCAGATTTCTTTTCACTCAAGCTTTTCTTCGCTTGCACGCTCTTCATGTCCTTCTCCAAGGACCGGGCAGTATTGACCAAGGTTAAGAAACCCTGCGTCATTGGCCCCGACAGTAATAGTCTCAACTCATCCCTCAAGCCTTCATAAAAGCGATTAGTCTTGCGCTCCTCATCCATGATGGTGGAGCTAGCATAACGACTCAAACGCGTAAACTCGTGAAGATATTCATCCACGCTCCTCTCACCCTGCACCAACTTCAGGAACTCATTCTCCATTGAAATCCTCTGAGTAGAAGGGAGGTATCTTGCTAAGAACAATCCCGAGAACTCTTCCATCGGAACGTCTATCAGTTGTCTACCTCTCAAATGATGCAACTCCAATCCTTCCCACCACATCCTCGCTTCACCGTCCAAAAGGAACGTAGCGATGGTGGTCATTTGCCACTCCTCCGTCTCCGTCGCTGTCATGACTCTCTTCACCCTGGAGAGCCAGTCTTCAGCCTGAGATGGGGTTCCCAACCCGAGAATAATGGAGGGTTAAAGCTCATTACATGCTTTAGCTGCCTCTCAGTTGCCCTCCTTGGCACTATTGGTTCCACAACCACTTGCTCCACTCTCCTCGGCTCAGCCTCTTGAAGAGGTACTTGCTCCATCACAGGAGCGGGCTGCTGCGCTTGCCTTCCAGGCTGCGCATTAATCACGGCCAACACCGCTTCAGCCACCAATCGTATATTTTCAGCCGACAGAGGTGTTGCAGGAGCAACATCCGGTGCACTACTAGCCTCAGAAACTCGGCGTTCTGACGGCCCAACACCACTTCGGGTCACCTATAGTGGTACAAAACACCGTTAAGCGACCAAATAAATTGCAAACAGCAATTATAGGAACACGCAGGTTCCTCAAACACGAGTATTTTCATTCCTAAGTGGACATTCATGGGTTATTTTACCATTATAACGATGACGCACACAATGTGCTCACCACCCCTTAAAAGAATTCGCCCACGAATTCACTTTAAGCCCGACCAAAACCAGTAGTCTGATACCAAATTGTAACACCCCCTATCCGTCACATAGTATATAGCAGGAGGTCCGGCCGGGGCACGACGCCATATACCACAGACAGACCGGGTGGTTACTTATGGAAACCATCCAACCAATCTCAACGTCCTACATAGAGCATTCTAGCGGAAGCAGTTTATAAAAGTTGTAAACAAGAACCCAGCGTCAAGCACGAATGTCCACTAGTACAAATTAGGAATGTTATACAAAAATACCCAAAACCGGCCTTAAGGCCTTACAAAATGTTTCACTTGAATATTACATGATTTACAAACCACGGCACGCAGGCCGGTCATACATGAATAAAGCAGTAAACACTTCTACTTGGGCCTTCGAGGGCCAGCTTCGCAAAAATGGCTTTAGCCCGCTATTGACCGCTTGGTCCAGCTGCACCTGCAAGCAACAAACCACCGCATGGTGGCAAAATAAGGCAACGGTCAGCAATGCTGACCAAATTATAATGATCCCGCCCCCAACTCGGGGCGGCGATGCTCCTTCCCTGCATTTCATTAGCATAAGCGAGCAATGTATATATCCATAGCCATTTCATCATAGACGTTGGCTCGCACGGCCACACGCCCCGTGCACTCAGGGCACATTCTCGGTGAACTGGTCGATGTCACGTCAATTAAAGCCATTAACATTCTGGACTCACCACCGCCACTTAGACGGCCAAACCTATGAGCAATTTGTCTTCCTGGCTTGGGTCACGACAATTTAAGCCATTGACCGCCGAAGACCCTAATCTATGCCAACGGTAAGTGCCACGTGCCTTTAGGTCTCTTTAACCGAACGACATAGAACGGGTACGGTTCCATCTAACCCGTGCTCACGTCGCAACGACAATTTAAGCCATTTGCGCGGGTCAAACTTCCACCGAGTCCCATTTCCATCACAAGTCACATAACCCCGTTATGCTCAAGTTGGCTCTCAAGCCACCAAGTTAGCAAGATCTCGTATCCGCCTAGTTTTCCGGGTGCACCTTTGGGTTAGTCCCCAAGGCTCCCTGCTGCAATCTACCGCGTAGAAAACCCGAAAAACAACCAATAACACGGAGTCTTCTCCGGCCTTATGCAATGCAACATCACCGATCCAGACCAACATGTCCGGGTAGGCTTCACACATCATGCCTATGTCCGTTCTCGCATACGGACTCTAAACAACGGGGAATTCACATATCTACCAGAAGGAACGCCTCCAACTCTCCGCAAACTCGCGAGAGCGGGCTTCCTATGCTAAGAAAGAGAGCTATTCATGCTCAAGATGAGGATCGTTACCCTTGAGTTCCTCTTTGGCGCCATTGAAAAGTAATCGGATGAAAACCACCGCACTAGCGTTGCCTCCGTGGATCTGGAGTCGGCTCACGATTCGGAGATCCGAAGCTCCTCCAATGGCGGGATCTAGCTCTTCTTCCACCCTTGGCTCTCCTCTCTCTCTAAGGATTAAGAAAGATGATAAGTGAAGAAAAGTAAGAGTTTTGTAAGTCAAAACCCGGGTATATCCCTTCAGGAACAACCCCCAGCCGTTGGATCTCAACATAAGGAAACAAACAGCTTTGATTCGGGGCTGAAATGCCCAATCTGGACCGAACACGGCCTGGCACACGCCCGTGTCCAGGGCCGTGTGCCGCATTCGCCGTCAAAATCGAATCACCTGGAACCTCACACGGGTATCGAACACGCCCGTGTTCGAGCTGACACGCCCGTGTTCCACCTGACACGGCCGTGAGGCCGGCCGTGTACCCCATGATTTTTCCCCTTTTTCAACCCGAGCACTGCACGGGTTCTAGGACACGCCCGTGTCCTTGCCCGTGTCACTTTGACACGCCTGGACCCCAGGCCGTGTACACGGTCTCGACATTTCGTCGAGCGAAGATCGTTGACCTGATGACACGGCCTTGGACACGCCCGTGTCCTAGGCCGTGTGCCTTGTCTCGACGATCGTCGAGTGAATCTCGACGACTCCCCGGGACGATCGTCGAAACGGGTCGACACGCCCTGCGACACGCCCGTGTCGCGGGCCGTGTGCCCAGTCTCGATGAATCGTCGAGTATATCTCGACGATTTCGCGGCTAAGTGTCGACACGGGTCGTCATGCCCTGCGACACGCCCGTGTCGCAGGCCGTGTGCCCATTCTCAACGAATCGTCGAGAGAATATCGACGACTTCGCGGCTAAGTGTCGACACACGCTTGACACGCCCTGGGACACGCCCGTGTCCCAGGCCGTGTGCCTTCAGCCAGAACCCAAAACTGGCCCAAAACGTCCCCCCTTTGATCCTATGAGTTTCGGGGCGTTACATGAGTTATCCTGTTTGATTCTATTAAGAAGAAGGTAAATAAGAAGGATGCTGGGTATGAGAGAATTCTTGGGCTTTTCTTGAAAGCTAAGTGCCTAGAACTTTGGTCTCACAAACCATATTTATTAATGCTTCTAAGAAGCTCTCATCAACCCTCTTTGGAAAATGGGAGAGGGTTATCATCAAGCCCTCAAGTGCCTCCTCCTCCAGAGCTTCTGAGGACACAAGTGAAAGAATTGGTTTTAAGAATGTCTAAACACCTAGAGGGTGGGGTGGGGGGGGGGGGGGTGAATAGGTTCAATTCCAATTCACCTAGACAGTTAATAAATTAATCATAACACAGTTATATATTCTAAAGCTATCACAGTACACAATAATCCAATCACATCATACACACAGATTTATAGTGGTTCCCCAAATGATGGGTACATCCACTTTCCCCTTTGCCTACCTAGCAATACACTAGATTCAGCCAAACTTCCTTCCACCTTCTCAGATCCTCAGATCTTATAACTCAGAACCCAAACTGATTCCTACAGCTCAAACTTCAACAAGTCCTACACCTCAGGCTCTTCCCAAGGACCCTACCTCAGTGTGAATCCACACTCCTACAACTCAGGCAATCAAGCCCTACCTTAGCACTTATCACCAGGCCTACAGCTTAAAGAACTTAATCTCCTACCTCAGGCAAACAACCCTACCTCAGCCTTTATAATTATAGTCTTACAACTCATAGATTGAAATCTCTTACACTTAGATCTAAAATAGATCTTACAAAAAATTGATTAAGAGTATGTTTCTTCCTTCACCTAGATAGAGAGAGGTGAGGGAATCTTGATCAGATCTTGATGGATCTGCTTTCTCCTGATCTTTGCTGTAATGAATCTGATTCAACCTGACTTAGCTTATTCAAAGCTTCTTGAAAGAGAGAACCTAGGTTGAATCTTCTTGAGAAGTTGGTGTAGACCCAGCTTCTTCCTCCTTGCAGAATTAAATCTGCAAACACTGTCAGATCTGATGAGATGCTATCCCCTTCTCTGATTTAGAATCAGAATCTTCTTGCTGTATAGAATTCTGTGAATTCTTCTTGGAGTATTCCTCCTTCTTCTTGGTTTCCCTCTATATTTTCTTCTTTGTCTCACTATCTGCTTTTTCTCTGATAGCACGCCTCTATTTATAGATCACATCAGAGGCAACCGACTGATCCGGTAGTTGACTGACATCTGACAGTTCTGACATGTCTAACAGGCCTTGACAACTCTGGCAGCTATCAAGTCTTCAGTCTTTAGAGTTGGCACTTTGAGTTATTTAACTCAGCTGAATGTGTCGAGACATAAGGATAGTATGTGTCGACATAGATGAAGTATGTGTCGATATAATTACCCGGGTGTCGACACACTTCCTTTGGTATTGTCGACAAACTTCAAAAACTGTCGACATAGCTCTTCATTCAGTCTCAACACTGCCTTTGTAGAATGTGTCGACATACTTCAGAAATTGTCGACACCACTGATGTAGACTCAAACTCTGTAAGTCGACACAAGTCCAGTATGTCGACATAGCTCTTCATCAAGTTCTCGACACAATTGTTTTAGAATGTGTCGGCACAAGTCCAGTGTGTCGACACAACTTCTCCAAATGTCAACCCAAGTCCTGGATGTCGAAATAGTTGCTTCTTTACAATTGACAGTACAACAAGGTCTAAGTCTGTCGACACAAGTTATGAGTGTCATCACAGTTGATGTCGACTTAAACTCTGGGTGTCGAAAGAAGTCTTGTGTGTCGACACAGACTTATTTCTTGTCTCGACACAGCTCCTTCAAAGATGTCGACACTAAATAAGTGTCTCGACACTTTTGTACTTAGAATAATTTCTGTAATCTTTAGCATGCACAAGTAAACTCAAAATGCCATCAAATACAAACTAACATATATCATTGAGTTATGTGAGGCTTCCCCAAATCTGGTACACAATTTATAATGTACCCAACAATCTCCCCATATTTGGAGAAGTCATAACCCTTAGTCAATGATATACACCAATATAACAAAAGTAATAAACATGATGCATACAGACATTTCAAACAGGGTTATTCATAAGCAGAAATAGTATGTTACACACAAATATTTAAAATGAACATCATAAAGAAACCATGCAACTCAGAGACATAGACATATAAACTGTTGTCAACCAAGAATTTTTTTATCATATAACCAAAGTAGGATTATAAGGTTTATGTTTTTATAAGAACAACAACAGGTCTACATAGTTCTTCTAGAACCTAGTTAATCTAAAGTTAAGGTTGATCTGGTTCCTTGATGACAATCCCTTTGTCTGTCTGAATAATAGCTTTGACTTCAGCTTCAGTATCAGTAACAGGCTTCTTACCCTTGATTTCTTTGGCCTTAAGTTGAGCAGCTTTCAGCTTTTGCCTTTCAAAGTAATGGAATGGTTTTGGGAAGTACTTATAAGGCTCTATGGAGTTTGTAAGGATTCTTCCAGCCTTCAAGTCCATCCTGAATTTGTATATTGTTTCTTGTTGTGCAAGATATTTATCTCATTCCTGTTTGGAGTACCACTTACCCCTGCCATATTGATTTTCAGCAAATGCATTCCATGCAGTTAAGATGATGCTTCTGGAGGTTGCACTCCATTTCTCAAAATCAGGGCTAGCCTCAGCCTGTTCTCTGAATCTTTTGTTGGATAACTGGGCCTCTTGCTCTTTAAGTAAAGCTGAATCAGCCATGTCCACTTCCTCACAAATTACTGGCAATTTGTCCAGTGGAGGGCTATAAATATTCTGGACTACCTGTTGAATTTCTTCAAACTCAAGAGGGGGATATATGACTTGAGCCACTTCATGTTGCATCCCCTCCAAGAATGCAGGTTGGCATCCAGATTCTGCAGTATTTTTGTCATCACATAAGGGTGGATATCCCAAGGTAGATCTGATACTATTAGATACTCATTTTGCATGTTCAGAGCTAGCCTGAACTAATACCCTCTCCCCCTTTATGACTTCTCTATGAATATAATCTCTGAGATCATTCTTCTGAAATCTTATTTGATTTGTAATATAATAGTTCCCAATTGTATAGTAGTCTTTAAACTTCTTTACTTGAGCTGAAATTGCAGACTCAGAAGTTTTGATAGCAGTAGCAACTATTGCCAAATCCAGTTTGATCTGTGCTTCTATAGCAGATACTTTGTTGTTTATATTGGTTTCTATGGCAGTGGTTTGTTCAGCCAATTTTGTCAAAGTGATGGAATGTAGTTCCATCAAATTCTCATTCAGTCTTTTCTGATTTTCTAGAACAATGCCTTGCTTGAAAACAAGATCATCTACTTCAATTTTAGTGTTTTGTTGCTGTTTGGCAATCAATACCACAACATTGCCTCCCTTATGAAAGCAGTCTGTCATTTCTTTCTTAAGCAAATTTACCTAAAATCTTATAGATTTGATGTCCTGTGCCAGACTGAACTGCAACTCCTTATGGCTTTCATCCACATACTTTTCTAGTGCAAGTCTTTGCTCATCAAGTTTGACTTACAACTGTACTAACAGAGAACTAAAGTTCATTGTAGGAACAGTAGATGAGGATCCAGCCTTTAAGGCTTTCTTATAACCTGAACTCTTCTTTCCAAGCTCCATGATTTTTCTTTTCTTAAGTACTGAGGCTGCTTCCTTATTTTCAGAATCAGATGATATCTCAAGTTCCATTGTAGTGCCTGGAACATCTATATCTAGTCTTGGGGCTAGGACTGGCGCCTCCCCCTAATCCCTTGCAGCAGTGTGTACATCGACACAAATATCTTCCTCGTGTACCTCTTCTTGCTCCCATGGAAATCAGTCTCTAATTCTTGGATTACATCAGTCTCAGGAGCCTAAGGTTTCTCTGGCAGATCAAGAATATGCACATCCTGTGCCTCTCTTTCAAAAGGGTCAGAAACTATGTTGATGTCATGAACCACTTCCATTACAGTGAGGTTTGCAGTCTCACTGTCTAGCTGGGCTTCATTGACAGTTTCCCCAGGGACTGATATCTCTTGATTATCTGTCAGATGTACAGTCTCCCCCGGGATTTGAGCTTCAATTCCAGGTGTGTGAGTTGGAGACTTCCTGGGTAGTTCAGTGTTATCTTCATCAGAACTGAATTCAACTCTTTCTTCTGAGTCACTGGAGGACTCCCCAGCTTGCACTGTATCTTTCTTTGATTTTGGTACCTGTTTGGACTTTTGCTTTGGTGTAGGGTTTTCCTTGGACAATACTCTGTCCCACCTAGAAAGAATTCTTATATCCATTTTCCTCATGTGCTTAATCTTTGAGCCAACAATCTGGTTTAGCACCTCAAGTATGCCGACAGCCAGATACAAACTTAATATTATCCCTAGGTTTGGCTTTTTAATTCTTTATTTAATCTTATTAAAGACAATAGTACTCCAGTCAGTCTTCACCTTGAAGATGATTCTTGTCATGAGGCTGAACATGTAGGAAGAGATCCTATCATGCCCCCCAAGTTTTGTAGAGAACTACCTTCCCAATAATCTCTGATAGAAACTTCACTTTGGAGTTCATCCCTTTTCTAGTCATGGATAATCCAATGTTTGTGGTTGAGGGCAGCCCACACCATTTGAGGGCTTCTATAAATAGTGTAGAAACAATCTCCGTTTCTTCTTTAATCCTTGGTAGTTGAAGGAATTTGCTCAGATTTTTGAGGGTTATTTTAATTATTTCTCTGTGAACAGTTGATTGAATCTCCTTCCCCTTTGAATTCAATATAGCGTTGAAATAGAATTCTAGAACTTCCTTCTTCCAAATTCTTGTTGGTTCTGAAACCATATAATCCAATCCTGCTTCCTTCATTAGGTCCACAACCGCCTTGATATCTTGTTCAGCATCATTGAACGCTCCCCGAACTAGCTCATAACCTTCGTTAATGTTGTTGGCCATCTTGGCCGCCATTGAAGATGAGATAAGTGAAAGTTGAAGAGAGGGAAGAAGAATTTCTTGTTGACACTGATGGTTTAGTCTTGAGATTTCTGAGAGCGTAGTCGACAAGGTCTCGTTTCCTCCTATTTATACTTTTCTAAATAGGGAAGGTCAAAAGACGGGCTGAAATTAGAGTTTCGTATGTCGACACAATTTTGATTCTGTCGACACAGACTGCTAAAGTCTCGACAGGGAGTTTAGAGTTTCGACAACTCTATGTGTCGACACTAATTTCTGAGTGTCGACACAGACGACTTTATGTGTCGACATATAACTTAGTCATATGTTGAGTAGAATTTTTCTTAATCTACCATCCTATTCCAGGTTCAATATGCCTAATTCAATTTTAAAATAATTGAATTTACTTTCATCTAGAAGTTTAGTGAATATATCAGCTACTTGTGTATTAGTAAAAATAAACTCTAGACTTATGTCCTTTTTCTCAACATGTTCTCTAATAAAATGGTACCTAATTTTAATGTGTTTTGTTTTGCTATGTGAAACAAGGTTTCTAGCAATTAATATAGCACTAGTAGAATCATAATATAATGAAGTTCTACTTATCTTGATGTCATAATCTTCAAGTTGATGTTGTATCCATAGCAACTGAGCACAACAACTTCCAACTACAATATATTCTGACTCTACTATGGATATAACAACACTTGTCTGTTTTTTGTTGTTCCATGACACCAATCTTCCACCTAGGAATTGGCACGTGCATGTGGTACTTTTCCCGTCTTCCTTGCAGCCTACAAAGTCTGCATCTGAAAAACCTGTTAGCAGAAAATCTCTATTCCTAGGGTACCACAAGCCAAGATCTGGTGCGCCCTTAAGATATCTTAAAATTCTCTTTGCAGCAGAATAATGAGACCCTTTAGGGCATGCCTGGTATCTAGCACAGACGCATGTAGCATATATGATGTCAAGCCTACTTGCAATCAAGTATAGTAATGTGCCGATTATCCCTCTATACAAAGACTCATCAACAGGTTTCCCTGCCTCATCTTTGCCTAAAGGCATACTTGACCCCATTGGAGTTTTCATGGTGGACGCAGCCTCCATGCCATATTTTTTAATCAACTCCCTGGTGAACTTAGACTGGGATATGGACAAGCCATCATCAGTCTGTCTTACTTGAAGTCCCAAGAAGAACTTTAGCTCACCCATGCTGCTCATCTCAAACTTCCCTTGCATAAGTTTGACAAACTTCCTGCAAAGATTGTTCTTAGTAGATCCAAAGATTATGTCATCAACATATATCTGGACTAGGATGATCTTGCCCTTTGATTTCCTCAGGAATAGGGTCTTGTCTATTTTTCCCCTTGAGAATTTGTTCTCAATGAGGAAAGTATACAATGTCTCATACCATGCTCTAAGGGCTTGTTTCAATCCATATATAGCTTTCTTAAGTCTATATACATGATTAGGAAAATGAGGATCTACAAAACCTGATGGTTGGTCCACATATAATTCCTCTTTTAGATATCCATTCAGGAATGCTGACTTGACATCCATTTGAAAGACCTTGAATTCTTTATAGGCTGCATAGGCAAAGAATAGTCTTATTGCTTCCAGCCTTGCTACCCGGGCAAAGGTCTGGTCAAAGTCTATACCTTCTTCCCACCTATAGCCTTTTGTCACCAATCTGGCCTTGTTCTTGACAATAATGCCATCTTCATCTAACTTATTCCTGTAGATCCACTTAGTCCCTATCACATTATGTCCCTTAGGTCTGGGAACTAGTTTCCAAACTTTGCATCTCTTGAATTGGTTCAGCTCTTCCTGCATAACACCAATTCAGAATGAATCTTGGATAGCCTCTTCAAACTTCTTTGGTTCCATTTAAGACAGAAAGCTTGAACATAGTGCTGAGTTCAAGCTCTTGCTTCTAGTCATTACACCATGACTTGCATCACCAATGATTTGATGAGTTGGATGATCTCTTAAATGTCTCATAGCTAGAGGTAATCTTTCTTCAGCTTGCTGATCCTCAATGTCTTCAGCTGGTTGTTCTTCATTCTCAGCTTGTAAGTCTTGAGCTCCCCCTGGACAACATCCATCATCTTCAATCTCTTGGCTTGCTGGTTTATCTTCCCTCATGGTCAGATTGTCCATCTTATCCTTTAAACCTGCAGGACTAGAAGAAGTGCTTGGCAGCTCACAGTTAATTAACTTAGACTCATCAAAGACAACATGTGCAGATTCTTCTACAACTTATGTAGTCAAGTTATAGATCCTATATGCTCTACTATTGTTGCTGTACCCAACAAATATCCCTTCTTGGGACTTGGCAGCAAACTTAGTCAAATGAGACTTACCATTGTTTAGTACATAACACTTGCTACCAAAAATCCTAAAATAGGATAAATTTGGTTTTCTGTCTTTCATAATCTCATAGGGAGTCTTTTTGTGGCTTTTGGTGATGAAAGCTCTATTGAGAATATGACAAACAGTATTTACTGCCTCAGCTTAGAAATATTCTAGGAGAGAAGTGTCATTTAACAAAATCCTACCTACCTCAATTAGAGTTCTGTTCTTCTTTTCAGCAATTCCATTTTGCTGGGGAGTTCTAGGTGAGGAGAATTCTTGATGAATCCCAAGCCCTTTACATAACTTTATCATGCATTCAGACTGAAACTTAGTCCCATGATCACTTCTGATCTTGACTACAGAACTATTAAATTCATTCTGAATTTGCTTGACAAAAGTCTGGAAGATATCTGAGATTTTAGATTTTCTCCACAGGAAGAATACCCAAGCAAACCTGGAAAAGTCATCAACAACCACAAGGGTATAAACTTTCCTACCTAGACTATGAACTGGCATAGGACCAAATAGATCCATATACAAGAGGTATAAACACCTCACCGTGTCTTTGGTATGAAGACTTTGGAAGGAAGGCCTGGTCTGCTTGCCCTTTTGACAAGCTGAGCAAATTCCCTCCTTAATGCACTTAACTTCAGGACCATTCCTCACCAACTATTCACTAAAGAGTCTACCTATGATCTTGTAGTTCAGGTAAGCTAGCCTCTTATGCCATTTGGCATAATGAGAAACTTTCTCATCTGCAATTAGGCATATAGGAGTGTCCTCACTCTCACACTCAAAATCTAGACAATAAATATTTCCTCTCCTAGTACCTGTCAAGATAACTTCTTGATCACTTGACCTTCTAATTTGACACTCATCCTTGAGGAAAGAAATGTCATAACCCAGATTACATAGTTGACTTATGCTTATAAGGTTATGTTTCAAACCTTTCACATAAGCTACTTGTGTGATAGTTACTATGCCATTAGTTCTCTTACCCAAACCTTTAGTTACCCCTTTTTCTGAGCACTCAAAGATAACATTGGGACCATTCTTAATATGAGTGTATTTTTGTAGCATGCTTCTTGTTTTAGTCATGTGCCTGGAACATCCACTGTCCAAGTACCATATAGGGGTATGACCACTTGGACTTACCTGCAATAAATATATTATCTAACCTTAGGACCCCAAATTTTATTGGGTCCTAGGTGCAAGTTAGACTTAAACTAAACATGCCTACCTGCAGTTCTTCTGATAGGTAAGCCACCATTACTTCTTTGGACACTCTCATTGTGCCAGCAATCAATCACATAGTGGCCCACTTTGCCACAACACCAGCACTCATGCACATTGTACCTTCTTTTAAGAACTGGCTTCACAACAATATTATTTGCAGCTCTCAAACCAGCTAGTACATCAGCCCTTTTCTTAAGTCTTCCAGCCAAGGCGCTTAGGGACATGTCTGGCAGCAGAAGTACTTGGGATATCTTGAACCCTATCTGCAGCTGTCTTCTTTTCAGAAAGCATACTCCTGATAGCTTCAGATATTCCTAAGTCTGTTTTGCTAACAGAATTTCCCTTAGCTTGCAAATGGGCTGGTAGACCTTGTGAGTCAGCTGCTACCTTGTTCTTGAGTGTTGGGGCTGGTACACCAAACACAAATGATCCATTATGAGCCATTTGGGTTTTCTCATGGACTGCCCAATAGGCACTAGCACCCTTGCCAATTATACTGCCTTGCTCACAATGATGATAAATACTATCATGGCCATACCGGTTAGAAGGTTGAACCACCTTTTTAAAAGAAATTTGAGGCTTGGAAGCAAGTGGCTGAGCTAGAGCTTTGCCTTTCCTATTGGAATTGACAGCTCTTGTTCTTCCTTTGAAACTTAAACCCTTCTTACCCTTTTGGGAAGAGAAGGAATCTATTAAAGGTAACACAGGACTAGGTTTTGAGAACATGGCCACTAGCTCCCTCTCCTTTTGGAGTCTACTTTCAAGACTCTTAATATGATTATTCTTGAAAGTAATGGCATCCATCTGAATAACAGTTATGTTCTTCAATTTACTAATCTCTTTTAACTTGAGATCCAGCACTTTTGCTGGGTCTGAGGCAGCCAAGTTCAGACTACCATTCTCCTTTGCTAGTTGTTTGGATTCGAGCCTACTTTACTTAAAGGCTTGCAGGAGCTCTCCATAATCATCAATCAGTTGATTGATGTCTCCTTCAGATTCAGAGCCACCTTTATCTCTTGATGAAGATGCTTCTAACTCTGGGCTAGTAACATAATCTGATGCTGAGGGTGAAGATTGTACCTTACTAGGACCAGCCTGCTCCTGGCGGAGTCCATCCTCAGCTATAGCTATCAGCCCCATGCATTGAATGTCTTCTGCTTTATTGATATCATCCAGCAACTGCAAGAATTCTGTTTCTACATAATCGTCCTTAGTTGAGAACAACCCAATGTAGGCCTCAGCATCCTCTTCATTTTCTGACTCTAATGAAGAAGTGTCAGTCCAGCTTTTCTGCTTCTTGGCCACAAAGGATTTCTCCTTCTTGCCTTTATACTGGTGTTTAGTTTTCTCACCAGACTCCTTTCTTTTGCAAGACAGTCTGCTATAACATGTCCTAACATGCTGCAACAATAACAAACAGTTTTAGTAGAAGTTTATTTACCAGGTTTAGAACCATACCTTTCCTCTTTAGAGGTTTTCTTCTTTCCCTTGTAGTAGTCATCTTTGGAGTAAGAAGAAGAGGATGGCCTTCTCCTCAAGTTCTTTTTCTTCAGAAACCTCTGAAATTGCCTAGAAAAGGCACTAAGCTCATCATCAGAATTATGGCCATCTGTTGTGCTTGTGTCTGAACTTTCTGAATTAGTATCAACAACCTTTCTAGGAGGAGAATGAGTCTTTCTCCTGCCCATCCTTGTAGCTTCAATCTTGAAATTCACAGACTTATCTTTGGCAAAAGACTGCCGCTCTTCTGCTCTTCCTTTCTGGTAATTAGCTGTATTTCATAAAACAATAATTTTCCAAACAAGGTTGATGGAGGAGTATCTGTAAGTCTGGCCACTTCTATGATGACACAGACCTTGGTATCCCAATCCTTGGTTAATGATCTGAGAAATTTGTCATTCAATTCATAAGTGCTGAATGCTCTTCCATAAGTTATCAGCTCACTAACAATTCTGAAGAACTTTTCATAGTATATAGCTATGCTATCTGTCTTGGCTTGTCTGAAACTCTCATATTCTTGATTGAGCATAGATTTCCTATCCTCTCTTACTTCTTCTATCCCCTCCATGTAGACAATCAAAGTGTCCCACATTTCCTTTGAAGTTTTGCAGTGGACTAAATTCTGAAATGTAGAATCATCTATGACACTAACAATTATGTTCTGTGCCCTCATGTACAAAGTGACTAAGATGATCTCATCTTTGGTCATCTCAGAATAACTCTTTGGAGTTTTCAGATTTGCATCTAGAACAGATGTCTTCATAGGGATGAAAGGCCCTTCTTGAACTGTGATGTAAATTCTTGGATCAGATTCCTCCATGAATAATCTGACCCTCTCTTTCAATATGCCAAAGGTTTCTTTTCTACAAATGAGAAGTTTCATGGATCCAAGTTCTTTGTGATTTTCACCTGAACCCATCTTGGCTATCTTATTACTGCCTTGGAGATATACTCAGACTGTTAAGTCTAAATTTGAGTAACCTGGCTCTGATACCACTTGAAAGAATTGGTTTCAAGAATGTCTAAACACCTACAGGAGGGGGGGGGGGGGGGGTGAATAGGTTCAATTCCAATTCACTTAGGCAGTTAATAAATTAATCATAATACATTTAAAAATTCTAAAGCTATCACAGTACACAATAATCCAATCACAGCATACACACAAATTTATAGTGGTTCCCCAAATGATGGGTACATCTACTTTCTCCCTTCTCCTATCTAGCAGTACACTAGATTCGGCCAAACTTCCTTCCACCTTCTCAGATCCTCAGATCTTACAACTTAGAACCCAAACTGGTTCCTACAGCTCAAACTTCAACAAGTCCTACACTTCAGGCTCTTCCCAAGAACCCTGCCTGAGAGTGAATGCACACTCCTACAACTCAGGCAATCAAGCCCTACCTCAGCCCTTATCACCAGGCCTACAGCTCAGAGAACTTAATCTGCTACCTCAGGCAAACAGTGTTGAAATTTGTGAAGTGAAAATGGGTGATGGAGCAGGCCAGACGGTCTGAGCGGACTGATGGTTGCAGCCTGGGTGACGGCCTGGTTAGACAATGGCTTGGATGTTCTTGTGGAGCAGCCTGTGCAGTTTGGTGTGAGGCCTGGGCGACCTGGTGTGTGGCCTGGATAATCTATGGCCAAGGAAGTCTTAGCGGCTTAGGCATCTTGTGGAGCGGCCTGAGCGGACTATATATGGCGGTCTGTTGGCGGTGCTTAGCTTGGTCTACGGCCTTGCAGTTAGCCAACTCTTGTGGTAACCAGACAGATTGGAAGTTGTATCCGCAGAGTTGTAGCGAACTGTGTTTGAAGATCGGATTTGGCCCTTGCCGAGCTCTCCGGTGATGCAGTGGGTGTTGGCCTCATTCTTTGTGGCAGACTGTCTTGCTGATTGGCGGTCTGGGTATTTTGTATCCGCTGTGCTCATGCCAGTTGCTTGATGAGCTGCTAGACTTGGTCATCTGTGACAATTCCATGGTGTTCGCAGTGTCCGCAGAGTCCGCTGTTAACCGGGCGGACTGCCTGTTGGTCGTGGACTCGTGGCAGACTGGGCGTTGTTGTCGAGCTGTGCGGACTGCCGCTTTGTCCGCGTTCAGTGTGCGGACTGGTGCAACATGGGTTGTGGCTGTGTCCGCGTGCTGTGTTGAGTTGTAGACTGATGCAACATGGGTTGTGCCTGTGTCCGCGTGCTGTGTTGAGTGGCGGACTGGCATTATGCTTGCGTTAGGCGGACTGACACTGTGCTTGTATTGTGCGGGCTGGCATTGTGTCCGCATGGTGGTAGACTATCTTTGACCTAGAGCCTGGTGGATTGGTCTGGCCAAGTCCTTGCGGACTTGGTGGACTGGGTGGTGTTAGCGCGCGGGCTGGGGCGGTGACTCTATTCACTAGGGTGATGACCACACTCCTCACCTCGCCTATAAATAGACCCCCCCGACACATCTACAATAACTAAGTGAATAATAAGTTGAGTCTTGGATAAGTGTTGCGGTCTGGATTTTCCTATCCGCGCGGGTTGAAGAGAATTGCTTGCTGTTTGCAGGTTGTGCAGCTAACACTGAGGGGCCAGGAGTTTGGCTTTGACTGCGGTCAGCATCAGTGAAGTTTACAGTTTCAATCGGCGGTCTCAGCAGGTCGCTTCTGCGGCTTGTCAGTTTCTCTGCTTCAGCTTTCCAAGTTTAATAACCCGTCTTCTGTACTCGGCGGTCTAGGCGGTCTGTTCTTCAGTTCGGCAGCAACTTGTAGCAGTCAGCGAATAACGGTGTATCCGCGCGACCTCGCGGTCTCGACGGACTCCGTGTTCTATTCGTCATCTAGCAACAACAGCAGTTCGGGAGGCCTCGACGACTTTGGCGAACTGGGCGCTCTCCAGTTCTGTTCGCTCGAATTATTTTACTTGTAATTGTTTCTGTTCTTTTGTACTGACGAAATCATGTCTCGCCATGTATACCTCGCTCTGTAAAGAAGAAATAATATACAATCTGCTTGCCCTGTGATTGTATTTGGTTGTTAAGCTTGCTTTCCTGGTTTCCGCATGATCAAGGTGTGATTTTTATAGTTCTGAGGATATTAATTTGGCATTAGGCTATATCGTTGACCACTTTGAGAAAATTCAACATGGTATCAAAGCAAGGTTTAGTTGCTTGAGCGGTGATCAACTTGTGTTGTTCCTCTATGCTTCTGGAAGCTTAACCAAAGTTGTTGCAATGGAAGGGAACTATGCAAGAGGTCTGGGTATTGAACTCTTGACCACGACTAACTTTAAGAAGTGGAAGTCGTGCACGAAGAGTTTTCTTCTTGGCGAGGAGCTATGGGAGGCCGTCGGTGGTGACGACAGACAGGAAGTTACTGCTATATTTGGGTCTGCTGAGCAGGTTAGAGTCTGGAGGAAAAGAAATGCAAAGGCTGAGTTTACTCTCAAGAGGGCTGTTTCACCGGAGCTATTTGATCACATCATTGGATGTGAGTCGGCTGCTGATATTTGGACAACTATTGATGGGTTGTTCAACAGGAAGAATGTGGCGAGTCTACAGTTCCTGGAGAATGAGTTGGCTAGGACAACTCAAGGAGACCTGACCATCTCGAAGTTCTGAAGATGAAGAGCCTGTGTTCTGAGATATCAGCGCTTGATCCTGATGAGCCTATCTTTGAGGCCAAGTTGAAAAGGCACATTATCTGTAGCTTGCGGAAGGAGTATGTTACCTTTGTAACCTCTATTCAAGGCTGGACAACTCAGCCATCTCTGTTGGAGCTTGAGAACCAGCTTCCTTCACAGGAAAGTTTGGCACAACAGATGACACGAGTGACTATCTCTGAAAGAGGTAGTGAAGTGTTGTTCACAGGCAAGAAGAAGAAGAGATGGGAAGGGAATAAGAAGAACACTGCTGCTGAACATGAGCCTTCAACTTCTTATCAGCCAGAAAGGAGCGCTGCTCCTAAGAAGGATTGGAAGAAGAACTTGAAGTGCTACAGGTGTCATCAGCGGGGACACTTCAAGCATGACTGCAAGGTCAAGCTGCAACCTGGGCATGTTACAGACAAGGAGGAAGCTTGCTCTAACACTAAGGAAGCTGGATGGAGCGGAGCATTCATGACGGGCACTTGTGTCCATGCTTTGTCCGCTGTCGACTTCAACGATGAGTGGATCGTGGACTCCGTGTGTGGTCATCACCTCACCGGAGACAAGTCAAATTTCTCTTCATTGTAAGCTTTCTCAGGTAACGAAGCTATCATAACTGCTGATAATACTGTTTATGCAGTAGAGAAGGAGGGTGTCGTGTCCTTGGGTAGTGATAAGGGGCCACTCACGTCAAGGAGTGTGTATCATGTGCCGGGCATGAAGAAGAACCTCTTATCAATGACCAATGCGGTAGACGCAGGTTATCACGTTCTGTTTGGGCCAACAGAAGTGAAGTTCCTTCGCAACGTATCAGCGGTAAAGGCTGATGTTGCTCATGTTGGGAGGAGAGTTAAGAACTTGTTTGTTCTTGCAACAAACACTTATGTTGATCGGACGAGGGCTAATGATAGCACTGCTATATGACATGAGAGGCTGGGGCATGTAGGAATGGATAAGTTGAAAGCTATGGCAAACAGGAGCCTTGTGAGAGGCTTGCCTAAGCTATCTTCCTTTGGCGATGGTCAAGTTTGCGCAAGGTGTCAGTACAGTAAGGCTCATCGCCTTCCGTTTGATAAATCACAAACGAGGAGCAAGAGACCATTGGAGTGTATCCATGGTGACTTGATGGGACCAACTGTCGCTACTAGCCTTGGTGGGAGCAGATACATGCTTGTGTTGATTGATGACTACTCAAGATACACTTGAGTTTATTTCTTGAAGGAGAAGTCAGAAGCTTTCCAGGTGTTTGTGGAGTTCAAGGAGCTAGTGGAGGGCCGACTTGGCTTGCGGATCAAGAAGTTTAGATCAGACAACGGTGGTGAGTTTGTCTCCTCCGAGTTTTCTAACTTCTGCAGGAAGCACGGGATCCAGAGAGAGCTTACTTGTGCACATACTCCACAACAAAATGGAGTAGCGGAGCGGAAGATCCGTCATCTGACGGAAACCTGTAATTGTTGGCTTCATGCGAAAGACATTCCTAAGTTCTTCTGGGCAGAGGGGATGTCTTGTGCTTCTTACGTCATCAATCGAATGCCGCTCAGTTTGATCAACATGAAGTCTCCTTTTGAGATGTTGCTGAAGGAGAAGCCAAGCGTGGAACACCTTTGGGTGTTTGGATCAACTTGCTATGTGCATATCCCGGATGCTTCAAGGACAAAGCTTGATGCAAAGGCAAGGAAGCTTGTTTTTGTTGGCTATGATGAGCGGAAGAAGGGATGGAAATGCATGGATCCTGCGACGAAGAAGTTTGTTGTATCAAGAGATGTGGTCTTTGATGAATTGACGTCGTATGGATGTGGGTCGGTTGATCTACCATAGAGCAAGGTTGATGAAGAGTAGAAGGTGGCTGCTGAAGTTCTGGAAGAGGAGCTTGCTATTTCACCAACAGCTCTTGTTGCTTCAAGCTCTAAGGCAAAGGCTTCTGGTTCAGGAAGCAGGGGGAGCTTTACTTAAAGTCTGCCAGGGAATGGAGCTGAGCCTGAAGAAGCAACGGAGGTGGTGAGCAAGGAGCAGACCCTTCAGAGATCAAAGAGTGTTGTTAAGCCACCAGCTCGATACTATGATGGGAATGCAGTAAGTTTTGTCTTCTGCTTCTTTGCAGGTCCTCTGGATGAGCGAGAGCCTGCAAACTTCAATGAGGCCACTGGAGTCAAGGAGTGGGAAGGTGCCATGAAGGAGGAGATTGCTGCTCTCAAGAAGAATGAAACCTGGGATTTTGTGCCCAAGGTTGATTGCATTACTCCAGTGACTTACAAGTGGATGTACAAGTTGAAGAGGAAGGCTGATGGGAGCATTGATAGATACAAAGCTCGCCTTGTTGCTTGAGGATTCTCACAACAGTATGGATAGGACTATGAGGAGACATTTAGTCCAGGGGCAAAGATGACTTCGATTCGGGTGGTGATTGCGTTGGCTGCTTGCAAGGGATGGAGGATATGATAGCTTGATGTGAAGAACGCTTTTCTTTACAGAGAGATTGAAAAGGACATCTTCATGGATCAGCCGCTTGGTTTTATTTCTGAAGTTCATCCAGACTATGTTTGCAAACTCAGGAAGACTCTCTACGGGTTGAAGCAAGCTCCTAGGGCTTGGTATGGGAAGATAACAGAGTATCTTCAATTCTGCGGTTATCTTGCTTCCAACTCAGATTCCAGCTTATTCATCAAGAAGAAGGGGGAGCTGCAAGTCTTGGTCCTGCTGTATGTTGATGATATGATCATCACAGGGAATTTAGAGGAGGAGGTAGCTAGGATCAGGGCTGAGGTAGCTATTCTTTTCGAGATGAAAAACTTGGGAGAGCTTCATCACTTTCTTGGTCTTGAAGTGGAGAGGAAGGAGAGAAGGATTCTCATTTGTCAGAAAGGGTGCGGATCACATTGTAAATTGATTCGACATGAGTAAAGGGAAGAGTTGCTCTACTCCTCTGGATCTTGGTCTGAAGCTTTGATGAGATGAAGGAAGGATTCTTCCTGATCCCATGGTGTTTAGAGCTCTAGTGGGGAGCTTGATCTACTTAACGATACAAGGCCAGACATTGCTTACGTTGTTGGCCGAGTAAGTCGGTTTATGGCTGAACCAAGGAAGTCTCATCTTGTAGCGACAAAGAACATCTTGAAGTATGTCAAGGCGACTTCTGATATGGGACTCCTCTATAGAAGGGACACGATGTTTTCTTTGCTTGGATACACGGATGCTGACTATGGTGGTGACTCGGATGATCGAAGATCAACTTCGGGTTATGTTTTCACTTGTGGATCAGCTTGCATCTCGTGGTATAGCAAGAAGCACGACTCAGTGTCAATGTCTACAACGGAAGCAGAGTACAAGACTTCGGCCTTGGATGCTCGAGAAGGCATCTGGTTGAGGAGGCTTATAGAGGATATTCATGAGGAAGTGCAAGGTCCTACTTTACTCCGAGGTGACAATAAGAGTTCTCTCAAACTGGTGAACAATCTAGTGTGTCACGCAAGGACCAAGCATATTGAGATCGAGCACCACTTCATAAGGGAGAAGGTGTTGGAGGGATCTCTTATGGTCGGGCATGTTCTGAGTGAAGATAATCTTGCCGAAATCTTCACGAAGTCGCTGTCGAAGGGGCCTTTTCAAAGGTTACGAGGTTTGCTGGGCTTGATCACCACTTCTCACTTCAAGGGGGAGTGTTGAAATTTGTGAAGTGAAAGTGGGTGATGGAGCAGGCCAGACGGTCTGAGCGGTCTGAGTCCGCAGCCTGAGCGGACTGATGGTTGCGGCCTGGGTGACGACCTAGTTGGATAATGGCTTGGCTGTTCTTGTGGAGTGGCCTGTGCGGCCTGGTGTGCGGCCTGGGTGACCTGGTGTGTGGCCTGGATAGTCTATGACCAAGAAAGTCTTAGCAGCTTGGGCATCTTGTGGAGCGGCTTGAGCGGACTATATATATCAGTCTATTGGCAATGCTTAGCTTGGTCTGTGGCCTTGCAGTTAGCCAGCTCTTGTGGTAACTAGGCAGATTGGAAGTTATATCCGCGGAGTTGTAGCGGACCGTGTTTGGAGATCGGATTTGGCCCTTGCCGAGCTCTCCGGTGATGCAATGGGTGTTGGCCTCATTCTTTATGGCGGACTGTCCTGCTAATTGGCGGTCTGGGTCTTTTGTGTCCTCCGTTCTCACGATAGTTGCTTGATGAGCTACTTGACTTGGCCATCTGTGACAAGTCCATGGTGTTCGCAATGTCCGCAGAGTCCGCTGTTGACCAGACGGACTTTCTATTGGTCGTGGACTCATGCGGACTGTGGCGTTGTTGTCGAGTTATGCGGACTACCGCTTTGTCCGCGTTCAGTGTGCAGACTGGTGCAGCATGGGTTGTGGCTGTGTCCGCGTGCTGTGTTGAGTTGCAGACTGATGTAGCATGGGTTGTACCTATGTCAGTGTGCTATGTTGAGTGGCGGACTGGCGCTATGCTTGCGTTGGGCGGACTGGCACTGTGCTTGTGTTTTGTGGGCTGACATTATGTCCGCATGGTGACGGGCTGTCTTTGAACTAGCGCATGGTGGATTGGTCTGGCCAAGTCCTTGCGGACTTGGCAGACTGGGTGGTGTTAGCGAGAGGGTTGGGGAGGTGACTCTATTCACTAGGGTGGTGACCACACTCCTCACCTCGCCTATAAATAGACCCCCGACACATCTACAGTAACTGAGTGAACAGTAAGTTGAGTCTTGGTTAAGTGTTGTGGTCTGGATTTTCCTGTCTGAGCGGGTTGAAGAGAAATGCTTGCTGTTTGCAGGTTGTGCGACTAACACTGAAGAGCCAGGAGTTTGGCTTTGACTGCGGTCAGCATCAGTGAAGTTTGCGGTTTCAATCGGCGGTCTCAGCAAGTCGCTTCTGCGGCTTGTCAGTTTCTCTGCTTCATCTTTCCAAGTTCAATAACCTGTCCGCCGTACTGGGCGGTCTAGGCGGTCTGTCTGTGGTTCCAAATAAGAACCCTGCTAATAGCATGAATGTCCACTAAACAAACCAGATGGAATGCCGTACAATACACCAGTACTTGGCCTTATGACCTTACAATAGTTTACTCAAATTAAAGTATTTTCCAAACCTCAGCACGCAGGCCGGTCACACATGAATAATACAAGTAAACATTTAATAATTAGGCCTTCGAGGGCCGACTCAGCAACATAGGCTTTTGCCCGCTATTTACCACTTGGCTCCACAGCAACTGCAAGCAACAATCCACCGCAACGGTGGCAAACAAAAGCAACGATCAACTATGCTGACCAAATTATAATGACCCCACCCCCGAACTCGGGGCGGCGATGCTCCTTCTCTGCACTTTGTTAGCATTACCAAGCTGTATAGTGTAAAACACTTCCTCACAAGCGTGGGCACGCACGACAACACACCCCGTGCTCTCAGGGCACATTCTCGGTGAACCCGGTCAAAGTCCGTGGTCTCACCACCGCCCCTGGATGGCAAATCTCGTGAGCATTACGGCCTTTATGGCCACTTCCTAAGACTCTACATCTATGCCAATGGCAAGTCCCACGTACTTTAGGTTGCTTATACCGAACGACATAGAGCGGGTCCGGTTCCGCCTAACCCGTTGCTCACACCACCCTGTCACCTTAAGACATGGGCGCGGGTCAAACTTCCCTGATTCCCAATCCGATCACACATTTCACATAACCTGGTTATGTGCAAGCTCCCAAGCCACCAAGATGGCAGAATCACACATCTGCCCAATTTTCCGGGTGCACATTGGAGTTAGTCCCCAAGGCTCCCTGTTGCAATCTACCGCGTAGAAAACCCAAAAACAAAACATCGACGTGGAGTCTTCTTCGGCCATACATGCAATGCAATATCACCGATCCAAACCAACTTGTCACGGTAGGCTTCACACATCATGCCTATGTCCGTTTCTCGATTACGGACTCTACATGCTAAACAACGGGGACTATTCATGTATACCCGAAGGAATGACTCACACTCACTGCAAACTCGCGAGAACGAGCTTCCTATGCAAAGGAAAAGAGGACTTCACATGTCCTAGGATGAGAATAGTTACCCTAGCATTCCTCTTCAGCGCCATGAAGATTTATGCGGATGAAAAGCACCTCAATGTCCTCGCCTCTATAGATCTGAACTCGGCTTGCGATTTGGGGCTCTGAAGCTCCACCGGTGGCCGAATCTTCCTTCCTTATTCTTCCTTGCTCTCCCCACTCTCTAGAACTTTAGAAAGAGAATAACCCAATGAGAATGAGGGTTTCTATCCCAATTCCCAGGTATAACCCAGCAAGAATAGCCCTGAACCGTTGTATCCCAAAATAAGGAAACCGACGACCATGATTCACACTTAAAATCAGCTTCCTGGGCCGAACACGGCATGTGACACGCCCGTGTCCAAGGCTGTGTGTCCCATTCGCCGCCGAAACCGTCGCGTCCCGAAAAGTACACAGGCTCTCGACACGCCCGTGTCAGGATGGACACGCCCGTGTCATCTAGTACACGCCTATGTAGCTGGGCATGTTCCTCCATCGACACAGGACCAACACCAACCCGAGAAGAACACGGGTATTCGACACGCCCGTGTTAGGCTGAACACGCCTGGGATCCATGCCGTGTTTCACCCCCGACACAACTCGGCCAACTACCGGAGTAGGATACGGCCTGGGACACGCCCGTGTCTCAGGCCGTGTTCGCTGTTCGACGATCGTCGACTGCAAATTCGTCGACCACATGACCATCGTTGAACCCGAGCACGACACGGCCCGGGTACACGCCTGTGTCCCAGGCCGTGTGACCTCCACCAAATCCAAGACTTGGCTCAAAATGCCACCCGTTGCTCTTTTGAGTTTAGGGGCGTTACAACTCTCTCACTCTTAAAAGAATTTCGTCGCGAAATTACATAAAGGAAAGATAAAAACAAAACTTAAACGGTACCTGAGTGGAATAACTCCGGGTACTCCTCAAACATGGTCTGCTCTCGCTCCCACGAGAGCTCCTCCTGACCGCAATTGTCCCAACAGACCTTGACCATCCTGATTTCCTTGTTACGTAAACGCTTTACTTCCGCGTCCTCAATGCGAACGTGCTCGACCTTCCTTGTCAACCCATTATCTACCAACACTTTATCGGCCGCAACCACTTGCGAAGGCTCTTGCACTGCCTTCCACAGCACCGATATGTGGAATACATCGTGTAAACCCCTTAGCTCCACTGATAGCCTTAATCAATATGCAGCTTCACCAATCCGCTCCAGAACCTCAATCGGTCCATGGTACCTCGGGTTTAGCTTCTTGAAACGCCGTACTCGCGGTACACCCTTGAATGACTAAATCTTCAAGTACACCCAGTCACCTACAGCAAACTCCACGTTCTTATGTTTGGCGTTATAGTACTTAGCTTGGCGGTCCTGAGCGATTAGCAATCTCTCTAAAATCATTCGATCCAATGACGTTTCATCTTCCACCTCTTGCCGCTTGTACAACTTTGACTCACCCATTTCCAACCAAGACAACGACGTGCGATATCTTCTACCATAAAGGGCCTCAAAGGGCGCCATTTGAATGCTCGCCTGGTAGCTATTGTTGTAAGAGAATTCCACCAAGTATAGGTGATCTTCCCACTGCTTCCCGAAATCCCGAACGCAAATACGAAGCATGTCTTCCATCGTCCTGTTGACCCTCTCGGTCTGACCATCCGTCTGCGGATGAAAGGCTGTGTTGAAACTCAGCTTTGTTCCCAACATCTGCTACACCAACCTCCAATCATTGGACGTGAACTGCCCATCTCGATCACTCACGATACTGCGGGGCACACTGTGAAGGCGTACAATATTATCCACATATAACTTTGCCAATTTCTCCACAAAATCATCCTTCCTATGCAGAATGAAGTGCGACACTTTCGTCAAACGATATACGACCACCCAGATGGCGTCGTTTCCCTTCTGTGACCTTGGCAAAGCATGCACAAAGTCCATAGTAATGTCGTCGAACTTCCACTCCGGAATAGGCAAGGACTTCAAGAATCCACCAGGCTTCTGGCACTCCGCCTTCACGAAGGCGCATGTTTGACACTTCACCACATAGAGTGCCACATCCTTCTTAAGTCCTGGCCACCAGAATAATTTCTTCACATCACGGTACATCTTCGTGGCCCCCGGGTGAATTCAGTACTTGGTATGATGCGCCTCGTACAACAATTTCACCCGCAATTTGCCCACATTCGGGACGCACAAACGACTGTCCTTCCATAACAAGCCATCCACAACCTCAAATTGGGAATTTGACCCATCCAAAGTCTTAACCATGATTTGCTTAATGTGGTCATCCATATCCAGAGCCTGTCGAATCCGATCAGCCAGGTCACACTATACTTCAGTCCAGTTCAATAGCACTTGGGTACTAGACTGCTTGTCTACGCAAGAGATCTCCAATGCCTCCAACTCCAGAACCAAACGCTCGTTATGAACCGACAACCAATTGGCTTGAGCTAGGGCCCTGTGACTCAATGTATCAGCAACCGCATTGCCTTTATCAGGCACATAATGAATCTTGAATGTGTAGTACCCTAGGAACTCCATCTATATCCTATGTCGCATGTTTATATACTTCTGATCCAACAAGTATTTCAGGCTCTTGTGCTCGGTATAGATATCGACCTTCACCCCATACAAGTAGTGCCTCCATAGCTTCTAGGCAAAAATCACGGCCGCTAACTCTAAGTCATGGACCAGATAATTCCTCTCATGTACCTTCAGCTGACGTGAGCCATACGCTATCACACTTCCATGCTGTAGTACGACACAACCCAATCCACTGCCTGAAGCATCGCTATAGATCTCAAAGCCTTCGGTCCCACTCGGTAAACTCAGTACAGGCGCCGTGGTCAACCGACTCTTCAACTCTTCGAACGCTCGTGCGCACTCCGGCATAAAAATAAACTTTTGCTCTTTGCTCGTCAGAGTCATGAGGGGTAACGCTATCCACGAGAAGTTCTCCATGAAGCGCCTGTAATAGCCGGCAAGCCCTAGAAAACTCCGGACTTCCGCTACCGTAGACAACACAGGCCACTCTTGTATCGCAACAATCTTCGTCGGATCCACCGCAATTCCCTCTCCACTGACTATGCGACCAAGGAATGCTACTAAGACAAGTAAAACTTGCATTTGGAGAACTTGGCGTATAGTTGATTCCTCCTCAGCGTCTCCAACACCAAATGCAGATGCTTAAAGTGATCCTCCTCACTCTGCAAGTACACCAATATATCGTCGATGAAGACAATCATAAAGTGGTCTAGGTACTCCTTGAAAGTCCTGTTCATCAGATCCATGAATACTGACGGCGCATTAGTCAGCCCAACGACATGACTATAAACTCATAATGCCCGTATCTCGTACTAAAAGCTGTCTTAGGGATATCACTTTCCCTTATCCTCAGCTGATAATAACCGGACTTACGATCCAATTTCGAGTACAACGACGACCGACTAACTGATCGAACAGATCATCAATCCTCGGGATCGGGTACTTGTTCTTCTCCATTAGCTTGTTCAGTTCTCGATAATCAATATAAAGTCTCAAGCTTCCGTCCTTCTTCTTAACAAAAAGGACCGGTGCGCTCCAAGGCGACGAACTTGGACGCACATAACCCTGCTCCAACAACTCCTAAAGTTGTACCTTCGGCTCTGCCATTTCCTTAGGCACTAGCCGATGCGGAGAGCGCGACACAGGTTTCGCACCTAGCACTAGCTTGATGGTGAAATCTATCTCCCGTTGAGGCAGAGCTCTAGGAAGATCGCCAGGGAACACATCAGGGTACTCAGATACCACTAAAATACTGTCCAACGTAGGATTAGGCTTTGCAACCTCCACTAGCGTGAAGAACAGCTCTACTACAGCACAAACCGCCTTCACCACCTAAAGAATAGACATCAAAGTCTTGCTCGACCCTTTCAAGCTCGTAAAAGTCATCCTACGACCTGTTCCCAACTTGACCTCCTTGCGACTGCAATCAATATAAGCTTGCTGCTACGAGAGCCAGTGCATGCCAAATATCACGTCGAACTCCACCAGTGGCAGTAATGACGCTTGCAAATTGAACTCTTGACTCCAAATACGAATCTTAACGCCACAGATTCTATCCGCGCGCATTGAACACCCATTCGACGACAACACATCTAGTTTGTCCTTTACTATTGAAGAAGCTACTCCGATGCGCGATATGAATCCTTCAGATAAAAAGGAGTGTGAAGCTCCCATATCGAAGAGTGCTCTCGCCGGATTCTCACAAATCAAAAAAAGCCTATACAAGCAGTGGTAAGGTAACACGCGCATAACAAGTATTTAAAAATTAACTTTCTATAAATTTAAACCGTATTTGTCACCACATCCGCTTGCTTGATGGCCTCCTGCTGACCAAGATTATAAACTCTAGGTTGAGAATAATGGGATGCGGTTGACTCCACCGCCTTACCCTTTTCCTCATATGTTGATCCCGGCTTCCTCTCGGAATTGGGACGTCCGCTCCATCAGACTCGGGCAAAGTGTCACGGCTTTCCACAAGTAAAGCATGTGCCAGGGGTTCGACCCGTAGTCGCCCCAGAAGCACTAGAAGAAGGGTCTGGACCCGAAGTCCTAGCCTTCTTGTAGAACTTACGATAACCAGACTTTGAAGTAGTCAACACTTTAAACTCCGTCTTCTTAGCCCCAGAGTCTCTCTTCTCCTACACATTCTTCAGATCCTTTTCGAAAGACCGGGCCGTATTGACCAGGGTCAAGAAGCCCTACGTCATAGGACCCGAGAGCAGTAACCTTAGGTCATCCCTCAGACCTTCATAGAATCGGTTTGTCTTATGCTCCTCATCCGCAAACATAGAGCTGGCGTACTGACCCAACCGAGTAAATTCGTGGAGATACTCATCCACACTACTCTCTCCTTGCGACAATTTCTGGAACTCATTCTCCAATGCTATCCTCTGAGCCGAGGGAAGATATCTAGCCAAGAACAGTCTCGAAAACTCTTCCATCGAGACGTCCGTAAGTTGCCTTCCCCTCAAGTGATGTAGCTCCAAACCTTCCCACCACAGCCTAGCATCTCCGTCCAACAGGAATGTAGCTATAGTGTTCATCTTCCACTCCTCTATTTCCGTCGCTGTCAAGACACTCTTCACTCAGGAGAGCCAATATTCAGCTTGGGATGAGGTTCCTGTCCCCGAGAACACCGGAGGATTGAAGCATATAACATGTTTGAACCACCTTTCAGTTGCCCTCCTAAGCACCAAAGGCTCCATCACCACCTGCTCCACCCTTCTCGGTTTAGCCGCAGTTAGAACCCGCCAACCCATTAGTTCATCTCAAAACCCAGGTGTTGAGATGAAGGGTGGCGGGGTACATGAACACAAAGGGGAGAAGTCTGCAGACGGTGTGGGATTAACCCCAACCACATGACCGCGGGGATATTCCGCCACACAAGGGGGCCCACCGGGGTCAACACCCAGACCAGGAACGCGATGGGGAAAGCCCAAACATGCGGTCCCACACACACGTGTCATGCTGGCTAATATAATCTCAACACACCCCCGCAGCATGACAACCTCCTCTGATACCAAGTTAGAACCCGCCAACCCATTAGTTCATCTCAAAACCCAGGTGTTGAGATGAAGGGTGGCGGGGTACATGAACACAAAGGGGAGAAGTCTGCAGACGGTGTGGGATTACCCCAACCACATGACCGCGGGGATATTCCGCCACACAAGGGGCCCACCGGGGTCAACACCCAGACCAGGAACGCGATGGGGAAAGCCCAAACATGCGGTCCCACACACACGTGTCATGCTGGCTAATATAATCTCAACAGCCGCCTAAAGCGGTACCTACTCCATCACAGGAGCGAGTGCTGCATTTGCCTTGCAGTCTGCCTCATTGATCATGGCAAACACTGCTTCAGTCACCAATGTGTATGGTTT
>CM077148.1:2077037-2476499 GCA_039583875.1 Platanthera guangdongensis | reverse complement strand
GGAGGTTTAAGGATGACACTGAGTGGCTTCCACGCCCTGCCAGCTAGGTCAGAGCCTGACAGCGGGATCTGCCCTCGGGGTCCAAGGCCGACACCATCAGTGACTTCCAGCCCTGCCAGCTAGGTGAAGCCTGAAAGCGGGACATGCTCGAGTCTAAGGATGACACCGAGTGACTTCCAGCCCTGCCAGCTAGGTGAGAGCCTAACAGCGGGATCTGCTCGGGGTCCAAGGCTGACACCATCGAGTGACTTCCAGCCCTGCCAGTAGGTGAGAGCCTGACAGCGGGATCTGCTCGAGGTCTAAGGATGACATTGAGTGACTTCCAGCACTGGCAGCTAGGTGAGAGCCTAACAGCGGGATCTGCTCGGGGTGCAAGGCCGACACATCGAGTGATTTCCACCCTGCCAGATAGGTGAGAGCCTGACAGCGGGATCTACTCGAGGTCTAAGGATGACACCGAGTGACTTACAGCCCTACCAACTAGGTGAGAGCTTGACAGTTGGATCTGCTCGAGGTCCAAGGCTGACACCATCGAGTGACTTCCAGCCGCTAGGTAAGAGCCTGACAGCGGGATCTGCTCAAGGTCTAAAGATGACACCGAGTGACTTCCAGCCCTGCTAGCTAGGTGAGAACCTGATAGCGGGATCTGCTCGGGGTCCCACGCCAACACCTTCGAGTGACTTCCAGCCCTGCTACTTGGTGAGAGCCTGACAGTGGGATCTGCTCGAGGTCTAAGGATGACACCGAGTGACTTCCAGCCCTGTCAGCTAGGTGAGAGCCTGACAGCGGGATCTGCTCAGGGTCCAAGGCTGACACCATCGAGTGACTTCCAGCCCTGCCAGCTAGGTGAGAGCCTGACAGCGAGATCTGCTCGAGGTCTAAGGATGACACTAAGTGACTTCAGCCCTACCTGCTAGGTGAGAGCTGACAGCGGGATCTGCTCGGGGTCCAAGGCTGACACCATCGTGTGACTTCCAGCCCTGCCAGCTAGGTGAGAGCCTGACAGCGGGATCTGCTCGGGGTCCAAATACACTTCACTTCTTCATGCAAAACTTATTTTGACAGCATTGATGTGTTAAAGAACTTTTATTAAAGATCAAAGCATCACTTACATGTTTCAAGGGAAAAAGCGTTTCAAGTCGTCGCCACTCCAGGTGAGACTCAGGGTCTCGCCCTCCACATTTCGAAGTCGATACCCCCTGATCTTAAAGCTTCTTTACAATAAAATGGACCTTCCCAGCTGGGTTGAGCTTCCCACAGTCGCTGACCTCCCTGCTGCATCCACCTTCTTCAGCACCAAGTCCCCCTCCATAAATTGCTTGACTCTGACATGCTTGTCAAATTACTTGGCCATCCTCCTCTTCAACTCTTCTTGTCGGACTGCGGAAAGGTCCCGTAGTTCTTCCACCATGTCAAGGAGAGCCGCAGCTCTTCTTCGTTCTCAGCCTGTCATTCTTCCCTGCCATCCCGGCCGCAACAACTCGAGGTGTTTGAACTTCAAATTCCACGGGGCACTGTCTCGCACCATGAGAGGGCTTGAAGGGGATCTCTCTTATAGCTGTGTTGGGGGTGGTCCTCAGGGCCCAGAGAACCGCGGGAAGCTGCTCCACCCAGCTCCCCTTCAGGTTCTCCACCTTCTTCTTTAAGAGGTTGACAATAATCTTGTTTGTGGCCTCCACCTGCCCGTTGCTTCTGGGGTGATGGACTAAGGTGAACCTTAGGTGAACCTGAGGTCGATCCCAAGCTGCTCGCAAAAAACTGGTAAACTCCGCGCTGGCGAACTGGGGCCCATTGTCCGTGACAATGGCCTGGGGCAGCCATGGCGGCAGATGATCTCCCCCCAAACGAAGTTCCTGATGACCTGGTAAGTCACCTTGGCCAGTACCTTCACTTCCAAACACTTGGATAAATAATCGATCATCACCAGTAGGAACCTCCTCTGCCCACTGGCCTGGGGGAACGGTCTAACCAAATCCATTCCCCAAATGGTAAAGGTCCAGGGGGCTGTGATACTCTTGAGTCGCTGAGCTGGCTATAGCTGGAGGGGGCAAACAGCTGGCACTTGTGGCACCTTCTTGCTAACTCTGTCGCATCACGGCCCAGGGTGGGCTAGAAGTACCCCTGCCTGACAATCCTCCCTTCTAGGGTCCGACTCCCGGAGTGGCTCCCACACTCCCCAGAGTGGACTTCTTCCAAGATTCTTTGCACTTCCCCCTCAGCCACGCAACGAGCCAACATCCCAGAGAGAGTCTTCATATACATCTGCCCGTCCCGGAGGAGGTAGTACGCCGATTTGTACCTGAGCTTCTTCTTATCCGCCCCCTCCGGATATTCTCTCGTAGAAAGGAAGGCTGTGACTTGTTCTATCCATGAGGGCCGCTGATCTATCTCCATAAGCTCTCCTTCTTCGATGGAAGGGCAGAATAGATCGGTGATAGTCCCCCCCCCATCCGGGGACCATGCTTCGCTAGTTGGTCGACCTGCTCATTCTCCTCCCGGGGCACGTGCTAGATGGAAAAAGTTTGGAAAGTGTCAATGACCCCCTTTACCTTGGATAAGTATAGTCACATGGTAGGCTCTCTCGCCTCGAACTCCCTGTTTATCTAGGAAGCTACTACCATGGAGTCGGTAAGGACCTCCACGTCCAACACCCCCAGCTCCCTGGCCAGGCGCAGCCCTGCTATCACGGCCTCGTACTCGGCCTGATTGTTTGTGATGGGAAAGTGCACCACCACCGTCTGCTCAATTCTCGTTCCCTGGGGACTCTCCATGATCACCCCTACCCCTAGGGAATGCCTCCCCGAGGCGCCATCTACCTTTACCTTCCAAGGAGTTGGATGAGTGAGCTCTTCCTCCGCCACCTCGATCACATAATCGGCCAAGAAGTCGTCCATCGCTTGAGCTTTGATCGAGAGGCGGGGGATGAAGGAGACGTCGAACTCACTCAACTCCACCGACCATTTGGCCAGCCTGCCAGAATGCTCCACCCCCTCAAAGATGTTGCGGAGGGGATGATAAGTCACCACTCGGATTGAGTGTGTCTGGAAATAGGGCCGCAACCTTCGTGCTGTGATGACCAGGGCGAAGGCCAGCATCTCCAAAATCGGATACCAGAGCTCGGCCTTCCTCAGGACCCGACTCACGTAATATATAGGGAGCTTCTTCCTCCCTCTTCACGAACTAGGACAGAGCTTAAGGCCTCCGTCCCGACCCCGAGATATAAAAATAGGTCCTCCCCATCCTTTGGCCCTTGGAGTAGCGGATTCCGAATCAACTGCATCTTGAGGGCCTGGAATGCCTCCTCGCACTCCTTGGTCCACTCGAATTTTTGCCCCCCCAAGTGTTTTGAAGAAGGGGGAGCACTTCTCCCCAGCCCGGGAGAGGAACCTACTTAGCCCTGCCAGCTTCCTCGTCAGCTGTTGCACCTCCTTGGTGTTCCGCGACGACTCCAGCTCCATGATAGCCTTGACCTTATCGGGATTCGGCTCGACCCCCGCAGGGGTGAGGAGGTTCCCCAAGAACTTTCCCCTTCTAGCCCCGAAGACACACTTCTGGGGGTTCAACCGCATCTTGTACTTGCGTAGGGTAGCGAAGGTCTCCTCCAGGTCCTGGAGGTGAGAGTCCACATCCTGACTCTTGATCATGAGATCATCCACGTACACCTCCAGGTTCCTACCCCTTTGTTCTTTGAAGACCCTATCCATCATCTTCTGTTAGGTCGTCCCTGCATTCTTTAGCCCGAAGGGCATCATCTTGTAACAATAGCATCCATCCCCCGTTATGAACGAGACATCTTTGACGTCCGGGAGGTGCATCCTGATTTGATGATAACCTGAAAATGCATCTAGAAAACTCATTACAGAAAAACCAATGGTTGAGTCAACCAGCGCGTCGATCCGAGGCAAGGGATAACAGTCCTTAGGACAAGATTTATTAAGCAAGGAGAAGTCGATACACATATGCCACCGGCCATCTCCCTTTTTAACCATGACTACATTGGAGACCCAACCGGGGTATTGGATCTCGGACACGAAGCCGGCCTTGAGAAGCTTTGCCACCTCCTTTCTGATGGGCTCTGCCAGCTTGTCTGCGGTGGACCTCTTCTTTTGTTGGACGGGCGTGTTCTCGGGTCCAAGTTGAGGCGGTGGCAAGCCACATCCGCGTCAACCCCCAGCATCTTTGCGGCTCTCCATGCGAAGATGTCAACGTTCTTCTGGATGCACTCCAGCATCCTGCCTTGATCCTCCGGGGTCAGCCCTCCGCTAACGCGGACCTTCTCCACCCTGCCTTCACGGGTGAGGACCTCCAGCTCCACCACCTCTTCCGCAGCTTCCAACCGGGACTGCTCCCCCCATTATTCTACATCCCTCTCCTTTGGGACGAGGACCTCCGCCTCTACCTCTTCTCTGACCATCGCCTCGGCCGACTCCTCCCGATCTCCTCCTGCCAACTCAACCTCGGTTCGGCTCTTCTCTTCCAGCTCCTCCCTGCCAACTTCCTGCTCTGCCTCCTCCATCCTTTGCTCCATCTCCTCGGCTCCATCCTGTCAAGAGATGGAGTTCACGGCAATGACGTAGCATTCCTGCGCCACTTTGGGGTCCCCCCTGACCCTGACCTGAATCCCCTCTGCATTGAACTTCAAGCATTGATGGAACGATGAGGGGACACAGTGAAAGGCACTGATAAGGGGCCTCCCGAAGATGGCGCTGTAGTTGATGGGGGCATCCATGATGACGAACCTACAGTTCCTGGACTGCCCGCCAGGGTGACATGGAGCCCACACCTCCTTCGAACTCCTTCCTCACCCCCGAAAATCCGAACAAGGGCCCATCCAAGGACAGCACCCTCTTCGCCTCCACCTTCATTGCGTCAAACGCCTTCTTAAAGATGACATTGACAGAGCTTCCATTATCAACGAGGATCCTGGAGACGGTAAGATTTTCGATGGCTGTCTGGATGACCAGCGCATCGCAAAAAGGATCCTCATGATCCGTCATATCGCTCCTCGATAAGGTGATCCTCTCCTCTGGGGGCGGGGTTTGGGATGTGGAGCCAAAGATCCGGCGATACATGGTGTGGAGGCTCACCTTTCGGGAAGCCTCAATCCCCCCCCCCCCCCGTGGATCACTTTTATGCCTCCTCGGGTCCCGACATCCACCCAGTCTTCACACCGGTCCTCCTCTACCCGAGGCAGGACCTCCTCTATCCGCACCTCCTTACACCCTTGCTGTTGTTGTTGCTCTCTGTTCCCTCTCATTTCGAGGAAACTCCGGACACGTGGCTGTGGCGTGCCGCTCCTCCTGATGGAAGTCGCAGTAGGGCAACTCCACCCTAACTTCTCTCCTCCTACTCCTTGCTGCTCTCCTCCTCTCCCCTATGGCTATGGCCATAGCCTCTTCTTGATCGGGGAGCCGAGGTCTCTGGGCCTGCCTCCAACCCAGGGGGTGGAATTTATCTTGCCCCCCCGGTGGTGGTCCTTCCTTGGTACCCTCTTCATGGCCCTTGCCCTTGCCACTTGGGCCTCCAGCCCAGCCGACGATCAGGCTCCTGACGCCCCCACCTGGCCTGCTTCTGCCCCTAGAGCTCCCTCGCTCCTCTGCCGGGGCTCTCCTCTCCTCTCCTCATGTCCTCTTCCTCCTCTTGGCTCCTTCTCTTCCTCTATGGCCCACCTGGCCAGCTTCCGGGCGAACTCCGGATTTGACGCCTCCCCGTCAACTTCTCTCGCCGCCCTCTCCCTCAGCTCCTCGTAGGAGAGGGGGGTATTCTCTTCAACTCCATTCTGAAGAAACCATGCTGCAGGCCCAGGGTGAAAGCCATCATCAAACTTTGGCCCGACATCTCCTTGACCTGGGTGACCTCGTCCTAGAACCGGTCCACGTAGCTCCCCAATGTCTCATTCACTCCCTGCTTGATGTGGAACAGGGACTCCAACTCCTTCTTCCTCCTCTTCGAGGTAGTGAACCTCAGCATGAACCCCCGGCGTAGGTCCTCGAAGCAGTAGATGGAGCTGGCCGGTAGCTGGTGGAACCACTCCCCTGCCTTCTCCTTGAGGGTGATGGCGAATAGTCGGCATTTGAAGCCGTCTGACATCTGTCGGATCAAGACCACATCCTCAAACCATTGGACGTGGTGGACCGGGTCTCCCTTCCCGGTGTAGTAGGACATCTCGGGTTCCTTGAACCCCTCTGGAGCTGGAGCTGAAGACACCAACTCGCTGAAGGGGCTGCCTCCCCCTACTGGGCGAGCTGGCGCGTCTCGCGGGCTCAGCTCGCCGAGCCGGCCTCTGCCTGCCGAGCCGGCCTCTGCCTGCCGAGCCTGGGAAGAGCTCACGCCTGGGGAGCTCGTACCCCCGGCCGTCCTCGGCCACCTCCTTTCGAGCTCGCCTTCCGGGGGCATCCTCGCCCAGCGAGGGGGCGGCTGCGATCTGGACTGTTGGAGTCGAGCACTCGGCCCGTGTGCCGAGTATGAACTTTATAAGGCCCAGCACCTCGTTCCTGAAATCTTCAAACATCCCCACCGTGGCCAGAGGTGGGGGTGGGGGGGGGGGGGGGGGCGGCGAGCTCGACCTGTCAGGTCCCTGTCCTCCTGTCATCAAGCTTGCTGAAGCTTTTCTATGCTGACCACACTCCACGCTCACCGCACCAAAATGTTGAAACCGAAAAATGGTCTCTTGTGGAGTTCACCCTTGGGAAAGGGGTGATCGTGCACCTACTTCGCTCCTACAAGCAAAATAACAAAGGAAAACAGGAAAGAACTGACACAAGGCTCGGCGTGGAGGATCCACCACACACCCGAAAGATCTGAGAGCGCTTCCCCTCCTTAGCCAAAGGCCGGGCTAAGGTACCCTCGGAAAGCACTTGAAAGCTGGAGCAAGAGAGCACATGAAGCGTGCCTCCTGGGGTACCCCTTGGGTCCTATTTATAGGTTTCACAATTTGAACTGCCAATAACCAACTGAACTGATCTGAAGTTACCAAAATACCCTTGGTTGGGTCTGCCAACAACCAAACTCCGCTGTTTTGAAGGGCTATGGGCAGACCAGCTGGGGGAAAACAGTAAAAAGTACCTCATAGATCTGGGCGAGTTAGGGAGCCAGGCCACCTCGACAGATCCTGCTCGCCTGCTATTGCCGAGCTCGTTTGCATGAGCGCGAGTTGGGATGGCGAGCTCGTCTATCGGTCGGCCTCCATTAGTCGACCTTAGCTCGATGAATCTTGGCTTAGCCCGGCGAATGCCGAGCTCGCGGTCGACGAACGCCGAGCTCGGGCTTGGGTTTCTCTGCCGAGCTCGCCTGGGGCCTAGGTGTTCTAAGCCGGCCATCCTGGTACCTGGTTCACCCCGCTCGCCGGATACGGGGTTGTACAAACCACACCATCCTAAAAGGCATGAAGACCCACCTTTAAGAGGTCGTGGGCCAGTGGGTGGATGATATCCCCAATGTCCTATGGGCTTAAAGGACGACAACAAAAATGCCCACCGGAGAAAAACCCTTCAATCTCTGCTACGGATCAGAAGCGGTCATACCCATGGATATCAGATCCCCAAGGCCTCACGTCCAAAGCTTTCAAACCCGATAGAGAATGAAGCCCTCCTAAGGGGGAACCTGGACTTAGTCCAAGAAGTCAGGGATGAAGCAGCAGAAAGGATAGTCGCGTACCAATGTCACATGAGATGCTTTACGACATAAGCGTAAAGCCAAGACCCATCAATATCGGGGATCTTGTCCTCCAAACCTCAAAGCAGGAAGAAAGGAACCTCAGAAGGACAAGCTCTCTCCAACCTGGGGAGGGCCTTTCGTCTTCGCGATAGTAGTAAAGCCCGAGACTTATAAGCTAAGAATTCTGGATAGGAAAATACTCCATTGGACTTGGAACGCACAATACATGCACCTATTCTACCAATGAACTGTAATAGGGCATACGGCCAAGGCGCCCCACCGTTGTATCTTTTTAAACATTAATGCAATCACCTTGATCTTATCCAGCGGCAAACCTTAAGCGAGATTGGTGAAATCTTTTCTGCACCTCCCAAGCGAGACTGGTGAAAGCCTCTCTGCACCTCCCAGGAGAGATTGGTGAAAGCCTTTCTACACCTCAAGTGAGATCGGTGAATGACCTTCTATACCTTAGGCAAGACGGACAATGGTCTATCTGCACCTCCCAGGCGTGATGGGCAAAGTTTCATCTGCACCTTCACTTGGACGAACCCCGGTTCTAAAATAGGCATGAATGAACAAAGGTTCTTCGCCACCTACACCCGGACGGACCCCGGTCCTCCTGAGGCGCGAACAAACAAATGTTCTTTGCAACCTCCACCCGAATAGACCTCGGTCCTTCTGAGACGCGAACGAACAAAGGTTCTTCGTCACCACCACTTAGACAAACATCGATTCTCCAGAGGCGCGAATGAATAAAGGTTCTTTGTCACCTCCACCTAAACGTGCTCCGGTCCTCCTGAGGCATGAATGAACAAAGCTTCTTCTCCACCTCCACCCACACAGACCCAGATCCTCCTGAGGCGCGAACAAACAAAGTTTCTTCGTCACCTCAACCAGGACGAACCCCAGTTCTCCTAAGACGCAAATGAACAAAGGTTCTTCGCCACTTCCACTCGGACAAACCCCAGTTCTCCTAGGGCACGAACAAAGGTTCTCCCCTATCCCCGCTCAAGGTACGAGCAAATAAGGGCTCATCGCCCTCAAATACAAGGCAGCTTACGACTATCCCAAAAACACGAGTAAACAAACATCCACCACCAATCGGACGGACCCTGGTCCTCTTGAGATGTAAAAAAACAAAGGTTCTCTGCCGCCTCCACGTGGATGGACCCTGGTCCTCCCGAAACGGAAGCGGACGAATATCTCCCGCTAGAAACTGTTCAAAATATCAGCGTTCGGACTAAACACTACTCTACCAAAGGTGTATGCACACCAAAGCATAACCAGAATACGGGAAATCCAAAAAAAGTGTCGCCGTTCAAACAAAAGCTGCCTCATGGGCTACACATCATATAACGGTGCAAGTGCGCACCCGTAAGATAAACCAAAGGCGAAGCAAACAAAAAACCTCCAAGTCAGTTTGCACCGCCTATGCAAGGGGGCAATAGTCCTCCCATGTCATGCACAAGAAACAAATTCTCATCACTAACGCTCTACAACAACGCCAGCAACAGCGTGCGATGGATGCAAGAGTGCTAGATACTATAAGGCCCACAAGACTCACTGCACTAGTGTAACTCCCGAAACTCAAAAGAGCGACGGGGGACGTTTTGGGCCAGTTTTGGGTTCTGGCTGAAGGCACGCGGCCTGGGACACGGGCGTGTCCCATGGCGTGTCAAGCTGGTGTCGACACTGAGCCGGGAAGTCGACACTTTGGTCTCGATATTGTGTCGAGACTGGGCACACGGCCTGCGACACGGGCGTGTTGCAGGGCGTGTCGACCCGTGTCGACACTTAGCCGCGAAGTCGACACTCTGCGTTCGACGAAGTGTCGAGACATGGCACACGACCTGCGACACGGGCGTGTCGCAGGGCGTGTCGACCCGTGTCGACACTCGTTCCGGGAAGTCGACACTTTGGTCTCGACATTGTGTCGAGACAAGGCACACGACATAGGACACGGGCGTGTCCAAGGCCGTGTCATCAGGTCGACGATCTTCGCTCGACGAAGTGTCGAGTGTCGAGACCATGTACACGGCCTGGGGTCTAGGCGTGTTGAGGTGACACGGGTGAGGACACGGGCGTGTCCTAAAACTCGTGCAGTGCTCGGGTTGATTTCGGGGAAAAATGATAGGGGTACACGGCAGGCCACACGGCCGTGTCACTTGGTGGAACACGGGCATGTCAGGTCGAACACGGGCGTGTTCGATACCCGTGTGTGGTTCCAGGCGAGCCAATTTTGACGGCGAATGAGGCACACGGCCCTGGACACGGGCGTGTGCCAGGCCGTGTTCGGTCCAGATTGGGCATTTCAGTCCCGAATCAAAGCCGTTCATTTCTTTAACTGATGATCTGATGGCTGGGGGTTGTTCCTGAAGGGATATACCCGGGATTGGACTTAGAAACCCTCACTTTTCTTAAGTGTTATCTTTCTAAAACCTTAGAGAGAGAGGAGAGCCAAGGAAGGAAGGAGGAGCTAGACCCCGCCATTGGAGGAGCTTCGAAACTCCAAATCGCGAGCCGACTCCGGATCCACGGAGGCAAAGCTAGTGCGGTGCTTTTCATCCGATTACTTTTCAATGGCGCCAAAAAGGAACGCTAGGGTAACGATCCTCATCTTGAGCATGAGTAGCTCTCTTTCTTTGCATAGGAAGCCCGCTCTCGCGAGTTTGCGGAGAGTTGGAGGCGTTCCTTCGGGTAGATATGTGAAGTCCCCGTTGTTTAGAGTCCGTAAGCGAGAACGGACATAGGCATGATGTGTGAAGCCTACCCGGACATGTTGGTCTGGATCAGTGATGTTGCATTGCATAATGCCGGAGAAGACTTCGTGCTATTGGTTGTTTTTCGGGTTTTCTACGCGGTAGATTGCAGCAGGGAGCCTTGGGGACTAACCCAAAGGTGCACCCGGAAAACTGGGCGGATACGAGATCTTGCCAACTTGGTGGCCTGAGAGCCAACTTGAACATAACCGGGTTATGTGAATTGTGATGGAAATACGGGACTCGGTGGAAGTTTGACCCGCGCATATGGCTTAAATTGTCGTTGCGATGTGAGCACGGGTTAGATGGAACCGTACCCGTTCTATGTCGTTCGGTTAAAGAGACCTAAAGGCACGTGGCACTTACCGTTGGCATAGATTAGGGTCTTCGGCGGTCGATGGCTTAAATTGTCGTGACCCAGGCCAAGAAGACAAATTGCTCAGAGGTTTGGCCGTCAAAGTGGCGGTGGTGAGTCCGGAATGTCTATGACTTTAATTGACGTGACATCGACCGGTTCACGAGAATGTGCCCTGAGAGCACGGGGCGTGTGGCCGTGCGAGCCAACGTCTGTGATGAATGGCTATATATATTGCTCGCTTATGCTAATGAAATGCAGGGAAGGAGCATCGCCGCCCCGAGTTGGGGCGAGATCGTTATAATTTGGTCAGCATTGCTGACCGTTGCCTTATTTTGCCACCGTGCGGTGGTTTGTTGCTTGCAGGTGCTGCTGGACCAAGCGGTCAATAGCGGGCTAAAGCCCTTTTGCGAAGCCGGCCCTCGAAGGCCCAAATGGAAGTGTTTACTGTTTTATTTATGTATGACCGGCCTGCGTGCCGTGGTTTGTAAATCATGTAATATCAAGTGAAACATTTTGTAAGGCCTTAAGGCTTATGTTGGTATTTTGTATACATTCCTATTTTGGTTAGTGGACATTCATGCTTTAATACTGGGTTCTTTGTTACAACTTTTATAAACTGCTTCCGCTAGAATGCTCTGTGTAGGACGTTGAGATTGGTTGGATGGTTTCCATAAGTAACCACTCGGTCTGTCTGTGGCATACGACGTCGGGCCCCGGCCGGACCTACTGCTATATGCTATGTGACGGATAGGGGGTGTTACAATTTGGTATCAGACTACTGGTTTTGGTCGGGCTTAAAGTGAATTCGTGGGCGAATTCTTTTAAGGGGTGGTGAGCACGTTGTGTGCGTCATCGTTATAACAGTAAAAGAACCCATGAATGTCCACTTAGGAATGAAAATACATGTATTTGAGGAACCTGCGTGTTCCTATAATTGCTGTTTGCAATTTATTTGGTCGCTTAACGGTGTTTTGTACCACTATAGGTGACCAGAAGTGGTGTTGGGCCGTCAGAACGCCGAGTTTCTGAGGCTAGTAGTGCACCGGATGTTGCTCCTGCAACACCTCTGTCGGCTGAGAACATACGATTGGTGGCTGAAGCGGTGTTGGCCGTGATAAATGCGCAGCCTGCAAGGCAAACGCAGCAGCCCGCTCCTGTGATGGAGCAGGAACCTCTTCAAGAGGCTGAGCCGAGGAGAGTGGAGCAAGTGGTTGTGGAACCGGTGGTGCCAAGGAGGGCAACTGAGAGGCAGTTAAGCATGTAATGAGCTTTAACCCTCCGTTATTCTCGGGGTTGGGAACCCCATCTCAGGCTGAAGACTGGCTCTCCAGGGTGAAGAGAGTCATGACAGCAACGGAGACGGAGGAGTGGCAAATGACCACCATCGCTACGTTCCTTCTGGACGGTGAAGCGAGGATGTGGTGGGAAGAATTGGAGCTGCACTTACAAGAGGTAGGCAACTTGGTGATGTATCGATGGAGGAGTTCTCGAGATTGTTCTTGGCTAGATACCTTCCTTCGACGCAGAAGATAGCGTTGGAGAATGAGTTTCTGAAGTTGGTTCAGGGTGAGAAGAGCGTGGATGAATATCTCCACGAGTTTACTCGTTTGAGTCGATATGCTAGCTCCACCATCGTGGATGAGGAGCGCAAGACTAATCGCTTCTACGAAGGCTTGAGAGATGAGTTGAGATTACTACTCTCGGGGCCGATGACGCAGGGTTTCTTAACCTTGGTCAATACTGCCCGGTCCTTGGAGAAGGACATGAAGAATGTGCAAGCAAAGAAAAGCTTGGGTGATAGGAAATCTGAATTTAAAGTGCCGACTACTTCAAAGTCCGGCTATCGGAGGTCTTTCAAGAAGCATAGGACTTCGGGTCCAGCTCCTTCTGGCGCTTCTGGGGCGACTACGGGTCGGACCCCGGGTGCGTGTTTTACTTGTGGAAAGACGGGGCATTTTGCCCGTGACTGTTGGAGCGGACGTCCTAAGTCGAGAGAAGGCCGGAGCTACTTATGAAGAGAAGGGAAAGGCGGTGGAGTCGACCGCATCCCATTATGCTCCGGCCCAACCAAGGGTCTACAATCTTGGCCAACAGGAGGCCATCAAACAGGCTGATGTGGTGACAGGTACGGTTTAATTTATAGCAAGTCAATTTCTTTAAATACTTGTTATGCACATGTTACCTTACCACTGCTTGTTTAGGATTTGTATTGATTTGTGAAAATCCGGCACGAGCACTCTTCGATACGGGAGCTTCACACTCCTTCTTGTCCGAAGGATTTATATCACGCATCGGAGTCCCTTCTTCGATGGCGAAGGATAAGTTGGATGTGTTGTTGCCCAATGGGTGTTCGATGCGAGCGGATAGGATCTGCGATGTTAAGATTCGTATTGGGGATCAGGAGTTCGACCTGCAGGCGTCTTTACTTCCGTTGGTGGAGTTTGACGTTATATTTGGCATGGACTGGCTCTCGGAGCAGCAGGCCTATATTGATTGCAGTCGCAAGGAAGTCAAGCTGGGAGCAAGTCGTGAGACGACTTTTACGGGCTTAAAGGGGTCGAGCAAGACGTTGATGTCTGCTCTTCAGGTGGTGAAGGCGGTTCGTGCCGGTGCAGAACTGTTCTTTACACTAGTGGAGGTTGCAAAGCCGAAGCCCGCATTGGATAGTATTTCAGTGGTATCGGAATACCCTGATGTGTTCCCCGCAGATCTTCCTGGAGCCCCGCCTCAGCGGGAGATAGATTTTACGATTGAGCTAGTGCCAGGTGCAAAGCCTGTGTCACGATCTCCTTATCGGCTAGCGCCTAAGGAAATGGCGGAGCTGAAAGTTCAACTGCAAGAGTTGTTGGAGCAAGGGTATGTGCGCCCGAGTTCTTCGCCTTGGAGCGCACGGTCCTCTTTGTTAAGAAGAAGGACGGAAGCTTGAGACTATGTATTGATTATCGGGAGCTCAACAAGCTGACGGAGAAGAACAAGTACCCGATCCCCCGGATTGATGATCTTTTTGATCAGTTAGTCGGGTCGACGGTGTACTCGAAGTTGATCTCAAGGCTGGGTACTATCACCTGCGAATAAGGGAGAGTGATATCCCGAAGACAGCGTTTAGTACGAGATACGGGCATTATGAGTTTACGGTCATGCCGTTTGGGCTGACTAATGCGCCGTCAGTGTTCATGGATTTGATGAACAGGACGTTCAGGGAGTACTTGGACCATTTCGTGATCGTCTTCATCGACGATATTTTGGTGTACTCGCAAAGTGAGGAAGATCACTTCAAGCATCTTCATTTGGTGTTGGAGACGCTAAGGAGAAATCAGTTGTATGCCAAGTTCTCGAAGTGCGAGTTTTGGCTATCCTCAGTGGCGTTCCTCGGTCATATAGTAAGTGGAGAGGGTATTGCTGTGGATCCGGCGAAGATTGTTGCGATACGGGAGTGGCCTGAGCTTGCTACTGTAGCGGAAGTCCGGAGTTTTCTGGGGCTTGCCGGCTATTATAGGCGCTTCGTAGAGAACTTCTCGCGGATAGCGTTACCTCTCACTACTTTGACGAGGAAGGAGCATAAGTTCGTTTGGACGCCGGAGTGCGCGCGAGCTTTTGAGGAGTTGAAGTGTCGGTTGACCACGGCGCCTGTGCTGAGTTCGCCATGTGGGACCGAAGGCTATGAGATTTATAGTGATGCTTCGGGCAGCGGTTTGGGTTGCGTGCTACTGCAACACGGAAGTGTAATAGCTTATGGCTCGAGACAGCTAAAAGTGCACGAGAGGAACTATCCGGTCCATGACTTGGAGTTAGCGGCCGTGATTTTTGCCTTGAAGCTGTGGAGACACTACTTGTACGGTGTGAAGATTGATATCTACACCGATCACAAGAGCCTGAAGTATCTTATTGATCAGAAAGATCTGAATATGCGGCAGCGTAGATGGATGGAGTTCCTGGGGGACTATACATTCAAGATCCACTACGTGCCTGGAAAAGGGAATGCGGTTGCGGACGCGCTGAGTCGCCGAGCCCCAGCTCAAGCCAATTGGCTATCGGTGCATGATGAGCGGTTGGTGCGAGAGTTGGAGGCGTTGGAGATTGTTTGTGTGGACAAGCAATCAAGTGCTGAAGCAGTTCTGAATTGGACTGAAGTCCAATATGACCTGGCTGATCGTATTCGGCAGGCTTTGGATATGGATGCTCATATGAAGCAGTTCATGGTAGAGGCTCTGGATGGGTCAAATCCCCAATTCGTCGTGGAGGACGGATTACTTTGGAAAGACGGTCGTCTGTGCGTCCCAAGTGTGGGCAATTTGCGGGTGGAGTTGTTGTACGAGGCACACCATACCAAGTACTCGATTCACCCGGGGAGCACGAAGATGTACCGTGATGTGAAGAAACTATTTTGGTGGCCGGGTTTGAAAAAGGATGTGGCGCTCTACGTAGCGAAGTGCCAAACTTGCGCCTTGGTGAAGGCGGAGTGCCAAAAGCCGGGAGGATTTCTTAAGTCCTTGCCTATTCCGGAGTGGAAATTCGACGACATCTCTATGGACTTTGTGCACGGTTTGCCAAGGTCGCAAAAGGGGAACGACGCCATTTGGGTGGTTGTTGATCGATTAACGAAGGTGTCGCATTTTATTCCGCATAGGAAGGATGATCCGGTGGAGAAGTTGGCAAAGCTTTATGTGGATAACATAGTACGGCTTCATGGTGTGCCCCGCAGCATCGTGAGTGACCGAGATGGGCGGTTCACGTCCAATGATTGGAGGCTTGTGCAGCAAATGTTGGGAACAAAGCTGAAATTCAGCACAGCCTTCCATCCGCAAACGGATGGGCAGACCGAGAGGGTCAATAGAACCATGGAAGACATGCTTCGCATGTGTGTCTTGGATTTTGGAAAGCAATGGGAAGACCACCTTTATTTGGTGGAGTTCGCATACAACAATAGCTACCAAGCGAGTATTCAAATGGCGCCCTTCGAGGCCCTATATGGTAGAAAATGTCGCACGTCGTTGTCTTGGTTAGAAACGGGTGAGTCAAAGTTGTATAAGCGATCGGAAGTGGAGGATGCTACTTCTTTGGTGAAAACCATTCGGGAGAGGTTGCTTATCGCTCAGGACCGGCAAGCAAAGTACTATAATGCCAAGCACAGGAACGTGGAGTTCGCTGTGGGCGATTATGTATACTTAAAGATCAAGCCGTTCAAGGGTGTCTCGCGGGTGCGGCGATTAAAAAAGCTAAGACCGAGGTACCTTGGACCGTTTGAGGTTCTGGAGCGAGTGGGTGAAGCGGCCTATCGGTTGAAGCTTTCAGTGGAGCTTAGTGGTTTACACGATGTATTCTACATTTCGGTGCTTCGGAAGGCGGTGCAAGAGCCTACGCAAGTGATCGCGGTTGATCAAGTGCCGGTGGATAGTGGGCTAACGACAAAGGTCAGGCCCGTGCGGATTGAGGACTCGGAGGTCAAGCGGCTACGCAATAAAGAGATCAGGATGGTCAAGGTCCGGTGGGACAATTGCGGTCGTGAGGAGCTCTCTTGGGAGCGAGAGCAGACTATGCTTGACGAGTATCCGGAGTTGTTCCGCTCAGGTACAAATTTTGGTTTTGTACATGTCTTTCCTTTATGTAATTTCGAGGACGAAATTCTTTTAAGAGGGGGAGAGTTGTAACGCCCGAAACTCAAAAGAGCGACGGGGGACGTTTTGGGCCAGTTTTGGGTTCTGGCTGAAGGCACACGGCCTGGGACACGGGCGTGTCCCAGGGCGTGTCAAGCTGGTGTCGACACTGAGCCGGGAAGTCGACACTTTGGTCTCGACATTGTGTCGAGACTGGGCACACGGCCTGCGACACGGGCGTGTCGCAGGGCGTGTCGACCCGTGTCGACACTTAGCCGCGAAGTCGACACTCTGCGTTCGACGAAGTGTCGAGACATGGCACACGGCCTGCGACACGGGCGTGTCGCAGGGCGTGTCGACCCGTGTCGACACTCGTCCTGGGAAGTCGACACTTTGGTCTCGACATTGTGTCGAGACAAGGCACACGGCCTAGGACACGGGCGTGTCCAAGGCCGTGTCATCAGGTCGACGATCTTCGCTCGACGAAGTGTCGAGTGTCGAGATCGTGTACACGGCCTGGGGTCCAGGCGTGTTGAGGTGACACGGGTAAGGACACAGGCGTGTCCTAGAACCCGTGCAGTGCTCGGTTGATTTCGGGGAAAAATGATGGGGTACACGGCCGGCCACACGGCCGTGTCACTTGGTGGAACACGGGCGTGTCAGGTCGAACACGGGCGTGTTCGATACCCGTGTGAGGTTCCAGGCGAGCCGATTTTGACGGCGAATGAGGCACACGGCCCTGGACACGGGCGTGTGCCAGGCCGTGTTCGGTCCAGATTGGGCATTTCAGTCCCGAATCAAAGCCGTTCGTTTCTTTAATTGATGATCCAACGGCTGGGGGTTGTTCCTGAAGGGATATACCCGGGATTGGACTTAGAAACCCTCACTTTTCTTAAGTGTTATCTTTCTAAACCTTAGAGAGAGAGGAGAGCCAAGGAAGGAAGGAGGAGCTAGATCCCGCCATTGGAGGAGCTTCGAAGCTCCAAATCGCGAGCCGACTCCGGATCCACGGAGGCAAAGCTAGTGCGGTGCTTTTCATCCGATTACTTTTCAATGGCGCCAAAGAGAAACGCTAGGGTAACGATCCTCATCTTGAGCATGAGTAGCTCTCTTTCTTTGCATAGGAAGCCCGCTCTCGCGAGTTTGCGGAGAGTTGGAGGCGTTCCTTCGGGTAGATATGTGAAGTCCCCGTTGTTTAGAGTCCGTAAGCGAGAACGGACATAGGCATGATGTGTGAAGCCTACCCGGACATGTTGGTCTGGATCGGTGATGTTGCATTGCATAATGCCGGAGAAGACTCCGTGCTATTGGTTGTTTTTCGGGTTTTCTACGCGGTAGATTGCAGCAGGGAGCCTTGGGGACTAACCCAAAGGTGCACCCGGAAAACTGGGCGGATACGAGATCTTGCCAACTTGGTGGCCTGAGAGCCAACTTGAACATAACCAGGTTATGTGAATTGTGATGGAATGGGACTCGGTGGAAGTTTGACCCGCGCAATGGCTTAAATTGTCGTTGCGATGTGAGCACGGGTTAGATGGAACCGTACCCGTTCTATGTCGTTCGGTTAAAGAGACCTAAAGGCACGTGGCACTTGCCGTTGGCATAGATTAGGGTCTTTGGCGGTCGATGGCTTAAATTGTCGTGACCCAGGCCAAGAAGACAAATTGCTCATAGGTTTGGCCGTCAAAGTGGCGGTGGTGAGTCCGGAATGTCTATGGCTTTAATTGACGTGACATCGACCGGTTCACCGAGAATGTGCCCTGAGAGCACGGGGCGTGTGGCCGTGCGAGCCAACGTCTGTGATGAATGGCTATATATATATTGCTCGCTTATGCTAATGAAATGCAGGGAAGGAGCATCGCCGCCCCGAGTTGGGGGCGGGATCGTTATAATTTGGTCAGCATTGCTGACCGTTGCCTTGTTTTGCCACCGTGCGGTGGTTTGTTGCTTGCAGGTTCTGCGGGACCAAGCAGTCAATAGCGGGCTAAAACCCTTTTTGCGAAGCCGGCCCTCGAAGGCCCAAATGGAAGTGTTTACTGTTTTATTCATGTATGACCGACCTGCGTGCCGTGGTTTGTAAATCATATAATATCAAGTGAAACATTTTGTAAGGCCTTAAGACTTATGTTGGTATTTTGTATACATTCCTATTTTGGTTAGTGGACATTCATGCTTTAATGCTGGGTTCTTTGTTACAACTTTTATAAACTGCTTCCGCTAGAATGCTCTGTGTAGGATGTTGAGATTGGTTGGATGGTTTCCATAAGTAACCACCCGGTCTGTCTGTGGCATACGGCGTCGGGCCCCGGCCGGACCTACTGCTATATGCTATGTGACGGATAGGGGGTGTTACAACTAGGCATGTGCATAAACTCGCACCATTGCGTACAAAAGGGAAGGAGAGAAGCGGCGCCTCAACACCAGCACAACACGCAAGGTGCAAAGCAAAGGGGCGTTTCTGTGGCGTGCCACATACACCGCGCACGAACAGTCAACTGCGGGAGTCACCACCCAAGCATCCCCCGCAGAGCCTTTAGCCCGCAAAGCCGACGTAAGTGGCTCTAAGGTGTGAGCGCTCACATCAAGGCCCAACCAAGGGGGTATTTCACACTGCAAGCAAAGGTGACATGTACCGAAATGATCCCAAGTTCACGACCCCAAGGAAGAAAGATCGAGCTTGAAAATTTTTTCTCTCATCGCTTCACGAATCATGACTCGTGGAAATTTGGGGAATTTGATAAGGACCCCCTGAAATTTCTAAGTCAAATCAGTACGACTCAGACCGAGTAACGCATGGACTGGACCAGACCAATTATGCACATCGAAGCTGCAAACTCCGAAAACCCCAAGAAGAAGCCAAACTCATGCACTTGTGCGGCAGGGCCGCGCAGGCGTGCCCAGCCTGCATGCAGAAGCACGCAGCCAGCCGCGTGGCTGCAAGGCAGTGCCCTCGCAGGTCCATGCGCCCGCGCGGCCTTTAACGGTCACGCCCCCGCGTGGCCGACGGTAGTCGTCGCCGCCGCCAGCGACCCTCGTCATCTTCTGCTGCCCCATGCACTACCGACCGCCTCCGACCGCCGCTGCCTCCGGGCACCTTGCTCGGGCCGCCCGAACCGCTTGGGGGGCAATCCCATCATTTCAACAAAAATGGTGATCCAGGTGATTGAAACAGAGCGATACCATTCTCCAATACAAATCACTCCCCGGTGCAATTACCACCATGACCCTTTAGAAAACTATAAATAAACCTGCATGCCTTCATTTGAGAACAAGCAACTCTGGAAGCAAGAGTGAGCTTTGATGTTTTCCGGCGAGATTGTGGACTTATGTCGATTCTCCACACAGGAATTCTCCCCGCTCTTCTCCTTCGCTAAGGCTTCAACATGCTCCAAGCGCATCAACCGCCTCCACAAGAGTGCTCCCATCAAGGCTTCGCGTCAACAAGAGCGCTCCTTCAAGAAGCTCCGTAGACTTAAAGAATTTTCCAGCCGGAACGCTCCTAACCAGGTTCCATGAGCTCAAAAACATTCCAAGGTCGGAGCGCTTCCATCGAGGCTCCGAGAACTTAGTCGTTTTCTTCATTTTATGCACCTGTAAAGGAGTAGCGGCCTGTCGCCCTCCGAGATCAAATCAAACTTTGTAAAACTCCGAGAATCTAGTGGATTCTGGCTCGACATAGTTCCATCCAAGAGGATTTTAGCCGCAAGACCGTGCCCCCGCAGTGTCGTGCCCTTGAGCGGTCGCACCCAGCACGGTCGTGCGTGGCCGCATGGCCGCTTACCCATGTAGTCGCAAGGCCACGCCCCCGAGCGGTCGCAGGGCCACGCCCTTGCTCGGTCGCAGGGCCGCGCCCCTCGTGTAGTCGCAGGGTCGCGCCTCCGCGCGGTCGTAGGGCCGCGCCCCCGCCTGCGCGCGGCAGCAACAGTCGCCACCGCCACCTCCGCTGTCGACCGCCTCTGGCCGCCGCTACCTCTAGGAACCTTGCCCGGGCCTCCAGAACCGTCCCGGGGGCATTCCCATCATTTCTACAAAAATGATGATCCGGGTGATTGAAACGGAGCGACGTCATTTGCCAGCACAAATCACTCTCAAACATTATTATCATCATAACCCTCCAGAAAAGTATAAATTGGCTCACATGCCTTCATTTGAGAACAAGCATCTCCAGAGACAAGAGAGAGCTCTGAGGTTTTCCGGCGAGATCATAGACTTAGGCCAATTCTCCGTTAAGGAATTCTCTCTGCTCTACTCCTTGCGCTAAGGCTTCAACTCGCTCCAAGTCATATCAACCGGCTCCGCGAGAGCGTTCCCATCAAGGCTTCGCGTCAACAAGAGCGCTCCCTACAGATGCTCCGTGCACTTAGAGATTTTTCCAACAGAAATGCTTCCACCCAGGTTCCACGAGCTCAACAACAATCCAAGGCCGAAGCGCTTTTATCGAGGCTCTGAGGATTTAGCCATTTTTCCTCATTTTCTGCAGCTGTAACGGAGTAACGACCTATCACCCTCCGAGATCAAATCAAACTCTGTAAAACTCTGAGAATCTAGTGGATTTTGGCTCGGCACAGTTCCAGCCACGTGGTTTTTCACCCTTTTCTGGGGTTTCCACGTAAAAAACGCTTTCTTGTCATTTGTTGCGGTTCATTTTGACTGTTTGCACGTCCGGTCCAATTCCGAGCTAAGACGGTCCGATTTCTCCGGACCGGGAAAAGACCGGGCGACCCGCAACAATCACCTAACAAATATCATCATTTTAAACATAAAAGTGGATGAAGCTACTTAGGTGGGCGTTAACAAATGACAATTTAACCCTCATGTTCATGACTGCCACCATCGTGCCAAACGGAGTCCTTGAATAGTCCTCAGTGTTACTCAGATTGAGTTGTCTTCCAGATCGATCATACTAAACAGACTTCAACGTCGCTTAGAATATTGCAGGAGACTCGACACCATGCCTATTGAACGATCTTACGTGCGTCGTTCAATTCATCGGTCCTCGGGGCTTGAGGGCTCATTTGGAACGATGGCGACGACTGTGAACATGCACGGTGGTTATGAACTGTTATTCGTTTTAACCCGACCTCACCAAAGACACTCAATCAACTTTTATATTAGTTTTTTTTCAACGGGGTCATGAAATGCTAAACACATATTTTATGACGACGGTCACATTTGGACATAGTCACAGCTATGGTTGAACTGTTATCATGTTGATCGAAAATTCACTAAATAAAAAGGAGAAATATGTACGTAGGTTGCTCGCACGGCGATCAAAAAAGATCACTGTGAGGAAGCAAATCCTGTTGTATGATCGTGATCTCAACAGTGCAAGTTGTTTGCGGAAATATATGACACTATTTGTGTATTGGCAAAACGATCATATTTTAGATCAATCATTCACGAAAATTCGTGCTAGCAAAAATATATGGCAAGATTGAACTTCCCGCGCATGGTAATGTTGGTGCGAGTAATGCAGGGACATTTTACCCAAATAAAAGAGTCCATCACCGATTTAATTAAATATAATTTTCAATTAGATGTTAATTAAGGGAAATTCTTGTGCCCTAATCCCGGTGTTCGGGACCAATGAGAAGGCTGCAAATCACAGAAAAGAAGGGTCCCGTCGCGAGCGCTATGGCCCGCGCTTATCACTTTTGCACGGTGCCCACTCATTTGCGCTTTCTCATTGGTCCAGGACGCGGTCCGGGACCCAGACCCAAGAATAATTTGTTAATTAATATACATATTACATGACGGGCACTTAGACACCGAGTGAGCACATTAAAAATTTTCATAATGAATCATACAACATTCTTAATTATTATTTTATTATATTAATTTCTTAACGGTAATTAACGGCGTACGCAACTGCGCATTAATAACGGTAGCCGCACGCAGTGATTCTTTAAAGGAGTAATGGCTACAGCTCCGTTAAAACTCCGTTTTCTCCGAGTGCTCTCTGTATATATATCAGAATCACAATGCTCTATTCTCAGTACTTAGAAAAGAAAATAGTGAATAGTGAATATATATATATATAATTAAATTTAATGGCTACAGCTCCATGGCTGACCCTTGCAGCTCTTGCCAGCCTCATGTTCTTCACCTCCCAGGCCGGAAACATCGCCGTCTACTGGGGGCAGAACGGTAACGAAGGGACGCTGGCCGATACTTGTGCCTCCGGCAACTACGCCTTCGTCATCCTAGCATTTCTATGCACTTTCGGCAACGGCCAGAAACCCCAACTCAACCTCGCCGGTCACTGCGACCCCTTCTCCGACGGCTGCACTGGCCTTAGCAGCGACATCAAGTCATGCCAGGCCAATGGTATCAAGGTCCTCCTCTCCATCGGCGGCGCGGCCGGCTCCTACATCCTCACCAGTCAGGACGACGCACGTCAGGTATATAATATAGGGTGATGTTATATGCATGTCATTTTCGGCTATTTGCAGTCCAAAAATAAATGCAACCAAACTAAAAAATCATAGGAAGCTGTGAACCTGGCCCATATAGGCCTTGGCCTGCACATAACCGTCGAGAAATTTTGTGGTCTGGACATAGCCGAAGTTGACCTACATATAGTTATTGTCATAATATATTAATCATAAGAATATATAATATATATTTCATCCTTTTGCTATTAATAATTAATTAACTCTTCATATGATTTATATATCATCATTTATATTTACTAATATAGTTCTCTATATGAACCAACATTAAATTTTCATAACAATGGACTCTACTTAATTTAATGGCAGGTCTCCACCTTTATATGGAACAACTATTTAGGAGGTCAGTCATCGTCACGGCCACTCGGTGATGCTGTGCTCGACGGTGTAGATTTTGACATTGAGGGAGGGAGCCCCGACCACTATGATGACCTCGCCAGGTATCTCTCGGCATATAGTAGCCAGGGTAAGAAAGTACACCTTTCGGCAGCTCCCCAATGCCCTTACCCAGATGCTTGGGCGGGAAAAGCACTTGACACTGGTTTGTTTGATTATGTTTGGGTGCAATACTATAATAACCCTCCGTGCCAGTACTCCGGGGGGAAGCCCACAAATCTGGAGGATGCCTGGAAACAATGGGCTTCTGGAATTCAGGCTAAAGAGTTCTTCCTCGGCTTGCCTGCATCGTCTGATGCAGCTGGGAGCGGGTTTATACCGAGCGGTGAACTCACATCTACCGTGCTTCCTGTTGTGAAGGGATTGAGCAAATATGGAGGTGTGATGTTGTGGTCAAGATATTATGATATTGAGAGTGGATATAGTAAAGCTATACAATCATCTGTTTGAAAATTTTAGTCAATTGTGTGTGAATAATTTAGTCCTTTCTGAAGAGGATTAAAAGTATGTAATCTAATACTTGTGAATGCACTATGTTGTAAATTTGTGTGATTAATTAATGTATCAGTTTCATTATGTGAAAATGATCTCTAGTTTTGAATTGTCTATCATTTTGCAACCATTTCTTGCAACTTAATTTATATTATGTGTGAATATTTTTGTGATATTTGAAGATTTTTTTTATGGGATGCATATATACTTGAAGCACAAACACTAACAAAAATTTTTCTTTATGTAAAAGTAAATGATAATTTTGCTGATAAATGACTTAATATATATCTGAAATAAAGATATTTTTTAAAAAATATATTGATAATATTTATAAAAGCAGCAAGGTCCTGAACAATGGGTCCAAAATTGGTACGATCGGAGCAAGTACATAGAGGAAGGTAGGGGAAAATAGTGTTTTTTCCGATCGTTCGGGCCCACTTTTCCCTCTGCGCGCTATTGAAAATTTTGCTCCTCCCTGCTGCCGAACTCCATTTTTTCTCTCTTCCCTCCCACCGAAAAGGGATTAGGGCTGAAATGAGGCGATTACTTAGTCGGATACGAGAAAACATGGCGTACACGAGCTCTATCCCCTCAATTCCGACCAACTTCCTATTTGCACTAGGGTGAAGACAACATTACGAACTCTTACGCAAGGGAGATCAAAGATTTGCTAGAATCATTTTTGCACAACAACAATAGTCAGAAGTCCTTTATAGTGTGAAAACATTGGAAATCTTAATTCACCAAATGTCGATAAACGAAGATATATTTGGAAATGCAACTGAGCACCCAAATACCATAAGAATCTTCTTCGATTTTCTATTGTCTACTATTTTTTCCTTAGATTTTCTTGTTTTTTGTTGGTCTGGTTTGTATTCTGTTTTTGAGTTAACAATTTCAAAAAATATTGAATACAACACTATTTCTATAATAAAGGGTCGCATCTTTATACACAACATTTAAACAAAATATTGTTGTATGAATAGGAATAATATGCAGTGTCTGTGTACATATATTCTAAGTGGAAGAAATGTGTATTTATTTGAATGGAGTACATAGTTATTGGAAGAACATGCAGTGTATGTGTATCTTTTCTACAGCAGATATTAAAGCAACCTTCTTTTTGCAGGGACATAAAGAAGATATGGTTTTCCCATGTGTTGAATCTGATGAGGAGGCATATGCAATGTATTCTCAATATGCTTGTGACATTGGTTTCAGCGTAAGAAAATGACATATTTGCTACTTGCTTCATAGAAGGATAATTAAAGCCAGAGAGTTTGTTGTTTCAAAGCGGGATTTAAGATTTCTAATCCTAAAATTGATGTGTAGAAGAAGTTTCTTAAATTGGATAAACGTACAAGATGTCTGGCATGCATGCACTCCAGTGTTGGTCCAAATTGCAAGAATTGTGATGTCTCAAAATTTATTGAAAAAAACACAACCATCCCCTAGTACCATTAAAGAAAGATGCACATCTATTGAGATCTCATCATCATATATCATAAGACCAAACTGTCGTATCAAAAATATGATAGAAATTGGAATTAGAACGGTCGATGCATTTAATTTCTAAGCAGAAGAAGTTGGTGGTATTAATAATGCTGGATTTTCTAAACTAGATGCTTACAATTTAGTACAACAGAGAAGAGAACAGTAATAGAAAAAGGGGACTCTGTAAGCTCATTGGAAATATTTAAAGAATGACAACATTAGGACAACATGTTCGCTTTTGATGTGCGTATCGATGAGATTGACAGATTACACAGTTTCTAGCAAAAAAAAATTCAGAAATAGTAGCAGTTCAATAAACGAGGATTTGTCATGTAAAGTTGTGGACATGTTGTTTTGAATTGTCTTTCTTAAAAATTATTGTTCTTTTATTGTCCCGAATCCTTAGTTTTTTATTAGATAATTCTCGAAGAACCAGAGTTTTTTTAGAATTTTTGGACATTCAACAACATTGACTAGATAATCCTCAGAAGGGTAATAAAAAAGATGACTTCTCATGGAAAGTTCTTAGAATGAAAATTATTTAGCCAAAATCTAAAAATATTTTAGAGTTTTTAAATAAAAAAACTACTTAATGAGCCAGGACTAATGAAAATAACAAGAAATTTGGGCACTCTCCAACTTGTATGAGAGACAATACAGTATATTCTGGAATACAGATATAATACGGACTACATATGACAAACATATGTCAGGAATACGATCAGATTTGTAAATCAAATCAGAAAAAAATCAATACATGTTCTGCATGTTATAGATCCTGAAGGCCAAAATAAAACATTTCCAGAAAATTAAGTAATACTACAACAGTCATATTAAGTGCAGTAATAGTCAATACACACATGTATTAGTACAAAATACAGCAAAATTCAAGGAGAAAAAGTTGCAGTCATGTAACCATTGTCCTAATATTTATCATGGCGTGTAAAATACAACAACAATTCGAGAAAAATAATTAAGTACTTCAACTACAGGAAATTAAGGGAATTAATAATCAAAAGAAATATTTTAGCCCTACTCTATCCCCAAAAAGTTTTAAACATTTTCACTGTGATTTCTGCATGAAATTTAGGTATTTCACTTGCCCAATATTTAAACTTCCTCCAAGATATCTTCTTCTTTGCTACCAACTCGCTCATGTACATCAACACAAATACGCCACAATCATCGTCATTACTTTGTTTACAAATCGCTTCTACCGGGAATATAGGTCACTCTCGAAATTTATTGGGTCAACTGGGTATAACATCCTCGTAAAGATAACTTATCTATACAAATGAAATAATAGTCATTAAAAATTATAATCTGCATAAACCAAGAAAAGAAAAATAGCACAGGTTAAAATATTACCACATCATGTGTCGCATTGAAATGTCTGCCGTTTGGCATCGAGTCGTAAAATTCTCATTATTTTTCTTTCATATTCGCAAGTAATAAAGACCAATGGCTTATAATGTGTACAAGAATTAGAATTAAATCTACAGCCTCCATCACAGTTGGGGTAATATGACTAACTAGTGTCAAACTATTTCTATTTGCATGCCTTTTCAATTGCTGTAAAAGTATAATTAATAATAAAACAACAGTAGACATATATTATTAACTACATCCAAGCATCAAGATTAATAAAAACAAAAAAATAATGCTTGCAACAAGTTTGGAGGAAACATTTAAAAAATTCTTCAAGTTTCTAGAGGTACTATCTCTTTTCATGCAGATCACTTATCAAACCTGTTCTTTAATAGACCTTCAATATTTGATCGGTACATGACCAAGTTTCATCTCTCAAAGATAACGGTTGAACTAAAAGTATAAAATAAAAGGTTATAAAATCACTGCATAAGTTAATAGATTTTAAAAGTATAAGAAAATAGACCAATAAAGATATCTTTGTAGAACTTTGTCGATCAAACCATGATCTTTTGTAGATACTGAATATCTACCAGATATGCAAACAATCTGAAAGATATGGTACCTAAACACCTAGAGGGGGGGGGGGGGTGAATAGGTGACCTAAACCTTTTTAAAACTTTGTTGGCAGCACAACAGTTATTTCACAGAATTCTACAGTTAACAGCAATCACAGAATATAAACAGTTAATCCACAGCACAGCAGACACACTAATTTATAGTGGTTCCCCAATCTTTGGGTACATCCACTTTCCCCCTTCGCCTATCTAGCAGTGTACTAGATTCGGCCAACCTTCTCCACTATCTCAGAACCCAACTAGGTTCCTACACCTCAGGCCCAAAGCCTTACACTCAGCCACAAAGGCCTACACTCAGCCACCCAGGCCTACACTCAGCCAATCAAGGCCTACACTCAGAGTTCTTCAACTCCTACACTCAGGCAACCAAGCCCTACCCTCAGCCTTTATAATATAGGCTTACAATTCACTCAGATCCAATGGATCCTACAAGTTAAAATTGAAATACAATAGCTAACTCTACAACTCAGAAAATAAGAGAGAAGTTGAGAGTTTCTTGAAGAGTTCTTGGAAGAACTCAGTTAGATCCAAACTGACTTAGCTTCCTTCAAAGCTTCTTGAGTTAGAACTGAATTAGTCTGAATCTTCTGCAGTTGATCCTTGACCTCTGCTTCTTGAGATCCAGATGATTCTGAATCCTTCTTCTCAGCCTTAGTTCCAAAGACTGAATTCTTGATTGGAGCTCTCTCTCTCCAACTTCTTAGATCTGCAGTTGGACTGCCAGATCTTCTTGTGTTGATCCTCTGTGTATCACTTTTCTGATGATCTGATCAACCACTTTAATTATTCTCACTACTTGAAAGAACAACTTGTAATTCTTACATCAACAACAACTTCTGTAAACTGTGAGTGCCTATTTATAGGCTTCCTTCATGGTAACCGGCTGGTCCGGTTCATAACAGACTTCTGACTTCTCTGACAGTTGCTGTAGACCGGCTGGATCGGCAGCTGTCATGTCAACCAGTCACTTCTTGAAATTCTCTAACTGTCAGATAGTGTCGAGACTTTCTGTTCTTAAGTGTCGACACTTATAGACCAAGTGTCGACACATGTTGTGTAAGTGTCGACACAAGTCTACAAGGTGTCGACACAATTCCTTGTATGTCTCGACACAGATTCTTCTGCATGTGTCGACACTGAAATTGAGTGTCGACACAAGTACTTGTTCTTCATTCCTTAACTGTATTCTTCTAAGTGTCGACACATCTTCTTTGTGTCGACACATCTTCATGTGTTGAAACTGTCAAGTGTCGACACTGCTTCTTGGTGTCGACACAAGTCTTCAATTTTGTTTCTTCAGCTGAGTGTCGACACATTCCCTTAGTGTCGACACTTGTACTTAGAATATTTTGTAAACTTTTCTGTTCTTTGCTAAGTGTCGACACTTTCTTCAAGTGTAGAGTCTTCAACTAAGTGTCGACACATTGTGCTGGGTGTCGACACTTTCTTCAAGTGTTGACTCTTCTGGTTGTGTGTCGACACATTGTGCTGAGTGTCGACACATACTTCAAGTGTTGACTCCTTTGAGTGTGTGTCGACACATTGTGCTGAGTGTCGACACATTCTTCATATGTTGACTCTGCTGATTGAGTGTCGACACATTGTGTTGAGTGTCGACACTTGTCCTTAGTCTCTGCAGAATTTTGCTGAGTGTCGACACAACTCCAAGTGTCGACACTTTCTGATGTAGACTCAGCTCTTCTAGGTGTCGACACTTCTGCTAAGTGTCGACACAGCTTTTCTGCATTCTTCTTCACTGAGTGTCGACACAGCTCCAAGTGTCGACACTTTCTGTCTGGTGTCGACTCTTCATCCCAGGTGTCGACACAATGACTCCAAGTGTCGACACTGCTTGTCTGGGTGTCGACACAAGCTTTCTCAAGTGTCGACACTTTCCCTCTGGGTGTCGACACATGGACTTAGAAACTTTTAGCTTCAGTCCAGTGAATACCTAACCTGCACAAGTAACTCAAACAAACATCAAATACATTATGATGTATATCATTGAGTTAGGTGAGGCTTCTTCAAATCAGGTACATTTGACCAATGTACCCAACAATCTCCCCCTATTTGGAGAAGTCATAACCCTTAGTCAATGATATACACCACTCATAATTAAAAATTACAAAATGATGAAAAGCAGATTATAATCAACAGGGTTAACATGAACATGTAAAACTACACACATATACACATTCAACATTCCAGAACAAATAAGAAACAAACACATTTCAGAACAATCATACTATATTTATCACATATTGTTCTAACATTGTTCCTTATACATTTTCAATGTTGTACAAAAATGTTTTTCATTTAAAAGATTACAACAAGCTTCAAGTTTAATTCCTAATCTATTCTGATCAGGTTCTTTGATAACAATTCCTTTTCCAGCTTTAACTTGAGCTTTGACAGCAGCAGCAGCAGCAGGCTCAGCATCAGCAGGCTTCTTGCCTTTTGAGTCTTTCTTCTTTTGTTCTTCAGCCTTGATTTTCTGCCTCTCAAAGTAATGATAGGGCTTAGGAAAGTACTTGCTAGGCTCCACAGCTGTAGGAGGTAGCTTTCCTAACTTAGCCTTCCTTCTATACTGGACAATGGCTTCCTGCCTGATCTCATGCTTCCTCCATTCTGCTTCTGAGAACCACTTGTTCCTCTCATGTGCATTGTCCTTGGCTGCTTTCCAGGCTGTGAGAATGATGTTCCTAGAAGTAGGGCTCCACTGTTCAAAATCTGGTTTTTGCTCAGCCAGTTCCCTGAACTTCTTCTTTGACAGCCTTGTCTCTTCTTCTTTGTCCATAGCCTCTTGCATAGCTGCTGTAATAGGTTGAGTAACCTTTTCTAAATGGACATTGTCCTTGCCCCCAGATGGGCTATACATAGTGCTCACCTCTGCATGAATCATTTCAAAATCTGGAGGTGGATAAATGACTTGAGCTACTTCTTGTGGCTCACCTCCAAAATAGGCAGGGTTCAGTCCAGATTCAGCAACTTCATTGTCATCACACAGGGGAGGATATCCAAGTGTAGCCCTGATTGAATTTGAAATCCATTTTGCATGCTCAGAACTGGCCTTGACTAACACTCTCTCCCCCTTTATGACTTCTTGGGCTACATGGTCTCTTACATCATCCTTCTGGAACCTGATTTGGCTGTCCAAGTACCTGATGCCATCCTTAAAATAAGGTCTAAGCTTTGTAAGCTGTTCAGAAATGACCTTCTGTGAATCCTTAATGGCAGTCTTGACAGCAGCAATTTCATCTTGAAAAGCTTTATCAAATTCAGCCTTTGCAGCAGCAGATGATGTTGAAGGTTCAGCAGTCTTACTCTTTAGTTCAGTGACTATAGCATTGTGGGAGGCAGTTAAATTATCATTCATCCTTAATTGATTTTCCAGCACATAGCCTTGCTTCAATGCTATATCATCTACTTGAGACTTTATTTTCTCTTGGTGGGTTGCCAGATAGACCACTGCATTAGCACCTTTTGTAAGCAGTCAGTCATCTCCTTTTTATTAAGGTTCATTTCAAACCTTATTGGACTTGATTTCCTGAGCCAGATCAAATTGTAGGGTCTTGTGCCCTTCATCAACATAAGTTTCTATAGCCTTCCTTTGCTCATCCATCTTGATTTGCAGTGCAATCAGTAGAGCACTATAATCAGTTGATGGAGCTTGTTGGACTAAGGAGTGTTGAGCAACAGTTTGTAGAGCCTTCTTGTAGCTCTGACTCCTTCTTTTGAATACAAAGAATTTCTTCTTTTTAGCTTGTTCAGTCTCATCATCCTCAGACTCTGAAGTACTGGCTATATTCACCCTATCCTTAGGGCTTGAGGGTTTGTCAGCTTGCACATCAAGTGCTTTCTCACTTTCCTGCCTAATAGGCTCTTCCTGAACTTCCAAGATCTCCCCCTCAACAGCAGCACCTTCTCTTCATCAGCAGCAGTCTTGTCCATGTCAAAATCCTCTTGATCTAAATTCAGAAAGAGATCTTCCATTGTGTATTCAGGAGATGACTGTGCAGGAGAAGTACTGGGTTCATCAACTACTTTATCAGGAACAACTTCATGTACTACTGATGTGTCTTGGAGAACAACATCTGGTACTTGATTTGCTTGCTGAGTTTGCTGATGGACATCAGACAAATCAGAATCTATTATAGAAAAATCTAAAGTATTGAGGTCAGAAAGTACCTCTTGGATGATGATTGTAGCTTGCTCACTCTCCAGTGTAGAGGGTTGTTCTACAGCTGGAGGCTCCCCCTGTCTTGGATCCTTTTGCATGGGGCTAGCTGTAGGCAGCTCCCCCTGGATTTCAGCTGTCTCTTGAGGAGCAGGTGATTCTCTGCAGCCACATCCTCATGACTATCAGGAGTGAAAACAACATGTTCTTCACTACCTGAGCTGCTGGAGGACTCCTGAGTCACAGCAGCTATCTTCCTCTTCTTCTTTGGAGGGGAATCCTTCTTAGAAACTTGCTTCTCTGGGGTAGGAACTTCCTGAGACAGCACTCTTTCCCACCTGGAAAATATCCTTTGGTCCATCCTTCTCATGTGATTGATTTTAGTACCAGCAGCATTGCTCATTACCTCTGGTATTGTACCAGCCAGGTAGAGACTTAGTATTCTGCCCAGATTGGGCTTCTTCAGACTTTCCTTAACTTTCTCAAACACAACCATTGACCAGTCTGTTTTGAGGTTGAAGATGATTCTGGTCATAACACTGAACATGGAGGCTGACACCCTGTCATGCCCTCCAGTCTTACTGAGTATTACTTTACCCACAATTTCTGACAGAAATTTTCCTTGGGTATTCATTCCTCTCCTGTTGAATACTGATCCTATCTTCATCTTAGGATCTAGACCACACCAGGTAAGTGCTTCTCTGGTCTTAGATGTAGTCACTTCCTCTTCTTCTTGAACTTTAGGTAGCTGAAGTACCTTTCTCAGAGATTTGGGTGAAATCTTGACCTTGGTGCCATGCACCCTTGATTTGATTCTGTAACCTGAGTCATCTACAGACGCTCCAGTAAAGAATTCAAGAACTTCCTTCTTCCATATTTTAGTTGGTTCTGAAACCAAGTACTCCAATCCTGAATCGGTGACTAGGGTTACCACCGATTTGATTTCTTGATCGCCGTCGTCGAATGCGCCACGAACCAGTTCATAGCCTTCATTGACGTTCTCTTCGAGCTTGGGAGCCATTAGGGTTTGGAGAATTAGTCTTTAGAAGAGAGAAATGTCGACACAGTAGTTTGGTCTCGAAACTCTGAAAGCGTGTCGACAAACAAAGACAGAATCCTATTTATACCTTTCTGGTTTGAAGACGAACAGGCGGGATGGATTACTAAAGATGTGTCGACACTGGCAATAAGTGTCGACACTGACTTATAATGTCTCGACACTCATGTGTCGACACAAGTTTAGTCAACAGATTTTATGTGTCGACACTTGGTTAAGTGTCGACACCACACTACTCGACATGTAGTCGAGACTTTACTTAGAAAATTCTGAGTAAAACTTAAGTGTCGACACCTTATTGAATGTGTCGACACCAACTCGACATGTGTCGACACTAACATTCTGAAGTGTCGACACCAACTTCCTAGATGTGTCGACACCATTTTCCTGAAGTGTCGACACTTACTATTCTGTGTCGACATAGACTTGTCTATGTGTCGACACCTTTTTACTTAGCCAATTTTTAGTTCTGTAAACTTAGTCTAAGTTTATCATACCTAGTTCAATTTTGAACCTATTGAACTTAGCTTCTTCTAAGGGCTTAGTAAACATATCAGCTATCTGATTATCAGTTTTAACATATTCAAGTGCAATATCATTTCTTTCTACATGCTCCCTAAGAAAGTGATATTTAATCTCAATATGTTTAGTTCTACTATGTGATACAGGATTATTAGCTATTGAAATAGCACTTGTAGAATCACAGTAAAGTGGAGTTCTACTTACCTGAAATCCATAGTCTTCTAACTGATGTTGAATCCACAGAAGTTGAGCACAGCAACTTCCTGCAGCTACATATTCTGACTCAGCTGTGGAAATAGCCACACTGGTTTGCTTCTTACTACTCCATGAAATGAGTCTTCCACCTAGGAATTGACAGGATCCAGTAGTGCTCTTTCTATCTTCTTTGCATCCTGCAAAGTCTGCATCTGAATAGCCTGTTAGATCAAAATCTCCATTCCTAGGGTACCAGAGGCCTAGATAGGGAGTGCCCTTTAGATATCTCAAGATTCTCTTGACTGCAGTCAAGTGAGACTCTTTAGGGCAGGCTTGATACCTGGCACAAACACATGTAGCATACATAATGTCAGGCCTACTTGCAGTCAAGTATAGTAGGGAGCCAACTATCCCTCTATACAAGGTTTCATCTACAGGTTTCCCTGCATCATCCTTGCTTAGAGACATACTTGACCCCATAGGAGTCTTCATGGTACTGGATGAATCCATACCATACTTCCTTATGAGTTCTAGGGTGAACTTGGACTGACATATGGATAGACCACTTCCAGTCTGTTTAACTTGGAGACCCAAGAAAAACTTCAGTTCTCCCATACTACTCATCTCAAATTGACTTTGCATAAGCTTTGCAAACTTTTTGCAAAGGCTACTTTCAGTAGACCCAAATATAATGTCATCTACATATATTTGGACAAGTATGACTTTGCCTCTAGATTCCCTAAGGAATAGAGTCTTATCTATTTTCCCCCTTGTGAACTTGTTCTCAATGAGGAAACTAGATAGGGTTTCATACCAAGCTCTAGGAGCTTGCTTTAACCCATACAATGCTTTCCTAAGTCTATAGACATAATGAGGTAGAGTTGGATCAACAAAACCTGCAGGCTGCTCCACATAGACTTCTTCTTTCAAATTACCATTTAGGAATGCTGACTTCACATCCATTTGGTATACCTTGAATCCTTGATAGGTTGCATAGGCCAAGAACATCCTTATGGCTTCCAGTCTGGCTACTGGAGCAAAGGTTTGATCAAAATCAATACCTTCTTCTTGCCTATATCCTTTTGCAACCAGTCTTGCTTTATTCTTAATGATGACTCCTTGTTCATCTAACTTATTCCTGTAGATCCACTTTGTTCCTATCACATTGTGATCTTTAGGTTTAGGAACCAGGTCCCAAACCTTGCACCTTTTGAACTGATTAAGCTCTTCCTGCATTGCTTCAGTCCACTGTGGATCTTGTATAGCTTCTTCAAATTTCTTTGGTTCTATTTGAGACAGAAAACTTGAATATACTACAGCATTCTGATTTCTGCTCCTTGTCTGAACACCTTGTCTTGGATCTCCAATAATCAGCTCTACTGGATGATCTCTTAGATGCCTGTTGGCTGGAGGCATCCTTACTTCTGGTTGAACTTCTTCAGCATCTTCATCAAACTGAGTTCCTTGTACTTCTTCAGCTCCTTGTACATGTAGTTCTCCCCCTGGACATAAGCCATCTCCTTCTACTTGCTGTCTTGCAGCAGGTACATCTTCTATGGTTAGCTTGTCCATCTTCTTAGTAAGACCTGTGGGGCTGCATACATTGCTAGACAACTCATTGTTAATTAGTTGTGTCTCATCAAAAACTACATGCACAGACTCCTCTACAACTTGTGTAGTCAAGTTGTAGACTCTATAAGCCTTACTATTATTGCTGTACCCAACAAACACTCCCTCTTGGGACTTGGCAGCAAACTTAGTTAGGTAAGACTTTCCATTGTTAAGTATGAAGCATTTGCAACCAAAAATCCTGAAATAGGATAGATTTGGTTTCCTGCCTTTCACAACTTCATAGGGGGTCTTGTTTAACCTTTTAGTGATGGTAGCCCTATTTATCACATGGCATGCAGTGTTAACTGCTTCAGCCCAGAAATACTCTGGCAGTGATGAATCACTTAATAGGGTTCTACCAGCCTCTATCAAGGTCCTATTTTTCCTTTCAGCAATGCCATTTTGCTGAGGTGTTCTAGGTGAAGAGAATTCTTGAAATATCCCATAGTCTTCACACAGCTTTGTCATGCTTTCAGACTGAAACTCAGTACCATGGTCACTTCTAATTTTGACCACTGTACAGTTCAATTCATTCTGAATTTGCTTAACAAAGCTATAGAAGACACTAGGTGTTTCAGATTTCTGCTTTAAGAAGAACACCCAGGAAAACCTTGAGTAGTCATCAACAACTACAAAGGTATAGACCTTCCTACCTAAGCTGTGAACTGGCATTGGACCAAATAGATCCATATGCAAGAGGTATAAACACCTCACAGCATCTTTGTTGTCTAAGCTTCTAAAGGTGGATTTAGTCTGCTTGCCCTTTTGACAAGCTGAGCAAATGCCATCTTTGACACACTTAACTTGAGGACCATTCCTCACTAACTCTTTGCTAAAGAGTTTGCTAATAGTCTTGTAGTTAAGATGAGCTAGCCTCTTGTGCCACTTGACACAATGAGAGACTGTCTCATCAGCTACAAGACAAACAGGAGAACCATTGTTCTCAATCATAATGTCTAAGCAATAGACATTTCTCTTTCTATATCCTGTCAAAATGATCTCTTGATCACTTGACCTCTTGATATGACAACCATTTTTAACAAATGAGATGTCATACCCTACATCACTTAACTGACTTATACTAATGAGGTTGTGTTTCAACCCTTTAACATAAGCCACTTGAGTAATGGTAACAAGGTTTGAAGAGATGTTACCAAACCCTTTGATGATTCCTTTTTCAGAACCACCAAAGGTCACTTTAGGACCATTTTTGATTGGAATGTAGTCCTTCAGTAGTCCCCTTGTTCCAGTCATATGTCTGGAACATCCACTATCCAAGTACCATGTTGGGGTATGGCCACTTGGATTCACCTGCAAAACAAATTAATGAACCTTAGAACCCAAAGTAAACTTGGGTCCTTGGTGATTGTTAGTTTGCAACTTGACATAGCTACCTGCTGGCTTTCCACCAGGTAACTTGCTACTCAACTTGGCACTGGCATTGTGCCAACAATCCAAGGCAAAGTGGCCAACCTTGCCACAACACCAGCATTCAAACTTGTTGTACCTTTGCTTAGGTACAGACTTGGCTGTCTTGACTACAGCAGGCTTATTGAATGTTGGGGCTTTGCCCTTGGACTTGGACTGATCCTGAACAGTCCTAGCTGGTTTAAAACCCAATCCAGCCTTTCCTTTATGATGAACAAATTCATCAATCAAGGGTAGCACTGATTTAGGTTTTGAAAACCTAGCAACTAGCTCTTTTTCCTTCTGGAGATTGATCTCCAGTAACTTAATTTGATCATTTTATAAGTGATAGTTCCCATCTGAATCACAGTAATGTGTTTCAGCCTGGCTACCTCATTGAGCTTTTGATCAAATTCCTTCTCAAAGTCTGTTGCAGCTGCCTTTAGATCAGCAATTTCCTTTGCCTGACTTTTGGCAAGGGACTTGCTTTTCTTATAGGCTTGCAACAGTACTTTATATTCATCTAAGAGCTGATGAATATCTCCCTCAGATTCAGAAACACTTCCATCACTTGATGAAGATGAATCTGACTCTGAACTAGAACTGAAATCTGAACTTTGAGTTGGACTTTGTACCTGACTAGGTCCTGGCTGCTCCAGGATTTTGGTACTTTCAGTCAATGCCATCAGTCCTTGGCACTGACACTCTTCTTGTTCATAGATTGATTCCATGATCTGCATAAACTCCTCTTCTTCTTCAGCAAATAGCCCTATGTAGGCTTCAGCATCTGTCTCAGTGTCTGAAGAAGAAATGTCTGAAAGAGTCTTCTCATTCTTTGCAACAAAGGACTTCTCCTTCTTTCCTTTGAAGTGAGTCTTCTTTTTGTCACTGGATTCTTTTCTTCTCTCAGGACAATCTGCAATAACATGACCCTGTCTATTGCAGCAGTAACACACTATCTTAGACCCAGTTGCCTTGCTAGTCTTTGTCTTTTTCTTGTCCTTCTTTGAAGGCTTCTTCTCCTGATACTGGACTTCTTTCCCTTTGGAAAATGAAGGTCTGGACCTCCACTGTTTCTTCTTCAGGAATTTCTGAAAATGTCTGGTGAATGCAGCAAAGTCTTCATCACTTTCACTGCTTGTAGACTTTGTGCTAACAGACTCATCAGATTCTGATTCAACTACCTCTGGAGGAGGAGTTGATGACTTAGTCCTGCCCTTTCTAGGTACTTCTGACTTGAAGGCAACAGTCCTTTCCCTGTGCTCAGTCCTTGTTGATTTTTCCTCCTCTTTTCTCACAGACAGCTGCATCTCATAAGACAACAACTTGCCAAACAGTGTGGGAGGAGGAATTTCTCCCAACTTTGCCATTTCTCTGATGGCACAGATCTTAGTGTCCCAATCTTTGGTTAGGGACCTCAAGAACTTATCATTCAATTCATAGTTAGTGAACTCTCTTCCATAGGACATGAGTTCATTAACAATTCTATAGAACTTCTTGTAGCATTCAGTGATGCTATCTCCTCTTCCTTGCCTAAAGCTCTCATACTCTTGATTAAGCAAGGACTTTCTATCTTGCCTAACTTCTTCAGAACCTTCCATATAGACAATGAGGGTATCCCACATTTCTTTTGCTGTTTTACAGTGAATTAGGTTCTGAAAAGTTGCATCATCAATGGCACTTACTATAATGTTTTGTGCCCTTTTGTCCATAGTGGCTAGGACAATTTCATCCTTGGTCATCTCAGAGAAATCCTTTGGAGTCCTCTGATTTGCATCCAGTACTGAAATCTTCATTGGCACATAAGGCCCTTCCTTTGACTGTGATGTAGATTCTAGGGTCTGAGGCCTCCATAAATAGCCTAACCCTTTCTTTCCAGATTCCAAAAATCTCCTTCTGCATATGGGTAACTTCATGGAACCCAACTCTTTGTGATTCTCATAAGAACCCATGTTTCTTGAAGTTCTTGAATTTCTTGAATCTGTTTTCTGACTTAGACTGTTTCTGCCAAACAGGATCTCCTTAGACTGTTAGTCCTTTTTTGAGGAACCTCCCTCTGATACCACTTGAAAGATATGGTACCTAAACACCTAGAGGGGGGGGGTGAATAGGTGACCTAAACCTTTTTAAAACTTTGTTGGCAGCACAACAGTTATTTCACAGAATTCTACAGTTAACAGCAATCACAGAATATAAACAGTTAATCCACAGCACAGCACAGCACAGCAGACACACTAATTTATAGTGGTTCCCCAATCTTTGGGTACATCCACTTTCCCCCTTCGCCTATCTAGCAGTGTACTAGATTCGGCCAAACTTCTCCACTATCTCAGAACCCAACTAGGTTCCTACACCTCAGGCCCAAAGCCTTACACTCAGCCACAAAGGCCTACACTCAGCCACCCAGGCCTACACTCAGCCAATTAAGGCCTACACTCAGAGTTCTTCAACTCCTACACTCAGGCAACCAAGCCCTACCCTCAGCCTTTATAGTATAGGCTTACAATTCACTCAGATCCAATGGATCCTACAAGTTAAAATTGAAATACAATAGCTAACTCTACAACTCAGAAAATAAGAGAGAAGTTGAGAGTTTCTTGAAGAGTTCTTGGAAGAACTCAGCTAGATCCAAACTGACTTAGCTTCCTTCAAAGCTTCTTGAGTTAGAACTGAATTAGTCTGAATCTTCTGCAGTTGATCCTTGACCTCTGCTTCTTGAGATCCAGATGATTCTGAATCCTTCTTCTCAGCCTTAGTTCCAAAGACTGAATTCTTGATTGGAGCTCTCTCTCTCCAACTTCTTAGATCTGCAGTTGGACTGCCAGATCTTCTTGTGTTGATCCTCTGTGTATCACTTTTCTGATGATCTGATCAACCACTTTAATTATTCTCACTACTTTAAAGAACAACTTGTAATTCTTACATCAACAACAACTTCTGTAAACTGTGAGTGCCTATTTATAGGCTTCCTTCATGGTAACCGGCTGGTCCGGTTCATAACAGACTTCTGACTTCTCTGACAGTTGCTGTAGACCGGCTGGATCGGCAGCTGTCATGTCAACCAGTCACTTCTTGAAATTCTCTAACTGTCAGATAGTGTCGAGACTTTCTGTTCTTAAGTGTCGACACTTATAGACTAAGTGTCGACACATGCTGTGTAAGTGTCGACACAAGTCTACAAGGTGTCGACACAACTCCTTGTATGTCTCGACACAGATTCTTCTGCATGTGTCGACACTGAAATTGAGTGTCGACACAAGTACTTGTTCTTCATTCTTTAACTGTATTCTTCTAAGTGTCGACACATCTTCTTTGTGTCGACACATCTTCATGTGTTGAAACTGTCAAGTGTCGACACTACTTCTTGGTGTCGACACAAGTCTTCAATTTTGTTTCCTCAGCTGAGTGTCGACACATTCCCTTAGTGTCGACACTTGTACTTAGAATATTTTGTAAACTTTTCTGTTCTTTGCTAAGTGTCGACACAGCTCCTTGTGTCGACACTTTCTTCAAGTGTAGAGTCTTCAACTAAGTGTCGACACATTGTGCTGGGTGTCGACACTTTCTTCAAGTGTTGACTCTTCTCGTTGTGTGTCGACACATTGTGCTGAGTGTCGACACATACTTCAAGTGTTGACTCCTTTGAGTGTGTGTCGACACATTGTGCTGAGTGTCGACACATTCTTCATATGTTGACTCTGCTGATTGAGTGTCGACACATTGTGTTGAGTGTCGACACTTGTCCTTAGTCTCTGCAGAATTTTGCTGAGTGTCGACACAACACCAAGTGTCGACACTTTCTGATGTATACTCAGCTCTTCTAGGTGTCGACACTTCTGCTAAGTGTCGACACAGCTTTTCTGCATTCTTCTTCACTGAGTGTCGACACAGCTCCAAGTGTCGACACTTTCTGTTTCTGGTGTCGACTCTTCATCCCAGGTGTCGACACAATTTCTCCAAGTGTCGACACTGCTTGTCTGGGTGTCGACACAAGCTTTCTCAAGTGTCGACACTTTCCCTCTGGGTGTCGACACATGGACTTAGAAACTTTTAGCTTCAGTCCAGTGAATACCTAACCTGCACAAGTAACTCAAACAAACATCAAATACATTATGATGTATATCATTGAGTTAGGTGAGGCTTCTTCAAATCAGGTACATTTGACCAATGTACCCAACACAATCCTTCTCGGGAGGGGGAGGGGGGAGAGAACTTAATTGTCTTCTTTCTAATTTGATGCTCTTTTATTGCTTTAATTAAACTTGTAGCCTCCCTTTTCTTTGTTGTAGGTACATCACTCGGCACTATCTCAATTGAAGCTAAATGAACATCCCCTTTTGTCTGTTGCAACTGAATCATACACTGTTGTAGAAGAAACAACTGCTGGAGGCATATCTTGGGCTAATGAAAATGGGTATAGATTTGTGACTGATGATTGTTGTAATGGAGGCGAGGGTGTGCGGTGTACGACTCCTTCAACTAACTTAGCCAGAGAGTCAATCCTCTCATCGCAATAATTGTGTAACTTCCTGATTTCTTCCACTATAAATTCCCTCAAATTTTCCTTATCCTCTCCAATTTCTTTGCTATCCTTCTTTCTAATGTCTTTCTGGTCATCCACATCATTCTTCCTCTTCATGTTCTCCTTTTTATTTAAGTTTTCCTCATTCTCTATTTTAATGAGTTTCTCCTTCACACTATTCTTCTCCCTCCATTTACAGTTTTCCCTATTTTCCTTTTATGTTCTCCCACTCTCTGCTCAACATAACCTCAAACATCCTTTTAAAAGAAGTTATCTCATTCTCTGCCACATTCTTTACTTTCAGATCCTCTTCCTCAGACTCCTTAGTATCTGTATTATGGCTATCCTCAAAATCCGAGTTATCTTTTTCCTCACGTCTTATAATGACTTCCTCAAAGCAACTTTTAATCCACATATGAATCATATTGTCATTTATACAAAGATATTATAAGATAAGCGTTAGATTTTTTAACTTGCTTACCATAACACACTCTCAACTTCCTGCCCAATGATAAGCAGAACTTAGAACTTAACGTGACCTTAGGAGACCACTGATATAGTCGGGGTCTTACTAAGTCATCTGCACATGCCCTCACCTTGATAATCTCAAAGAATCAAACGTGCAAATAAAATGATGTAAATCATGCTCTTAGTTTTAAAAACTATCAATTATTTCAATAATTTGAATATATTAACCACTAACAACACAAAATAACCCTCCAGATAACCAAGAGTCTCATTAATTTGCTTTGCTGCAGCTCGCTGAATGAGTGGCTGGAATTGAGAGTGTAAGAATTTGTGCACTGCTTTAGGCCAATTATATTTCTCGAACTTTTCAAGATCACCAAAAGTTTGTGAAAGAATTAGTGTCTAACCACCTAGAGGGGGGTGAATATGTGTACTTTTTCTTTTGTTTTTAAGGCAGAAAATATGTTCTGTTATTTAACCAGAAATTGCAAATTCTACAACTACACAACACATCAACCACAGAAACATTCAGTCACAGAGTGCACACAGTGTTTATAGTGGTTCCCCAAGGTCTGGGTACATCCACTTTCCCCCTTCGCCTATCTAGCAGTGTACTAGATTCGGCCTAACTTCTGCACTTCACCTCAGATCCTCAGATCTTACAACTCAGAGCCCCACAAGGCTCCTACAGCTCAGGCAATCTGCCCTACCTCAGCCTACACAAGGCCTACAACTCAGAGATCTCAATCTCCTACAACTCAGGCTCACAGCCCTACCTCAGCCTACACAAGGCCTACCACTCAGAGAATTTAGTCTCCTACACTCAACCTTTATAAAACAGGCTTACTGCTCAGATCTAGAATAGATCCTACAGAAAATAGTGTTTACAAAGTGTTTTACCACCACCCAGGTAGAGAGAGAAGGGATGGATGGTTTCTTGATGAGTTCTTGGAAGAAACTGATGGCAGAGCACAACCTCTCTTAGCTTTCTTCAAAGCTTCTTGAATCTGAACTCAGTAGGGTTGAACTCTTGAGAAGTTGATCTTCAATCAGCTTCTGACTTAATATTCAGATCTCAATCTGAATCTTTCTTGGCAGCCTGGTTCAGCAACTGCACTTCTTAGATGGAGCTCTCTCTCTCCAACTTCTTAGATCTTCTGTCGAAGGTCTTCTTCTTTTTGTGTTGTTTGATATCTGTGTAGATCTTCAATCTTAATTATAATCGATCACAGTTGTTCTGAATCATCACTTTCTGTTGAAGGAGAAAGCCTTTATATAGTATTCCTCCATGGTAACCGGCTGATCTGGTTTCTAACAAACTTCTGACAGCGTTGACAGTTGTAGTGGACCGGTTAGAAATGGCAGTTGTCAAGTCATCCAGTGACTTCTTGAAATACTATCTATGTCTGAAAGTGTCGAGACTGAACTTCATCATGTGTCGGCACAAGTAGACTAAGTGTCGACACAAGTGGACTAAGTGTCGACACAAGCCTTGGTGGTGTCGACACATCTCCTTTGTTGTTGTTAATACTTCTCGACACAGCCTTCTATTGAATGTGTCAACACTGATTCTGTGTGTCGACACAAGTACTTCTTCTTTAACATAGTTGAAACTTTGCAGTGTGTCGACACAGTTGATGTCGACAAAGTATTCTGTGTGTCGACACTGCCTCTATGTGTCGACACAGTTACTTCTTTTGTTGAAATTCTGTAGTATGTTGACAAAGTCTTCAGTGTGTCGACACTGTCTTTTGGTGTCGACACAATTGATGTCGACTAAGTATTCTTATGTGTCGACACTGACTTTTGGTGTCGACACTGTTGATGTTGACTTTGCTTCTCTGTGTGTAGACACAGCCTCTTGTTGTCGACACAAATGCTTCTGGTGTCGACACAGCCTTTTCAAGTGTCGACACAATCTACTCCAACTGTCGACACAGCTTTTCTCCAGTGTCGACACAAGCCTTCATAAGTGTCGACATTGCTTCTCTAGGTGTCGACACATGGACTTAGAAATTTTTCTGCATTTCCTGCAATTACTTAACCTGCACATATAAACTCAAAACACATCAAATACACCTTGATGCATATCATTGAGTAGGGTGAGGCTTCTTCAAATATGGTACACAGTTTCCAATGTACCCAACAATCTCCCCCTATTTGGAGAACTCATAACCCTTAGTCAATTATATACACCATTCATAACAAATACACATTATGATGTATAACAACATTATATGACAGGGTAAATACTTAAAACAAAACATATATAACAAATCATCACAGAATAATATTGCTAACAGATTAAGCATTAAACATTATTTTGTTCCAACTTCCAATAGTTTCTTTAACAAAAGTTTACATAGATTTTAACATAAAAGATTACAATGTTATAAAATTTAGTAAAACTAATCTAAGGCTGCTCTGGCTCCTTGATGACAATTCCTTTGCCTGATTAGACTTTGGCTTGTACAGGAACATCAGTGTCATCAGCTGGCTTCTTGCCCTTCAGATCCTTCTTCTTTAGCTCTTCAGCCCTTATTCTTTGTCTTTCAAAATAATGAAGGGTCTTAGGGAAATATTTGCTAGGCTCCTGAGCATTAGGAGGTAGCTTTCCCAGTTTTGCCTTCCTTATATACTGAACTATGGCTTCTTGCCTGGCTTCATGCTTTCTCCATTCTTATTCAGAATACCATTTACCCCTATCATGGGTCTGGTCCTTCACAGCTTTCCAAGCAGTCAGGGTGATATTCCTAGATGTTGGGCTCCACTGCTCAAAATCTGGCTTTAACTGTGCCTGTTCTCAATCTCTTCTTGGACAAAAGAGTTTCTTGCTCTTTGGTTAAAACTTCCTCGGGCACTGGCTTGTCTACTTTCTCAAAAATAATATTTTTATTACCTTCAGGAGGACTATACATAGATTGTACTTCATGATGTATCATCTCAAAATCTGCTGGAGGATAGATTACTTAAGCAAATTCAGCTTGATCACCTCCAAAATAGCAGGATTTATACCAGATTCAGGCACATTGTCATCATCACAAAGGGGTGGATATCCAAGTGTGGCTCCGATGCTATTGGAAATCCGTTTAGTATGATCAGATCCAACTTTGACTAATACTCTCTCCCCCTTTATGACTTCTCTGGTCATATGATCCCTAAGATCATCCTTTTGAAATCTTATTTGTTCATCCAGAAAATTAACAACATCCTTATAAAATCCCTTTATCTTGAGCAGCAGTCCAGAAATAGTCTTTTGAGAATCTGTAATAGCAGTTTGGACAGCAGCTATTCCTTCTTGTAATTGCTTGACATATTCTGCCTTATCTGTAGCCTTTGCTACAGTTTGTGCAGTAGCAATATTCTTCATCTCTATTACAATCACATTATGTGATTCTGTTAGATTATCATTCATTCTTAGTTGATTCTCTAGAACATAGCCTTGTTTAAGAGCTATATCATCAACTTGTGTCTTAATCTTTTCTTGATGAGTAGCTAGAAAAACCAATGCATTACCCCCTTTGTGGAAACAATCAGTCATTTCCTTCTTGTTTTGATTCACCTCAAATCTTATGGATTTGATGTCTTGAGCCAAGGAGAATTGGAGATCTTTGAGAGTTTCATCTATATACTTCTCCATGGCAATCCTTTCCTCATCCAACTTCACTTGTAAAGATACTAACAATGAACTGTAATCAATTGTTGGGGCAGGCTGAGAAGCAGCAGTTTGTAATGCCTTCTTATAGCTTAGGCTTCTTCTTTTGAATACCATGAGCTTTCTTTTCTTAGCTTGAACCTCAGCTGCATCCTCTGAATCTGAGGTACTAGCAATATCAACTCTATCTTTAGGACTAGGAGGCAAGTCCTGTGCAGTTCTAGGTTGCTCCCCCTGAGTCCTTTGTTCCTCGGTTTCAGTTCTTGCATTCTCCCCTTGATACCCTTGCTGCTCCTTCTCAGTTGGTATTTGCTCCTCTTCCAGGTTAATTTTCTCCCCCTCAAAATCTATCTTCTCCCCCTCAAATCTTTCTGTCTCGCCCTGAGTCTCTTGCTCCATAGCAGTGAACAACTCATCTAAGGTAAACTCTTGTTGGGAAGGAACTGGAGATACTCTCATCTCTGGAACATCAGCAATAGCAGATGTATCCTCCATTACAACATCTTGAGCTTGACTGTTTAATTGAGTTGGCTGGTCAACATCAATCAAATATTCAGTTAGCATTTCATCTTCAATATTGAAAATTGATTGATTTACTTCACTGATTACCTCAAGAATTGTTTGTGTTGCCATTTCACTGTCCAAGTGAGTAGGCTCTACCTCAACATGGGGCTCCCCCTGCACTTGTGCTTCATCTGCAGGGTCTTGTGCAGGAATTTCTTGTGCTGTAGATTTCTCAGGAACCTCTTGCCTTTCCTCATCAGGCATGTCCTTAGTTAGGACCCTATCCCATCTTGAGATAATCCTAATGTCCATCCTCCTCATATGATTAATCTCAGAACCAGCTACTTGTTCCATTACTTCTGGAATAGTTCTAGCTAAGTACAGACTCATAATTCTAGTTAGATTGGGCTTCTTAATACTTTCCTTAACATTTTCAAAAAACACTGCTAACCAATCAGTGTTGATTCTGTAGATGATCCTTGTCATCAGGCTGAACATGTAGGCAGAAATCCTATCATGTCCCCCTAGCTTGCAGAGGATGACTTTGTCAACTATTTCTGAAAGAAATTTGTCTTGCTGATTCATTCCTTTTCTGTTCATGGTAGCTCCAATCTTTAAGGTGGGATCCAATCCACACCATTGAAGTGCTTCTCTTGTCTTAGATGCAGGTACATCTTCCTCTTCTTGAGTTCTTGGTAGTTGAAGAGTTTTTCTCAAGCTTTTCAAAGTAAGTTTGACTTTAGCTCCCTGAACTATTGATTTTATCTTTAATCCAGTCGAATCTAAAGTTGCAGCACCATAGAATTCTAGGATTTCCTTCTTCCAAATCTTTGTTGGTTCAGAGACTAGAAACTCCAACCCATTTTCAGCAACCAGGGTTACTACAACTTGAATTTCAGAATCCGCATGGTCAAAGGCATTGCGTACCAGCTCATAGCCTTCATTGACATTCTCTTCAAGCTTGGGTGTCATTAGGGTTGAGTGAAATCTTGAATGTAGATAAGAGAATTTGTCGACACAAAGTTTTGGTCTCGACACTATGGAGAGCGTGTTGACAGACAATGTTGTGAACCTATTTATACCTTTTTAAAAACGAAGGTGAAAAGGCAAGTCAACAATCACTGAATGTGTCGACACTGTTGAAAAGTGTCGACACTGACTACATAAGTCTCGACAACGGTGTTGACTTCTATGTGTCAACACTTATACATCTGCGCTCGACGATTAGTCGATACTTCACTCGACGAAATCTATGTTGAACCTAAGTGTCGACACCTACTCTGGATGTGTCGACACTACTTCTCTGAAGTGTCGACACCAATGTTCTAGATGTGTCGACATCATTTCTCTGGAATGTCGACACCACTTCTATGTGTCGACACAGACAACTCCTTGTGTCGACACCATTTTACTTAGCCAATTTTATTAAACTAATCTATGTTCAATATTCCTAATTCAATTTTAAACTTATTGAATTTAGTTTCATCTAGAGGCTTAGTAAACATATCTGCAATTTGATAATCTATTTTAACAAATTCTAGTGAGATATCCTCTTTCTCTACATGTTCTCTAAGAAAATGGTATCTAATTTCTATATGCATAGTCCTACTATGTGAAACATGATTATTAGCAATAGAAATTGCACTTGTAGAATCACAAAGTAAAGGTGTTCTGCTTACTTGAATACCATAGTCTTCTAGCTGGTGTTGAATCCATAACAGCTGTGCACAGCAACTTCTTGCTGCCACATATTCAGACTCAGTAGTGGATATTGCCACACTAGTCTGCTTCTTACTGCTCCAAGACACCAATCTTCCTCCTAGAAATTGACAGGTGTATGTAGTACTTTTTCTATCTTCTTTGCACCCTGCAAAATCTGCATCTGAATAGCCTGTTAGTAGAAAATCTTCATTCCTAGGACACCAAAGGCCTAGATTAGGTGTGCCCTTAAGATATCTCAAAATCCTTTTGACTGCATTCAGATGAGATTCTTTAGGGCAGGATTGGTACCTAGCACAGACACATGTAGCATACATGATATCTGGTCTACTAGCAGTCAGATATAGGAGGGAGCCAACTATCCCTCAATACAAAGTTTCATCTACAGGTTTCCGCGCATCATCTTTGCTAAGAGACACACTTGACCCCATAGGAGTTCTCATGGTAGTGGATGATTCCATACCATACTTCTTTATTAACTCCAGGGTGAACTTAGACTGTGTTATGGACAAGCCATCTTCAGTCTGTCTTACTTGGAGAGCCAAGAAAAACTTAAGTTCTCCCATACTGCTCATTTCAAATTTCCCTTGCATAAGTTTTGCAAACTTTCTACAAAGGTTACTTTCAGTAGACCCAAATATTATGTCATCAATATATATTTGGACTAGGATTATCTTTTCTTTGGATTCCCTAAGGAATAGAGTCTTGTCTATTTTCCCCCTTGAGAATTTGTTCTCAATGAAGAAACTAGATAGGGTTTCATACCAAGCCCTTGGGGCTTGTTTCAACCCATACAAAGCTTTCCTAAGTCTATAAACATAATCAGGTTTGAGAGAATCAACAAAACCTGAGGGCTGCTCTACATAGACTTCTTCTTTTCGATTTCCATTCAGGAATGCTGATTTTACATCCATTTGGAATACTTTGAAACCTTGATATGTTGCATAAGCAAGAAACATCTTAATTGCTTCCAGTCTTGCTACTGGGGCAAAGATTTGATCAAAGTCAATACCTTCTTCCTGTCTATATCCTTTTACAATAAGTCTTGCTTTATTCTTCACAATGATCTCATTCTCATCCAATTTGTTACTAAAGATCCACTTTGTTCCAATGATGTTGTGGTCTTTTGGTTTAGGAACTAACTTCCAGACCTTGCATCTTCTGAACTGATTCAGCTCCTCTTGCATGACATCAATCCAATGTGGATCTAGAACAGCTTCTTCAAATTTCTTTGGTTCCACTTGAGATAGGAAGCTGGAGCAAAGAACTGTGCTCAGATTCCTGCTTCTTGTTTACACTCCTTGTCTTGGATCACCAATTATCTGATTTGCTGGATGATACTTTAAGTGTCTATTAGCTGGAGATAGTCTATCTTCAAGTTGATCACCTCCAGTTTCTTCAATATGCTGCACCTCTTGGTTTTCATCAGCATCAGGAGAGTCTTGTACTCCCCCTGGACAACAGCCACCATTTTCCACTTCTTGATTTGTAGTAGAATCTTCTGTAATGGTAAGCTTGTCCATTCTCTCATTTATACCTGTAGAACTGCAAGCACTACTTGGCAACTCACAGTTAATCAGTCTTGTTTCATCAAAGACTACATGTACAGACTCTTCTACAACTTGAGTAATCAAGTTGTAGACTCTATAAGCCTTACTATTGTTATTGTACCCAACAAATATCCCATCTTGGGATTTGGCCGTAAATTTAGTTAGATAAGACTTGTCATTGTTAAGTATATAGCACTTGCAACCAAAGATCCTAAAATAGGATAAGTTTGGTTTTCTGCCCTTCACAATCTCATAGGGAGTCTTTTTGTGGTTCTTGGTGATAGTAGCCCTATTGATCACATGACATGCAGTGTTTATTGCCTCAGCCCAGAAATATTCTGGGAGAGAAGTGTCACTCAATAGAGTTCTACCAGCCTCAATCAGTGTTCTATTCTTCCTTTTAGCAATACCATTTTGCTGTGGTGTTCTAGGTGAGGAAAATTCTTGAAAAATCTCAAATTCTTCATATAGTCTTGTCATACTTTCATACTGAAATTCAGTGCCATGATCACTTCTGATTTTGACCACTGTACTGTTCAACTCATTCTGAATTTGTTTAACAAAACTATATAAGACAGTTGGGGTTTCAGATTTTTGTCTCATAAAGAACACCCAGGAATATCTAGAATAGTTATCTACCACCACAAAAGTGAATAACTTCCTACCTAGACTATGAACTGGCATAGGACCAAATAGATCCATATGCAAGAGATATAGACACCTCACTAAATCCTTGCTTTCAAGGCTATGAAAGGAGGATTTGGTCTGCTTGCTTTTTTGACAAGCTGAGCATATCTCATCCTTTATACACTTAACTTGAGGACCATTCCTCACTAACTCTTTGCTAAAGAGTTGGCCAATAGTCTTGTAGTTAAGATGGGCCAGCCTCTTGTTCCATTTAATACAATGAGAGGCTCTCTCATCAGCTACAAGACAAATAGGAGAAACATTATTCTCACACTCAAAGTTAAGACAGTATACATTTCTTTTTCTATATCCTGTCAATATGACCTTTTGATCACTTGACCTTTTGATGTGACATACATTCTTAATAAATGAAATGTCATATCGTAAATCACTCAGCTAACTTATGCTTATAAGGTTGTGTTTCAAACCCTTCACATAGGCCACTTGAGAGATAGTAATCTGGTTATTAGAAATGTTACCAAATCCTTTGATGATTCCTTTTTCTGAACCACCAAAGGTTACTTTAGGGCCATCCATGATAGGTGTGTAGTCCTTCAGCAACCCCATTGTTCTAGTCATGTGCATGGAACATCCACTGTCCAAGTACCATATTGGGGCATGACAACTTGGACTCACCTGCAACACATATTACTTAACCTTAGAACCCAAATAACTTTTGGGTCCTTGGTGCAAGTTAGACTGAAATTTAACAAATCTGTCTGTAGTTCTTCTAGCAGGCAGATTGCTACTCTCCTTGACACTGGAATTGTGCCAACAATCTAAGGCAAAGTGGCCTACCTTGCCACAACACCAGCATTCAAACTTGTTATACCTTTGTTTAGGCATAACCCTAGCTGAATCATTTACAGCAGGTTTCTTGTTTTGTGTTGGGGCTTTGCCTTTAGATTTGGACCTAGCAGTCCATGCAGTTTTCTTAATTCCTAACCCAGCCTTACCCTTTTGAGGTACAAACTCATCAATCAAGGGTAATACAGATTTAGGTTTAGAAAAACTAGCAATAATCTCCTTTTCTTTCTGAAGTCTATTCTCCAGACTTTTAATCTGATCATTCTTAAATGTGATAGTACCCATCTGAATAACAGTAATGTTTTTCAGTCTGGCTATCTCATTCAACTTCTGATCCAGTAGCTTCTCTGAATCAGATGCAGCCATCTTAAGATCTGCAATTTCCATAGCCAGATTTTTGGTCAGGTTTTTGTTTTTCTTTAGCGCCTGCAGCAAGTCTCCATATTCATCTATCAGCTGATGAATATCACCTTCAGACTCAGACTCATCCACATCACTTGATGTAGATGTTGCTGACTCTGACTCAGTACTGCAATCTGAATTTCTAAAAAGACATTGTACCTTAATAGGACCAGGCTGATCCTGGCATTTGTCTTCTTCTAACACAACCATCAGTCCCTTGCACTGATGGTCTTCTTGTTCATATATAAAGTTCAGCACCTGGAGAAACTCTTCTTCTTCATCTACTGCATATAGACCAATGTAGGCCTCAGCTTCAGATTCTGACTCTAAAGTAGATTGGTCTGTCAAGCTCTTCTCCTTCTTAGCAACAAAGGATTTCTCCTTATTGCTCTGGTGTTGACTCTTCTTTTTATCTGCAGTCTCTTTTCTTTTATCTAGACACTCAGCCACAACATGTCCAGGCCTATTACAGCAGTAGCAAACTATCTTCGATGTTGTAGATTTGCTTGGCTTAGACCTGCTCCTGTCCTTCCTGGATGACTTCCTCTTTTGATAATACTCATCCTTAGGCTGAGATGTGGAAGACTTAGACTTCTACTGCTTCTTCTTCAGGAATCTCTGAAATTGTCTTGTAAATGCTACAAAATCTTCATCTGAGTCACTGCTGTCTGAATTCTAGTTGTCTGAATTTTTTGAAGCAGTTTCAACAACAATCTTAGAAGGTGATGGAGACATCCTCCTATTTTTCTTTGTGGCTTCAACCTTGAAGGCCACAGACTTTTCTCTATGCTCACATTTTGCACTTTTCTCTTCCTCTTTCCTAGCCATCAACTGCATCTCATATGACAACAACTTTCCAAACAAGGTTGGAGGAGAGATATCTGCAAGTTTGGCCACTTCCCTAATGACACAAATCTTAGTGTCATAATCCTTTGTTAAAGATCTTAGGAATTTATCATTCAGTTTATAGGTACTGAAGATTCTTCCATAGGACATCAGCTCATTAACTATTCTATAGAACTTTTTATAACATTCAGTTATACTGTCAGACTTTCCTTGTCTGAAACTCTCATATTCCTTGTTCAGCATAGATTTTCTATCTTGTCTTACTTCTTCAGAACCCTCCATGTAGACTATTAAAGTATCCCACATTTCCTTGGAGGTCTTATAGTGAATCAAATTCTGGAAAGTTACATCATCAATGACACTTACTATGATGTTTTGGGCTCTTTTATCCATAGTTGCCAAGATGATCTCATCCTTGGTCATCTCTGAATAATTCTTCAGAATTCTTTGATTTGCATCTAGAATTGACACCTTCATTGGAATATAAGGACCTTCCTTGACTGTAATATAGATCATTGGATCAGAAGCCTCCATAAACAGTCTGACCCTTTCTTTCTAGATGCCAAATATCTCCTTTCTGCATATGGGTAATTTCATAGAACATAGCTCCTTATGATTTTTACCTGAACCCATTTTCTTGATTCTTGAATCTGCCTTATGGATCTCACTCAGACTGTTAAGTCCTTCTTTGAGGAACCTCCCTCTGATACCACTTGAAAGAATTAGTGCCTAACCACCTAGAGGGGGGTGAATAGGTGTACTTTTTCTTTTGTTTTTAAGGCAGAAAATTTGTTCTGTTATTTAACCAGAAATTGCAAATTGTACAACTACACAGCACAACAATCACAGAAACATTCAGTCACAGAGTACACATAGTGTTTATAGTGGTTCCCCAAGGTCTGGGTACATCCACTTTCCCCCTTCGCATATCTAGCAGTGTACTAGATTCGGCCTAACTTCTGCACTTCACCTCAGATCCTCAGATCTTAGAACTCAGAGCCCCACAAAGCTCGTACAGTTCAGGCAATCTGCCCTACCTCAGCCTACACAAGGCCTACAACTCAGAGATCTCAATCTCCTACAACTCAGGCTCACAGCACTACCTCAGCCAACACAAGGCCTACCACTCAGAGAATTTACTCTCCTACACTCAGCCTTTATAAAACAGGCTTACTGCTCAGATCTAGAATAGATCCTGCAGAAAATAGTGTTTACAAAGTGTTTTACCACCACCCAGGTAGAGAGAGAAGGGATGGATGGTTTCTTGATCAGTTCTTGGAAGAAACTGATGGCAGAGCACAACCTCTCTTAGCTTTTTTCAAAGCTTCTTGAATCTGAACTCAGTAGGGTTGAAATCTTGAGAAGTTGATCTTCAATCAGCTTCTGACTTAAGATTCAGATCTCAATCTGAATCTTTCTTGGCAGCCTGGTTCATCAACTGCACTTCTTAGATGGAGCTCTCTCTCTCTCTCCAACTTCTTAGATCTTTTGTCGAAGGTCTTCTTTTTTTTGTGTTGTTTGATATCTGTGTAGATCATCAATCTTAATTGTAATCGATCATAGTTGTTTTGAATCATCACTTTCTGTTGAAGGAGAAAGCCTTTATATAGTCTTCCTCCATGGTAACCGGCTGATCCGGTTTCTAACAAACTTCTGACAGCTTTGACAGTTGCAGTAGACCGGTTAGAAATGGCAGCTATCAAGTCATCCAGTCACTTCTGGAAATACTGTCTCTGTCTGAAAGTGTTGAGACTGAACTTCATCATGTGTCGACACAAGTAGACTAAGTGTCGACACAAGTGGACTAAGTGTCGACACAAGCCTTGGTGGTGTCGACACATCTCCTTTATTGTTGTTAATACTTCTAGACACAGCCTTCTGTTGAATGTGTCGACACTGATTCTGTGTGTCGACACAAATACTTCTTCTTTAACATAGTTGAAACTTTGCTGTGTGTCGATACAGTTGATGTCGACAAAGTCTTCTGTGTGTCGACACTGCCTCTGTGTGTCGACACAGTTACTTCTTTTATTGAAATTCTACAGTATGTTGACAAAGTCTTCAGTGTGTCGACACTGCCTTTTGGTGTCGACACAATTGATGTTGACTAAGTATTCTTGTGTGTCGACACTGACTTTTGGTGTCGACACAGTTGATGTCGACTTTGCTTCTCTGTGTGTCGACACAGCCTCTTGGTGTCGACACAAATGCTTCTGGTGTCAACACAGCCTTTCCAAGTGTCGACACAATCTACTCCAAGTGTCGACACAGCTTTTCTCCAGTGTCGACACAAGCCTTCATAAGTGTCAACATTGCTTCTCTAGGTGTCGACAAATGGACTTAGAAATTTTTCTGTATTTCCTGCAATTACTTAACCTGCACATATAAACTCAAAACACATCAAATACACCTTGATGCATATCATTGAGTAAGGTGAGGCTTCTTCAAATCTGGTACACAGTTTCCAATATACCCAACAGTTTGCAAATATGCAGGGATGTTTGTTAACAAGGGAATGTTTTGTGTGATGTCTAGAATATAAAATAGAGGGAGTACACCTGCCTCACTCATTTCATCCTTTGACCTCTCACTGATGAGATCTAGAAGATGTTTTGCCCTCTCATTGAACGATGAAATAGTGCACCTACAATTTAAGCTCGTATTGCATGTCATCTGGAAATACGATTGTATTAATTAGAGTACTTATCTTCCTCTAGGGTAAAATGCGACTGTTGGAAATCTTTACAACCCTTACAAGAAAGTAATGCGATTAAAGTAAAGCAATACGAACTATTAATACGGTCTTATACTAAATTTGATTGCAGGAAATCTCTAAAGGGGAGATGTCAAAAGCAGTAATACGATCTTATTAATAGTAAAATTAGGGCAAGTAAAACTAAACTTATAGTGATTAGTTCATTGTTATTCATTGAACATTTTTTGCTTCTATAAGGCATCAATGCGACCGTTCTTAATGTTTCAAACGTCCTGTAGAAGATGAAAATCTTAGAAGGCGGCGATGTTCGTCGGCGTTGAGGGAATGGTCCACATTTCAACCCTATGCAACTTAGGTTCCTTCGGGCGAGGAGGTGATGTTCGTCAGCGTCGAGGGAGAGGAGAAGACGGGAGAGGCGACGATCTATCGTCGCCCGAAAATTTATAGTTTGCCCTAATCGAGTTCACCAAGATGGAGGAGAGAAAATTTCAAGCAAGCGGAAAGGAGAAATGTGGGCCCCGTGCAAAAAAAAAATATTTATTTCCCCATGTATAGGAGCAAAGGTTACGCCTATACAAAAATCGCCTGAATAATAGTAAGTTCACGGTTCATCGTGTATATGTTGGATTTCTGATTTTGCTCCTGCTCTCTGGCAGACTTCAATGGTAGCCATGAGAAGCTCTTTGGCTTCTAATACACTTGATTTGAGCCTTGAGGCTCTGGAAGTTCACCCGTCGCTCCCGCTATATGAAGACGGTGGCAAGAAATGAGTATTTAACGCTTTAAAGTGCTTATAACTGGGATAAGATAAATAGTGAATGATCCCTCCTCTTTCGGCCCTACTTCGCATGGTTGGACAGGAGAAGATAAACAATGGCATGTATAAATGCTCTATCTCTCTCCTTTTGGCGAAGCCTTCAAATCACTCACTGGTTTTCGATCCTCTTAGCAGAGCGATAGGGCAACTGCAGCTCTATAAGTTCACCGTCCGCTCCCGCTTGAAGAAGATGCATATTTTTATGATGTGTTTTTTTAGCAATGTTGCTGACCCAAAGGATTTTGGATTCATGCAGGGATGCAAGCCTAGAAGAAACGAGTATTCTATATATTAATGAATTAAATTAGCGCTTTGAAGAGTTAATATATATACATATCTTTATTGTCGATGCGCGGAAATGGCACCGGGGCACAGCTAACACGGAGGGGGTGTTCGGTCTCACAGGCTAGGAGAGGAGGAAGGAGAAGGGAAGCTTCTGAGTGCTCGAGAGTGGAGCAAACAGCTTGTCAAAGGGTTGCGGGGATAGAGGAGAGGGTGCTGAGAGCAGAGGAGAAGCTTGATCAACAGAGAAGGTTGATCAAGAGAGGAGGAGGTTGATCAGGAGCTGTCGAACAGACGGGTTAATATGACGGTTGTGCTTGCAGGTTGGTTGCCGAGAAAGCTGAGCTGAGCTAAAGAGAAGAGGAAGAGAGAGAGAAGGAGCCGCGAGCAGCGGCAACAGCAGACTTCGCCCGCCGCGGCCTAAATGCCACTCTTGCGATGGGCTTTCCTTTTATTAATAGCGAGAGTTACAAGCTGCTAATACACCTTTACAACAAAGCAACAAAGGGGTACAAAAGGAAGCTGGCGGCTAAGGAAGAAGAATGCCAGTGGAGGCCGCGTGGACTGAACGGCGAAGCTGATAGGCCGCGCGGACTAATGAACACAAGGAGACCTCGCGGACTGGACAGGCAAGGCGGCAGGCCGCACGACTAGAGAACGAAACTGGCGCGGACTGTGAAACGGACTCCGCGGGAGGGCTGGCTGGCTGACTGGGCGCGAGAGCGATCCTCGGATCCTACGATGTCCCCCCCCCTCCCCCCCCCCCCCCCTCATGCGAGGCATGGGGGGCTATTTATAGGCCCGAGAAGGTAACGGCTTGCGGTGACGTTAGCCCCGGTGAGACGGTAACTTGAGCGAGATGGAGACGGAGTCCGCTATGTCCGCACTAGACCGCGCGGACTGGGGCTTGGTTCTAGAGCCGATGCTGCTGGCAAACTGGATGGCGGACTGCGAGTCAAGTCCGCGGAGTCCGCTGGTGCTGAGTTGAGATTGTCCGCCTGCTGCTGGAGTGGCGGACGCTGGACAAGCGGCGGACAGCAAGGGTAAGCTGCTAAGTCCGCCCCTGTTGAGTTGGAGGACTGCCCGCCCGCTGCTGGGAAGCGGGAGCCGGAAGCTAGGTGGCGGACTGCGAGGTGAATCCGCGGAGTCCGCCACAGCTGAACTGAGCAAAGGAAATGCGAGCAGAGGAGCGCCCGCTGAGTCCGCAGAGCCCGCAAGGTCCATAGGAGACTGGGCGGTCTGGGACTGCTTTGAGGGAATTCCGCTGCCTGGCTGTTGGGGCTCACCAATGAAGGCGGGTTGGATGTATTGACCACACTTTGAGTCCGCCGAGCTCGCAAGGAACGGGGTGTTGTTGTTGATTTCTGTGAATGGTGGCGGAGTTGGAGTCGGCACTCCTTAGGCGGACTGGCGAAGGTGGCTGTCCACACTGCTGGGCGACAAAGGATATGCGGCCTGCCGGACTGGCGAGGCAGGCCACACATGTTGGCGAGGCAGAAGCCGTGGTAGCCATCTGGCGGCTTGGGCGGATATGGAATTGAGTCCGGCAGAGAGAGACCTGTGGAAACAACCTTGCAGTTAAGCTGAAAAGGGGGCGGTCTGCAGAGACGGACTGCGGAAGCAGTCCGCAGACCCTGCCGACCAAAGAAAGGCACGTGTCCTGGGGGTCAGACCGCTGAGACCGCGCAGGCCCGCGCGTACTGAGAGGACAGAGAATTCTGTCCGCCCAACCTAAGGAATCACGGCCTCCAGGAGGAACCGGGGCAGGACGCGATGAGCGAGCTGGCTCCCTTGGGAAGGATCGCCGATTTCTGGGTTAACATAATCCCCGCACTTTTTTAAATTCCGAATAGAACTTCGAAAAAGTTGGAGACCCACAAAAATCGTGATCCACCCCAATGGAAAGAGAAGGGGGCAAGGAGAGACAGTACCTGAAGCCTCTTCTTAGGAGTTTGGTGCTGCCTGTCTATTTCCTGCAAGAAGAAAGTCAAAGTAGGTAAGTATGGGTGGTACAACACGTGTGTACCTGAGTTTGCCTTTGCAAAACGAAGAAGGTGTGTCTTCTACTAAGTTCTACAAAATCAAGGTGAGAGGAAAACACAAAGGCATAATAACTTGCAAGTACCTGATGGAGGCTTGCAAGTGTTTGCTGATCTCTACAAAGAGAGGAGTTAGAAGCAAACAATATATATGAAAGAAGCTTGCAAGTACCTGAGAGAAGGCTTGCAAGTGTTAACTGTTGATTAGATAAGGCCGATATGACCAAATAGTAAGGAAACTTCCTGATGAACTCTTTATCATGAAGCCCAGATCAATAGATTGAGAGTTAACTGTTGATATGGCTGGATGGACATGATCAGATTAGCAGAGAAGTAACTTTGACGAATTTTGCCAATCTTAACTAGATTGCAATATCATGGCTTGATGATCAGGGAGAGTAAGACTCATTGATCAATGTTTGATACCATTAGATTTTGATAAGAGTAATGAATAGCTCTGTGAATCTTCATCTGATGGCGCTTAAGCAGGCAGTGAATAAAAGATGAAAGCAATAGAGCTGGTATAAGTAGAGAGCTTGTAAGGTATCATCTGATGGAGCTTTGAGCAAGCAATGCACATAAGATGAGCATAAGCAAAATGAATACTGGAGATCCTTTTGGTAGGTCGGAGTAACCTGTTCACCTGTGAAAGAAGGCAATTGACAAAAAGAGAGGTCTATACTCTGAATGACTAAAGAAGGTGAAATGCTGCCACAGGTGTTCCCCGTGGGCCTTATGCATCGCTTGCCTGAGGAAATCATCCCGAGTATAGTCCTACTCAAAGCGGGCTGGCCGCTCATCCTCTAGGTGGGCACAAAAGAGAAAAGCAAGGGGAAATCCTGAGAAGGATCGCTAGATACACTGCTCTCTTGCTTCGGGTACAATAATAACTGATCAATGAGACTAGTTGCGCCAAGTGGCATATTGCTTGTCTGTGGATTGATCAGTGGAGTTGTGGGAACCCGCAAAGGCACTGATCGGGAGTACCATAGAGTGTTCGGCCATCACAGTCAAGTGATGATCGAAGAGACAAGTCTACACTTGATCGTCATTGCTTGTCAAGCAAAGATCATCATAACTGTAATGTATCCCTCGCGAAACACAGCAGAGCTAACCCATGGGGCTCCCATAGCACACACTCTGTGTTAGATGTCGGCTGGGATCCTAAGTCTGAAGCCCAACATCGTAGATTGAACGACTCCTACTACACATATGGGTATACTCCCGCCATATGTGGTCGAAGCGGTTGTGCCAGAGAACAATCCATGGAGGGAGCATTTCAGACTTGGCGATATCTCATTGGTGTAATGATCTCTTCGGAAAAAGGAGAAAAAAGGAGGTAGAAGCATCACAAGAAGGGAACTGTGTCAGTATATGATCTCTGATAAAAGCTTTGTTGAAAAGCAAGTAAAGAACACTGATAAGTGTTTGGTAATGAAAATGTTTGATAAGAGAAATGTTTGAAAAGGGGTATGAGTAGAGATAACCCATCAAAGTTGTGAGGAGCTTTGGAGGACTGTGAAGTCCATTGCTTGGTTAGAATAGCCTTCCAAGCACACCCTCATCGTCGACATCGAAGCATTCGACAGCTTGGTTAACAACGAGGAGAGGAGGCTCTTGGACTAGATTCACTCCTTTTGAGGAGCAAGGAACATTTGCGACTTATTTGCCCTTTGAAGTTGATGGATCAGGGCAATCTTCTTTGGGAAGCAGGTCACGCATCTTGCCCTGCCGGAGCATCCTTTGCACAAGCTGACGGAGTGCTCGGCAGTACTCGGTTAGGTGGCCTGACTCTTTGTGGAATTCACAGTAAGGCTCTGAGTCTTTAGACCTTTGATCGGCTGGCCAGTATGGCTTCTTGTAGTTTGCCCTGTCTTTCATGATTTGTCTTACTTCTTGCATGGCCTCATCGAGATCAAACTCATGCAAGTCATTGTCTTGCTGCTGAACTGTTGCGGTTTGAGAAGAAGCTAGTGGTTGCAATGAGTTTTGAGCATGCTTGCGGCTCGGGAAGGAGTATCGAAGGCGTTGAAACCTTTTCTCCCTCCTTGAGTTAGTTGGGAAATCTTTTCGAGGAGACCTTGGGGGCTGTTTATGAGAAGGATCTTTCTCTGATATAAGCTTGGAGACGAAGCCTGGGTTGCTCTTTTCACCTCGGATGTACGAGTTGGCTAGAACAATTAACTCTTGGTATGTCCTTGGAGCACGGACATTGGCTTCGAATTTGATTGGCCCTTCACGAAGACCGTGAATGAGAGCTACTCTGTACATTTCTTGATCAGAAACCTCGATGTCCAAAATCTCTCTTTGGAATCGATCAACGAACTGAGACCAAGTTTCACTGTTGCGCTGCTTGAACTCAAAGAGGGCTTCAGGACCGCCCTTTCTCTTGGTGGAGGAATAGAACCTGAGAAGAAACTCCCTTCGTAGATCAACGAAGGAGGCGATGGAGTGGGGACGGAGGCCATAGAACTAGTCCCTCACTTTCCCATCAAAAGTGGTGACAAGGAGCTTGCACTTGGTTGCATCTGTAAGGGTCTTGAGAGCAACAGCTGACTCAAAAGCTTGTAGATGTTTCACTGGATCAGTTTCTCCGGTATAGATTGGTAACCGGGGCTCTCTGAAGTTAGCTGGAGTTGGCTCATGACGGATATTCTCTGTGAATGGTGAAGGCTCTTCTTGATCTCCTACAGCATAGGGAAAGAAAGGAGCATAAGTTGCAGCTGCATAAGAAGCAGGAGGATAAAAAAGAAAAGTTGTTGCATGAGGAGCAAAGGAAGGAGCTACAGGGTATGGGTGACTTCCCTGAAAGTTGAGAAATCTAGCAGGACTTCCCCAGGCCGCTTCCCGGAAGAAGTTTTGGCGAGCAGCAAATTCTTCATCTTGAGGTCGCAGAGGAGCTGCAGGACCTTGCGGGAAGGTTGCTGTATAAGGAGGATAGATGGCGGGCAAACTGGAGGATAAGCTTGCTGACGACCCAAAGTTGGGGTTGGGTTGATTGGAGCAGCGGAAGCTGTTGAAGTTTGTGAAGTGAAAGTGGTTGACGGGACAGGCCAGGCGGCCTCGGCGGACAGCTTTGGCGGACTAGGCGGACTGGGAAGACTGTGATGTGCGGCCTGGTGGAAGGTTTAGTGGAAAGCTGACTGTCTTCTAAGCGGGTTGTTGCATGCATGAAGTCCGCGGACTATGCGGTCTGTTATCTGCAGATAGGGTGTTTGCTGATTGGTTTTGCCAAGGAGCGGCCAGAGCGGATATAGAGGCTTGCGGACTGGTGCTTTGCTCAGTGGCCGCGGTGCAAGCTTGTGCTGGTAGGCGGTTTGGCTCATGTCCGCGGGAAGCTTGCGGACTGGCGTGTCCGCGGTGTGGGTTGTTGCGGACTGGGCTTAGAGCTTGGCTGATGCCTTGTCGAGCTCTGGTAGTACAGCAGGTGCCTTGCTGTGGAGGTCATTGGCGGACTGGTTTTGGAGTCTGGGAGGAGGCTGCTGCGATGGGGCAGGAGTGCGAGGAGCTTGCGGACTGCTGGCGGTCTGTGCTACGGTGTTTGGCGGACGGGTGTTTGAGTCCGTCATGCTCGCATTGGCCTTTGATGGTTTTGGACTTGGTCACACTCTATGCCAAGACCATGGTGTCCGCCGTATCCGCCAAGTCCGCTGATTGACCGGGCGGACTGTTGCTATCTGCCTTTGGTCGTGGACTTGTGGCGGATTGAGGCTTGAGTCTTGCGGACTGCCTCGGGTTGGTGCGGACATCCATTGAAGGGGGTTGCTGTCCGGCAGTGGTCGGAAGCTTTGCGGGCTGATGTCTTGTCTGCATAGCTTAAGCAGACTGATGAGGGTTCGCCAACGTTGTCTTGCTCTTGGCGGTTTTCCTTGGTATCCGGCTAAGTCCTTGCAGACTCGGCGGACGGTGTTTTGCTATCGCGCGGGCTAGGGCGGTGTCGCTATCTCTAGGGCGGTGACCACACTCCTCACCTCGCCTATAAATAGGACCCCCTGGCACATCTACAGTAACTTGAGTGAACAGTAAGTTGAGTTGGGCAAGGATCTGCGGTCTCAGTTTGTCTGTCCGCGCGGATTGATTCAGTGCTGACGTTTGCTGTGTGCAGGTCATGTGGGTAGCTTCAAGGATCCAGGAGTTTGACTGTGACTTCGGTCAAGTACTTGGAAGTGTGTGGTCTCTGCGGATTCAGCAGGAGGTCGCTCTGCGGCTTGTCAGCTCTGTTTCATCTTTGCCAGCTTCAATAACCTGTTCGCCTGCTTCAGGAGGGTAGGGGGTGTTCCTCAGTTCAGCTTCAGCAGGAGACGAATAACGGTGTGTCTGCGCGGCCTTGCGGTTTCGACGGACTCCGTGGCTATTCGGCGGATTGCAGTTTAAGTTCGGGCGATCTCAGCGGACTCTGCGACCTCGGCGACCTCGGCGGTCTCGGCGGACTCCGGTGCTATCTGCCCGGCTTGATTTTTGGTGCTTTCTGTTTACAGCTGTTATACTAGCGAAATCATGTCTCATTATGTATACCTCGTGTTGTAAAGAAGTGAATGAATAAAAGATCTGCTTGTGCTTCCATTGTTTGTTGGGATTAACCATTGTTCCTTGGTTTTTCGCTGGTTCAACGTGAGAACTGGGTAGTGCCGAAGATATTAATTTGGTGTTTGGGCTACCTTGCTGACCACGTTGAGAAAATTTAACATGGTATCAGAGCGAGGTTCAGTTGCGTGAGCGGAAGTCAGCCAGTGTTGTTACTCAGTGATTGAGTGGTGATCAACCTGTGTTGTTGCTCGGAGCTTCTGAAAGGTTGCCAACAGGTGTTGCAATGGAAGGGAGCTTTGCAAGAGGTCTGGGCATTGAACTCTTAACGCCGACTAACTTCAAGAAGTGGAAGTCGTGCATGAAGAGTTATCTTCTTGGCGAGGAGCTGTGGGAAGTCGTCGGTGGTGACGACAGGCAGGAAGTCACTGCTGCTTTCGGTACTGCTGAGCAGGTTAGGCTCTGGAGAAGAACAAATGCTAAGGCGGAGTTCATTCTGAAGAGAGCCGTGTCTCCGGAACTGTTTGATCACATCGTTGGATGTGAGTCGGCTGCTGATATTTGGACAACCATTGATGAGTTGTTCAATAGGAAGAATGTGGCGCGGCTTCAGTTCCTGGAGAATGAGTTGGCCAGAGCAACTCAGGGAGACCTCTCCATCTCCAAGTACTTCTTAAAGATGAAGAGCTTGTGTGCTGAGCTGTCGGCACTAGATCCTGATGAGCCCATCTCTGAGGCGAAGATGAAAAGGCACATTATCCACGGCTTGCGGAAGGAATATGTGGCATTTGTAACATCTGTTCAAGGGTGGGCTACTCAGTCGTCTTTGCTGGAGCTGGAGAATCTGCTTGCATCGCAGGAGAGCTTAGCAAGGCAGATGGCTGGAGTGAACCTGAATCAGGAAGGCAGCGAAGCTCTCTTCTCAGGAAAGAAGAAAGGATGGGAAGGCAAGAAGAAGAAGAAGGTGCAGGCCGCTGGTGAGAAGGAGACTTCAACTTCATATCCGCCGGAGAGGAGCAATGCTCCTAAGGACTGGAAGAAGAACTTGAAGTGCTACCGGTGTCATCAGCGAGGGCACTTCAAGCGGGACTGCAAGGTCAAACTGCAGCCTGGGCATGCTGCGGGAAAGATGGAAGCTTGCTCGAGAAGTGAAGAAGCAGAATGGGGTGGAGCTTTTATGACGGGCACTTGTGTCTGGGCCTTGTCTGTTGAGGACTTCAACGGCGAGTGGATCGTGGACTCCGGGTGTGGTCATCACCTCACCGGAGACAAATTGAAGTTCACCTCCATGCAGGCTTACTCAGGTAATGAAGCTATTATCACTGCTGATAATACTGTTTATGCAGTAGAGAAAGAGGGGGTCGTGTCTTTGGTAGTGATCAGGGGCCACTCACGTTAAGGAGTGTGTATCACGTGCCGGACATGAAGAAAAACCTCTTCTCGATGACCAATGCGGTGGACGCTGGTTATCACGTTTTGTTTGGGCCAACAGACGTAAGGTTCCTTCGCAACGTATCAGCGGTGAAGGCTGATGTTGCTCATGTAGGAAGGAGGGTGAAGAACTTGTTTGTTCTTGCCACCAATTCGTATGTTGATAGGATGAGGGCCAATGATAGCGCTGTTGTTGGGTATTGTATCCACAATGTACCTGATTTGAAGAAGCCCCTGGACAAGCTAAGGTCAATAGACTATGTATTTGATAAAATATTTCTACTTGTGCTTGCAGTTTTTCCACGCTAAGTGCACACCAATGTTAGGGTGCAGTAGGTCAATATACACGGGTCTGCACGACGTAATCCCTCGTTGAGCAGATCAGTGTGTTGTTGCCTACGTGTATTCTCTCTATTGGAGTGCACTTATTTTCAAGCGCAGGGCTGTAAATATGCAGGAGCAGACAAGGAGCAAGGATGGGTCAAGGAGCACCTCATAGGTGGAAAGACGAAAATTCGTCTAAGTTTAAATCGACGAAAATTCATCTAAGTTTAAATTGACGAGAATCACCAAGTGATTCTCGCCGATTCGGCGAGAATCACTTGGGATTCTCGCCGATTCGTCGAGAATCAGAAGTTGATTCTCGCCGAACTCGATCCAGCCACTTCTAAGCGAGCACCTCTGCTTCTAAGAAAGAATCGACGAGAATCACCAAGTGATTCTCGCCGATTCGGCGAGAATCACTAGTGATTCTCGTCGAATCGTCGAGAATCACTGGTTGATTCTCGTCGTCTCGACCTGGCCTAAAGCAGCGCGTGCAACCAAGGCAAATTCGACGAGAATCAATCTCGCCGAATCGTCGAGAATCACCTTTGATTCTCGACGAATCGGCGAGCATCACTTTCGATTCTAACCGATTTTGACTTGGGCGTTTTTTCTGGATCTTCCTGAACCGGATTCTGCCGCTGTCAATGTTCTGGACCGGTTTTCGGGATTTTTCTTGTGAGTCCCACAACGGTCAAATTTGTAGTATCTACAGTATATATACGGGTATTTTGAACTGTAGACACACATAGAAAGAAGCCGAGCAAGAACAAACCCTAAAATCGCGAAATCGCTCCGCCGCCGCCGTCGCCGCTCGCGCTATTTGGACGCTGCTGTTGATCGCGTTTCTTCCCGATCTCCGGCGACAGAAGCTTAGCAAAGCTTAGAGTCTCACGAGTCTATCCAGAGATCTCTTGTCTCTCGATTTGTAGATCGGGAAAAACTTCCCCGTCCGAATCGATCGAGACGACCGATCCTCGAGTGACCGTTGGTAGACCTAGCTTGCTTCGCTACGAAGATTGGATCTCCAAGTTCAGCAGCCACTCATCATCTTAGCCGCCTATCCCGAACCAAGCCGCCTCTTGTCTTGCCGCCGCCGGTTCCGGGGAGATCCTTTCCAAGAGAGGCCAAGGTTGTAGACTCTTCGTTGACTTCACGAACACGTCGTCGAATGAAGAGGAACACCGTAGTCTCCAAAAGAAGTTTGTATCTCATGTACATTCCATTTTACTTTTGTTGTAAAGGAACGATTGTTCCGTGTTGTAAGGGTTGGGTGCAACCCATTTTGTGGGAGTGTTGACTCTCACGTGTGGAAGGGTTCCTTCTGATAGTGCAGGGATTGGATTTCAATCCTGTTGGAGAAGAGACCGAGTCTCGTCCCTTGTTGGGAGATAGGTCGAAGGGGGAAAGTGGATGTACCCAAGTCGGGGAACCACTATAAATTGCCTGTGTATTCTGTGTGCTGTGTTTTTTTATTTTTATTGTGCAGGTACATTCGTAAATTCCGCAAAAAAGCGTTGCACGTCACCTATCCCCCCCCCCATAGGTGAACCTTGTTGACACTAGTGGACTTTCAGCTGCTATCTGGCATGCGAGGCTGGGGCATGTTGGCATGGACAAGCTGAAGGCGATGGCGAGTAGAAGTCTGGTGAAGGGGTTGCCGAAGTTGTCCTCCTTTGGTGATGGGCATGTTTGCGCGGGGGCTGTCAATACGGTAAGGCACATCGCCTTCCGTTTGATAAATCACAAACAAGGAGCAAGAAACCATTGGAGTGCATACATGGCGACTTGATGGGACCGACGGTTACTGCCAGCCTTGGTGGAAGCAGATACATGCTTGTCTTGGTTGATGACTACTCAAGGTATACTTGGGTGTACTTCTTAAAGGAGAAGTCAGAAGCCTTCCGTTTGTTTGTGGAGTTTAAGGAGTTGGTAGAAGGCCGGCTTGGCTTGCGGATTAAGAAGCTTAGAACGGATAACGGGGGTGAGTTTGTCTCCTCCGAGTTTTCTAACTTCTGCAGGAAGCACGAGATCCAACGGGAGCTTACTTGTGCTCACACTCCACAACAAAATGGGGTAGCGGAGCGGAAGAGATCCGTCATCTGACGGAGACCTGCAAATGCTGGCTTCATGCGAAAGATATCCCAAGGTCCTTTTGGGCGGAATGGATGTCTTGTGATGCTTATGTTATCAACCGGATGCCACTCAGCCCTATCAACATGAAGACTCCTATTGAGCTGTTGTTGAAGGAGAAGCCGAGTGTTGGACACTTTCGGGTGTTTGGTTCAACTTGCTGCGTGCATGTCCCGGATGCTTCACGGACTAAGCTGGATGCGAAGGCAAGGAAGCTTGTCTTTGTTGGCTACGATGAGCGGAAGAAGGGATGGAAATGCATGGACCCTGTGACGAAGAAGCTCGTGGTGTCAAGAGACATTGTCTTTGACGAGCTGACGTCATATGGAGGTGGCTCGGTTGAGCTAACCGGAAGTAGCAAGGTTGATGAAGCACCGGTAGCGGCTGCTGAAGGCTTGGAAGAGGAGCTTGCTGTTTCACCAGCAGCTCCTGTTGCTTCTAGCTCCGAGGCTGAGCCTTCTGGCTCAGGAAGCAGGCGGAGCACTGCTCAATGCATGCCCCAGGTAGGAGTTGAGCCGAAGAAGCAATGGAAGCAGTGAGCAAGGAGCCGACCCTTCGGAGATCGAAGAGGTTGGTTAAGCCACCGGCTCGGTACTGTGATGAGAATGCAGTGAGCTTTATCTCCTGCTTCTTTGCAGGTCCTCTGGATGAGCGAGAGCATGCAAACTTTAACGAGGCCACTGGAGTGAAGGAGTGGGGAAGGTACCATGAAAGAAGAGATTGATGCTCTGAAGAAGAATGAAACCTGGGACCTTTTGCCCAAGGTTGATGGTATTACTCCGGTTACTTGCAAGTGGGTGTACAAGTTGAAGAAGAAGGCTGATGGGAGCATTGATCGGTTCAAGGCTCGCCTGGTCGCTAGAGGATTCTCACAGCAGTATGGAGAAGACTATGAGGAGACATTCAGTCCAGTTGCGAAGATGACTTCAGTAAGAGTGGTGATTGTCTTGGCTCCTAGCAAGGGATGGAGGTTGTGGCAACTCGATATGAAGAATGTCTTTCTTTACGGAGAGATTGACAAGGACATCTTCATGGATCAGCCGCTTGGTTTGTCTCTGAAAAGCATCCGGACTATGTCTGTAAACTCAGGAAGGCTCTCTATGGGTTGAAGCAAGCTCCTAGAGCGTGGTATGGGAAGATTGCAGAGTACTTGCAATTCTGTGGATACATTGCTTCCAACTCGGATTCAAGCTTGTTCGTCAAGAAGAATGGGGAGCTACAAGTCTTGGTCCTGCTGTATGTGGATGACATGATCATCACAGGGAACTCGGAGGGGGAAGTAGCAAGGCTCAGGGCAGAGCTTGCTATACGCTTCGAGATGAAAGACTTGGGAGAGTTGCATCACTTTCTCGGTCTTGAAGTGGAGAGGAAGGAGTGTGGGGTTCTCATTTGCCAGAAAGGGTATGCTGATCGCATTGTGAAGCGGTTCGACATGGGCGAAGGGAAGAAGTGCTCTACGCCACTGGAACCTGGGCTAAAGCTTCGACGAGATGAGGGAAGGGTTCTTCATGATCCCTTGGTGTTCAGGGCTCTTGTTGGGAGCTTGATCTACCTGACGATTACAAGGCCGGACATTGCTTATGTTGTTGGCCGAGTAAGTCGGTATATGGATGAACAAAGGCAATCTCATATAGTGCGGCAAAGGTATTCTGAAGTATGTCAAGGCTTCTTCTGACATGGGACTCCTCTATAGAAGGGACTCGGAGTTTGCGTTGCTTGGGTACACGGATGCTGACTATGGCGGTGATTCGGATGATCGGAGGTCTACTTCAGGTTATGTGTTCACTTGCGGTTCAGCTAGCATCTCGTGGTGTAGCAAGAAGCAGGACTCGGCGTCGGTTTCAACCACGGAGGCGGAGTATAAGGCTTCGGCCTTGGCTACTCGGGAAGCCGTTTGGTTGAGGAGGCTTATAGAGGATGTTCATGAAGAAGTGCAAGGGCCTACTTTACTCCGGTGTGACAATGAGAGTGCTCTCAAACTGGTTAACAATCCAGTGTGTCACGCTAGGACCAAGCATATAGAGATTGATCAACACTTCATCAGTGAGAAGGTGTTGGAGGGGTATCTGCTGGTCGGGCATGTTCGGAGTGAAGATAATCTTGCTGACATCTTCACGAAGCAACTGTCGAAGGGGCCCTTTGAACGCTTGCACAGCTTGTTAGTCTTGGTCACCACTTCCTACTTCAAGGGGAGTTGTTGAAGTTTGTGAAGTGAAAGTGGTTGACGGTACAGGCCGGGCGCCTGGGCGGACAGCTTTGGCGGACTAGGCGGACTAGGCGGACTGGGCGGATTGTGATGTTTTGCCTGGTGGAAGGTCTAGTGGAAAGCCGCTGTCTTCTGAGCGGGTTGTTTGCATGAAGTCTGCGGACTATGCGGTCTGTTATCTGCGGATAGGGTGTTTGCTGATTGGTTTTTCCAAGGAGCGGCCTGATCGGATAGAGGCTTGCGGACTGGTGCTTTGCTCAGTGGCCGTGGTGCAAGCTTGTGCTGGTAGGCGGTTTTGGCTCATGTTCGCGGGAAGCTTGCGGACTGGCGTGTCCGCGGTGTGGGCTGTTGCGGACTGGGCTTAAAGCTTGGCTGAGGCCTTGTCGAGCTCTGGTAGTATAGCAGGTGCCTTGCTGTGGAGGTCATTGGCGGACTGGTTTTGGAGTCTGGGAGGAGCTGCTGCGATGGGGCAGGAGTGCGAGGAGCTTGCGGACTGCTGCGGTCTGTTCTACTACGTGTTTGGCGGACGGGTGTTTGAGTCTGCCATGCTCGCATCGGCCTTTGATGGTTTTGGACTTGGTCACTCTCTGTGCCAAGACCATGGTGTCCGCCATATCCGCCAAGTCCGCTGATTGACCGGGCGGACTGTTGTTGTCTGCCTTTGGTCGTGGACTTGTGGTGGATTGAGGCTTGAGTCTTGCGGACTGCCTCGGGTTGGTGCGGATAGCCATTGAAGGGGGTTGATGTCCGGCAGTGTCGGAAGCTTTGCGGGCTGATGCCTTGTCCGCATAGCTTAAGCGGACTGATGAGGGTTCGCCAACGTTGTCTTGCTCCTGGCGGTTTTCCTTGGTATCCAGCTAAGTCCTTGCGGACTCGGCGGACGTGTTTTGCTATCGCGAGGGCTAGGGCGGTGTCGCTATCTCTAGGGCGGTGACCACACTCCTCACCTCGCCTATAAATAGGACCCTCTGGCACATCTACAGTAACTTGAGTGAACAGTATGTTGGGTTGGGAAAGGAGCTGCGGTCTCAGTTTGTCTGTCCGCGTGGATTGATTCAGTGCTGACGTTTTCTGTGTGCAGGTCGCGCGGGTAGCTTCAAGGAGCCAGGAGTTTGGCTGTGACTTCGGTCAAGTACTTGGAAGTGTGCGGTCTCTGCAGATTCAGCAGGAGGTCGCTCTGCGGCTTGTCAGCTCTGTTTCATCTTTGCCAGCTTCAATAACCTGTCCGCCGGCTTCAGGCGGGTAGGGGGTGTTCCTCAGTTCAGCTTCAGCAGGAGAAGAATAACGGTGTGTCCGCGCGGCCTTGCGGCTTCAGCGGACTCCATGGCTATTCGGCGGATTGCAGTTTAAGTTCGGGCGATCTCAGCGACCTCGGCGACCTAGGCGGTCTCGGCGGACTCCGGTGCTGTCCGCCCGGCTTGATTTTTGGTGCTTTCTGTTTACAGCTGTTATACTAGCGAAATCATGTCTCGCTATGTATGCCTCGTGTTGTAAAGAAGTGAATGAATAAAAGATCTGCTTGTGCTTCCATTGTTTGTTGGGATTAACCTTTGTTCTTTAGTTTTCGTTGGTTCAACGTTAGAACTGGGTAGTGCCGAAGATATTAATTTGGTGTTTGGGCTATCTTGCTGACCACGTTGAGAAAATTTAACAGAAGCAACTGGAGTTGTTGCTGGTTGAGAGTCTAGTTGTTGTGTGATTGCAGCGAGCATCTGGTTGATTGCTTGGAACTGCTGAGCATTCTCACGGCACGACTGCTCAAAGGCCTCCTAGAGAGGATCATCTCTAGGACTTGGAGCAAAGCTCTCGGCTGGTTGATGATCTGACATGGTTAACTGTCGATGTTCACCGTCTGAACGGATCTGAAGGTCGCGTGTTAACTGTTGATGCACGGAAACGGCACCGGGGCACAGCTAACACGGAGGGGGTTTGGCCTCACAGGCTAGGAGAGGAGGAAGGAGAAGGGAAGCCTCTGAGTGCTCGAGAGTGGAGCAAACAGCTTGTCAAAGGGGTTGCGGGGATAGAGGAGAGGGTGCTCAGAGCAGAGGAGAAGCTTGATCACAGAGAAGGTTGATCAAGAGAGGAGGAGGTTGATCAGGAGCTGTCGAACAGACGGTTAATATGACGGTTGTGCTTGCAGGTGGTTGCCGAGAAAGCTGAGCTGAGCTAAAGAGAAGAGGAAGAGAGAGAGAGAAGGGGCCGCTAGCAGCGACAACAACAGACTTCGCCCGCCGCGGCCTAAATGTCACTCTTGTGACGGGCTTTCCTTTCATTAATAGCAAGAGTTAGAAGCTGCAAATATACCTTTACAACAAAGCAACAAAGGGGTACAAAAGGAAGCTGGTGGCTAAGGAAGAAGAATGTCAGGGAGGCCGCGCGGACTGAAGGCGAAGTTGACAGGCCACGCAGACTAATGAACATAAGGAGACCGCGCGGACTGGACAGGCAAGGCGGCAGGTCGCGCGACTAGAGAACGAAACCGGCGCAGACTGTGAAACGGAGTCCGCAGGAGGGCTGGCTGGCTGACTGTATGCGAGAGCGATCCTCGGATCCTACGATGTCCCCCCTCCCCCCCCCCCCCCCCCCCCCCTCATGTGAGGCATGGGGGGCTATTTATAGGCCGAGGAGGTAACGGCTTGCGGTGACGTTACCCCCGGTGAGACGGTAACTTGAGCAAGATGGAGACGGAGTCCGCTATGTCCGCACTAGACCGCGCGGACTGGGGCTTGGTTCTAGAGCCGATGCTGCTGGCGAACTGGATGGCGGACTGCAAGTCGAGTACGCGGAGTCCGCTGGTGCTGAGTTGAGATTGTCCGCCTGCTTCTGGAGTGGCGGACGCTGGACAAGCGGCAGACTGCAAGGGGAAGCCGCTGAGTCCGCCCCTGCTGAGTTGGAGGACTGCCCGCCCACTGCTGGGAAACGGGAGCCGGAAGCTAGGTTGCGGACTGCGAGGTGAATCCGCGGAGTCCGCCATAGCTGAACTGAGCAAAGGAAATGCGAGCGGAGGAGCGCCCGCTGAGTCCGCAGAGCCCGCAAAGTCCACAGGAGACTGGGCGGTCTGGGACTGCTTTGAGGGAATTCCGCTGCCTGGCTGTTGGGGCTCACCAATGAAGGCGGGCTGGACGTCTTGACCACACTTTGAGTCCGCAGAGCTCGCAAGGAACGGGGTGTTGCTGCTGATTTCTGTGAATGGTGGCAGAGTTGGAGTCCGCACTCCTTAGGCGGACTGGCGAAGGTGGCTGTCCACGCTGCTGGGCGACAAAGGATATGCGGTCTGCCGGACTGGCGAGGCAGGCCGCGCATGTTGGCGAGGCAGAAGCCGTGGTAGCCGTCTGGCGGCTTGGGCGATATGGAATTCAGTCCGGCAGAGAGAGACCTGCGGAAACAACCTTGCAGTTAAGCTGAAAAGGGGGCGGTCTGCAGAGGCATACTGCGGAAGCAGTCCGCGGACCCTGCCTACCAAAGAAAAGGCGCGCGCCTGGGGGGTCAGACCGCTGAGAACGCGCAGGCCGCGCGGCCTGAGCGGACAGAGAATTCTGTCCGCCCAACCTAAGGAATCACGGCCTCCAGGAGGAACCCGGGGCAGGCCGCGATGAGCGTGCTGGCTCCCTTAGGAAGGATCGTCGATTTCTGGGTTAACATTTACTATATTAACGCGATTGTTATCAGCGTTGTAGATTTGGATATTAGCACTCGAATTTAGGTATTTCTTTTTCCTCCTCAGATTGATGCAGTGGTCCAGAGCCGCCCTGCCCTGGTTCTGCAACAGAGGAATACGTCTGATCCCACCACCGGGCTGCAGTCCAAGCACCCCACCCATGACAGCACCAATTCTCAGTGCGCCAGGATGTTGAGCTCAGTTGGTGATTGTCCCTGTTAGGAAAGGGATTTATCAAGGGGGTTGGGTTCGAGACTCCGCCTCAACATCCCGCCGCACTGAGAATAGGTGCGGTCTTGGGTGGGGTGCTTGGGCTGCAGCCCGGTGGTGGGACTGGATGTGTTCCTCTGGTACAGAACTAGAGCGGGGCGGCTCTGGACCACTACATCACAAATATATAGTGGTACTCTAAAATCTGCTCTCCACCTCTTGCTTCTGCGCCAAAATCCGCCCTCTTGGTAGGTTTCTCGGCAGCCTCCCCTCTTACCGTCAAGGAATTCCTCGGACCGCCTCCTGCTTGCTAAGTTTTTCGTCCGCCTGATGCTCAACCCCCTGGTTCCTTTGACTCACTGATTTAGAGATGAATCGATGCCCAAGCTCACCCTCTTCATCCCTCCCTCTCTTGTTCATAGCTTGAGTATCATCATATGGCATCATCATTCTCCTGTCCATCTTAAGGGCTGGGAAGTCTCTCGAAACTGGTTTTGTGGATGTTTTGAGATATGATTGTTAGTGTTTTGACATCACATCCTAGAAAATAGCTTCTTAGATTGATTAAATAAATAAACTCTGAACTATTTTTCTCCAGGGGCTATTTAGCTTTATGCAAGTTAAATCTCAACCTTAATGTTTAAAGAAAGTGAGAAAATATAAGCTCCATGTGTATGCAATTAATAAGACAATGTTATCATTGTATATGATCTGTCAATAATTTAGTTATTGTTCAATCGTTAATAGGTTGTTTTGTCTTTGAGATTCACACTATGCTGATGCTATGAAATTTTGGAAAATCATGTTTATCTTCACTTTCAGGTTGAAAGATTGAAGTGATGTTTGCAATCCATTAAAGAAAACAACCACCGCTTTTTATTTGAAGGTCACAACGTCTAATTTAGGGCTGATATCGAGTCGAGTTTGATCGATTTTAGCTCGGCTCGAAATCGAAATTTTCGACTCGAACTCGGCTCGAAATCGACTCGAAATCGAAATTGATTTCGAGTCGAGTCGGCTCGACTCGAAATGACTCAATTCCGAGTCGGCTCGAAATCGATTCGAGTCGGCTCGAAATCGAATCGGATCGGCTTGAAAACGAATCAAATTGGCTCGAAATTGAGCAATTTTTCATTTTATTCCTAATTTGCTCAAAATTAAATTGGGAAACGTATAAATTTAGAAAAATGAAACCATTAAAACCTTCATTTTTTTTATTTCGATTTAAATTTTGTTATTTTTAATCTTAAAATTGGAATATATTAATAAATACATAATTTTTTAAATAAATTCGAGTTGATTCGAATCATATTTCGAGCAATTCAGGGCTGGCTCGAAATCGACTCGAAATCAGATTCGAGTCAAATCGAATCGACTCAAATTGAGTCAAATCAATTTTAACCGATTCCGATTCGGCTCAATTTTCGAACGATTTTCGAGCGACTTTTAAGTTTCGAATAATATACTCAGCCCTAGTCTAATTATTACATTTTGCTTATTACTTACTTCCATGTTCTCCAAAATATTAAATTTTGCTAGTTTTAGATGTTATTATAGACAGTTGATTATTTTATTCTTCACTTTTTTTTCATTTTCAAGAATAATTGGGCTAGTAATAGCATTTTGGAGCTCATGGATGAGAATTTGGAGCATTTTCAAAATAGCCAACATTAAACGCCCCAGGTACAAGCCCTAAACTCAGGTCGTGTAAGCATGTCACAATCCAAATCTATTACAATAGGGTGTGAACCCTCTAGCATCTTTTAAAAGTTACACACCTTCAGGTCACGACGTGACCTGAGACCGTGTAACCCAATCATGTCCCATTCCATTCCTTCAACCTGTGATCAACTCCAACTCAGATCAATATTACACATTCACAGGTCAGGGCATGACCCGAGGGCTTGTCCGCTCCAGTAACTACAAAAGATCGTTTGTCATTCCCAGATTGAGTAGTTGACAATTCGTACAAGACATGCCTTGGGTCTAGGTCGTGGACCTAGGGTGTGTACTTGAAATTTCGCACTTATAAAATCAACTGATCCTGCATCCAATCTCAGCTTTAGATTTGTTCAATTTTATTTCAAAGCGTGTATTTTTTCTTGTAATTTACTTTAAGTTTTATATTATTTTTTATTTCTAGCATAGAATCACATTCTCAATTCTTAAGTTAAAGTTTACATTTCATGCACTTATAATTTTCTTTTGATTAATATACGTATTGCTTTTCTTCTCATTTCCAAGTAATTTACTCTCTAAATTAGAATTGTAATTTGTTTTTACAAACCAACCTAATGTTTTGATCAATAAAATAATAGAATATAAGAGAGTAGAAGTACTCAATAACCCCGTAAAATATGACACTTAATATTTATTTTGAATATCTTATGCTATGAACGATATGTACACTTTCTTATTGTTCGTAGAATCAGAGAAAAAACATCTCTAAATTTTACGGGTGTTGTTATAGACAAACCAAATTTAGCTATATACAAACTCATTTTGCACTCTTTTTAGGGTCTTTTAAATGACTATATACAAACTCGTTAAATACCTAGGTTAAGCCTCCTTTTTTTTATTTCTTCCAACCGGCCCCCCGACTGTTCTTCCCCATCCTTCCTGCGACAGCAATGGTGGGCGAAACTGCTCCGGCAGAACCGCATGAGACCACTCCCGATGCCGGCCTTTCGGATCCAGAGGCCTGGATCTCCCTCAGCAGCGAAGTCGAAGTGCCGATGAACCCGACGCCGCCTTCTTTGGCCGCCCCGACGACATGCCACATCCCGACGCCGCCTTCTTTGGCCTCCCCAACAAAATGCCTCATCCCGACGCCTCCCAGGTACCTTCTTCTTCATTCTCCATGCCTAAACTTTTTTTTCTCAGATTTCTAAAAATATATTCTATACCATGTTTTGGGATCAGGGTGCTAGCATATAGTTGACTGAAAACTTAAAAGAAAAACAAGTGAACTAAATAAATTTCACAAAAAACTCATACAATAGTTAACACAGCTGGTTAACAAGGCTCTATTCAATCAGCATCTCTCCTTGAAGGAGAATATATACTTAAATAAAACAACAAATTACAACTTCTTACAAGATATTCCACAGAAAAGTTTCTGGATCTTTGCAATTCTGCAGAAAATTACTTTTGAAAATTTTTCCCCGTGAGGACTCAAAGCTTGTGAAAGAAACACATACTAACTCGCTTCTTCATCCAGCCTTCTAAGCTCGTCAATGTTTAAAGCATGTTTAGAAAATTTCATGAATCAAATTGGTTATACGAGCGCCAAAATCTTGAATCGTCAGCGCAAAGTCCTGTCAAAGAACAATTATCGGATGACCAGAGATTACTTTGTGTTGATTACTTGCTGTAATCCATACAAATTGGGATGCATGTGTGTGTGTGTGTGTTCGATTGCATCTGTGAGATTTATTGGGCTTAATCTTTGCTATATTCTTTATGTTCTTGGTATTGCTACTAATCCGGTGTTTAACCTTATTTCTCAGATGGAACAATCACAATTATCTGGAGCTAAGGAGTGCGACAACACAGAAATTCCTTCTTTAGGAACGGAATTTGGTATTGTCATCTATCAAAATTGTTTAGTTCTGTATATTGTTTTGCTTATAAACTCGTTAGTTAGTTTGTTTATTTTGTGACAATGTTTGTGTAGATGTGACATCGTTCTTTCAAACGACTTCAGTTTTTACGTCAAGGGAAGAGTTGATTGATTGGGCACGTAAAGTTGGTAGAATCCTGATCTATGTTGTTACAATTTTAGGTTCTGATAAAATCACTGATAGACCACGTCCACGTGTTCTTTTGGGTTGTGATAGATCCGGTTTTAAACGTGAGAATCCCAAACAAATTAACAAAAACATCTACAAGACAACTTCAAAGAAATGTGGGTGTCCATTTCAAGTGAGAGGTCAGAAGGAAATGTATGTGGAAGAATGGCGAGTGGAAGTGTTGTGTGGAAAGCACAATCATTGTGTCGTGCATTTAGAGGCACACGCATATGCTGGTCGGTTGGATAAAAATCAGGAACAACTTGTTGAGAGTATGTTTTCCTCCGGTGTTAAACCCCGCAAAATACTCACATCTCTAAAGCAGAAGAATAAAGGAAATACTACGACAATTAGAACTATATACAATCAAAGAGCGGCTCTTCATAAGCAAGAATTGGGAGGCCGAACTCCAATTCAATTCCTCTATAAATGTGTTACAGACGCTGAATACGTATGTTATAGTCGAGTGAAAGAGGATGGTTCAGTATTGGAAAGCTTGTTTTTTGCACATCTTATTTCTATTAAGTTGTGCCGCATGTTTCCATCTGTATTTCTATTGGATTGTACTTACAAAACTAATAGGTACCGGATGCCTTTATTATCGATTGTTGGGGTGACTTCTACCAATCAGTCATTTTTCGGTGCATTTGTATTTTTGTCAAGTGAGGCAGTGGAAAACTATTGTTGGGCTCTTGAGTGCTTTAAATCTATTCTTGATTCGAGTTCTCTACCAATTGTGTTGGTGACAGATAGAGAGTTAGCTCTGATGAATGCCATTAAGGTTATTTTTCCTCATTCCAAAAATTTGATATGCCAAGTACATATCCACAGAAATATTTTGGCACATTGCAGGAAACTGTTTACAAAAGGTATTGAGTGCGATCATTTTTTGGGTCAATGGCAAAGGTTAATGAATGCAAAAACGGAGGTGGAATATAATATGGAGTTCAACCTATTGCTGATAGCTTATGCAGAAAAAAATCCAAAGGTATTCACATATGTCGTCAACACTTGGATTGAACCATACAAAAAATATTTTGTTTCAGCATGGATAGATAAATATTTATACTTGGGAAATTGTACTACAAATTGCGTAGAAAGTGGGCACTCCCAATTGAAAAAAAATTTGGAAGTCTCAATTGGCAATTTAACAACCGTATGGAAGAAGTTTGACCAAATGATTATTTTACAACATACAAATATTAAGAGGTCTTTTGGGCAAAGTGCGATTCAAGTATGCAGTTTATATACGGGTCCACTATATACAAATCTTGTTGGGTGTGTCTCTCTAAGTGTATTGAAAATCATTAAAGAGGAGGACGATAAAGTCAAAGCATCAATTTATTGTCAAACATTGGAGTGTGCACATAAAGAAAGATATTCAATGGGATTATCTTGTGCTCATGAGTTAGTATCATATATTACACAATGTAGACCATTTCCTACATGCATGATACATCCTCATTGGAAACACTTATCATTGGAGCAAATTTCAAAGGTTCATTTTTCAGAAGATATCGCATCAGAGTTTGAAGGTATTAACAAGAGATTTAATGAAACAACAAGCGAGCAAAAACAAGAAATAAAGAGGAAGTTAAGAGAGATAATGAATCCAACTTCAACATAAACATGCGAGCCAAAAGTGCCTTTGAGTTTAAAGGGAAGGTCAAAGGGGAGTTACAGAAGACTAAAGGATGACCCAAAATCTACAAAAAGGGATCCATCTTTATTTGAACATGTTATCATGGAAGAAAATTGGGAGGTACCGAAGAAACAATCAAAGAAAGCATTAGCAAGAAAGAGAACGGGGTACCAAATGAGGACACCTACACTAACTTTAAGTCAACGTTTTTTTGTAGAGGTTTGCAAGCAAATGCCGACTTACTTAGCGGAGCATATCAAAGAGGTTCACAATGTCATTGAGGATGGTCATTGTGGGTTTCGTGTCGTTGGACGTGCTTTGGAGATGGGAGAAAATTGGGCACAAGTTAGATTGGATCTTACCAATGAAGTAAATGTTCATTGTAGCATGTATGTTGGTATTTTTGGCAAGGAAAGATGGGAAGAGTTGTTATCCTCTCTTCAATGTAATGAGATACCGGAACCTCCAAATAAATGGATGTCAATGTCGGACATGGGTCTTGTTGTAGCACCTTGCTATAATATTGCTTTTGTCCAAATTTCAGCAATTCAGAGTCTCACATTTTTTTCCATTGAGCTCCCCACCGCCACCTACACAAAGGCTAGTTGCAATGGGTTATATAGATGGTAATCATTTCATACATTTATTGATGCATGAAGGGTGTCTTTTACCTCATATTATCTCTTATTGGAGAAAATATCATGATCCGATTGCAAGCAAATGGGAAGAAATATACATCTCACGATTACCTACTCCAACTCAACAAATGCACGCAAGTAAGATAGTATACAATGAAGTCTTCTAACTCTAAAGGTTAGAATTTTTTTATCAAATTATGTTTTAATGTATTTGGATACTCTTCAACCGTATCTAATTTATTATTTTTATTGCAGGATCTTCTCTCTTGACGTTATTGATCGGAAGAAAGGACATGTTTGCTAACTTTTTTTGTGTTTCAATGCATCTTTATATCTTGAATTGTAAACTTTTTGTAATGTCTAACTATCTAATGAATGCATTAGTTTAGCTATAATATAATATGATGTTTACAAAAGAGATTTTTTTTTTAATTTTTGTACTAGTTTGTATATAAAAATTTTGTCTACGTATAACAATTTTTTGTTTGTATTTGTTTGTATATAGTAAATGTTTGTATATTGCCAAATCCGGTTTGTCTATATCAACACCCAATTTTAAGTATCAGGTTTTTGGTGTCACTCGGGGACCTTTGGTCGATATTTCGAAGGTGAGTTTTATTGATTCTATTAATTTTTTTCTTTTCAAATATTTAAAAACAAAAAAAAATTCTTTTATGTTTTTTTATGTATGACCCGAGAGAATCCATCAAATATCTTTGATTTGGATCCGAAAATCGAGCAAACCATTCAGCAATGCTAATGATTCCAAGGAACAACTTCTCAAGATCTGATTGAGGAATCCAGAGAAGACACAACATTTTCTTTTTTAACCATGGGTGAGCCCAATCCTAATGCAATCAAGCAACGAACTATGTCATATTATGTCTAACCAAATTTGGAAGGAACAACATCAAGTATCATTCACTCAATCATCACAAATAATAATTTTGAATTAAAACCAAACATTGTTCAAATGATACACAATATGTTCAATTTTATGGGATGCGCGATGAAGATCTCAATTTGCATATTTCTAACTTTTTAGAAATACGCGACACTTTTAAAATCAATATATGGGAGCTCCGACGATGCAATCCAGCTTCGACTTTTCCCTTTTTTCGCATTAAGGTCAAGCAGTGATTGAATTCTCTTCTAGTGGATTCATCGGTACTACAAGGGCTCAAATGACAGAGAAATTTCCTATGAAATATTTTCTACCCGCTAAAACCGCAAAATTGCGTAAAGATATCTCTTCCTACTCCCAAATAGATTCTGAAACTTTATACGACAAGTGGAAGCAATTTAAGGAATTATTACGTTGTTGCCCCTATCATGCTCTTCCACTTGGATACAAATTCAAATTTTGTATAATGGCCTTACTCACCCAACTAAGCAAATGATTGATGTTGTGACGCCCCATTTTAGACCCCCCACAAAAAGTCTGTATCTGAGTATGTTTGTCAAGCATTTGTTGCAACATATATAAAGATATCTATGCATGAGTACAAAATAAACACATAAAATACTTAACTCATAGTTTGGGTCATTCTGTAGTGAGTCTTTTTCATTCTCCTTCGGTCAACTTAGCCTTTCTTTATGCACTCAGGATCACCTCAACTACCTAGAAGATAGATATCATGACGAGCTTAGTCATAAACATATAACTAAGTGAGGAACTGTTGTGAAATTGGCACCTGCCCGCGAGTACGGAACTCGTCGCGGACAATAGCAACGGAAGCGTATTTTTGAGCAAATAGTGGCGCGCACCAATCCAAGAAACAGTTCGAGTTTCCAAAACACAGAAAAAACACAGACGACAAGAGATATACGTGGTTCAGAGTTAAGCTCCTACATCCACGGGGAGAGCGCGGCGGATCCACTAATCAAAAAATAACGAGTTCTACAGCTATTACACTTTTCACGATCACGATGGATCGGAACCCAGATAATAACCACAACTGAACAAAAAAGAATGAGTAAAACGCATGAGATCGACCTTCCAATTTGGAGTTTCTGCATCACCTCCACCGCTGCCTCTGAGCCGCTGGAAACCACCACTACCGCCGGCAAGAATCACCACTGCTACCGGAGAAATCTGCACCCTGCCACCGCTGTGAGCCCCATCTCCTCCCTGGATACAGCCGGCCAAGCCGCTGTCACACGCAGGAGATGAACCTGATGTGCTGCTGGTGCCCAAAATCGGGTAACCCGATTATCCCTCCGCCACACGCCGCCGCCCTCCGACCAAGAAATTCGCTGCCCTCTTCAAGATGAAGGAACCCCAGCCTTATGCCCTCTTTCACCGCCGGAGTTGTCGCCGCCGCTGGATCGCCGGAGCCGCCGGAGATGCACGCCTTGATCGGTATCCCGATCCTTGCCGAAGAAGAACCGCCGGCCCAAGATTGTCGGAGAAGAAAGCCGCCCCTGCCCGTGGTAGACCACCGGATGCCTCAAAGATCGCTGGATGCCGCCGAAGAAGACGCCCGCCTCTGCCCGATCTTGCCACCGCCGGATCCCAAGGATTGCCGGACATACGTAGCCCTAGGTCGGGCATGCCGCTGCGCCGCTGTCGCCAGAGAAGAAGCCCTAGACCAGGCTAGCCGCTGCGCCGCTGTCGCCGGAGAAGAAGCTGCCGCTACCTAAGATCGGACCCTTGCCGCCGCGCCGAACCTCGCCGAACTGCTGCCGGATGCCTCGTCCCAAAGCCGTCGCAGATCCTCGCCAGAGAAGATGCCCTAGGAACCGCCGGCGGATCGCTCTTCTTCCTCCCAAAGCCGCCTCTCCTCTGCTCCTCTCGCTCATTTTTTTCTTCGCCGGATTTCTGATTAGGTTAGGAATAGGATTATACCTGCTGATGATATATATAGGCAATAGGAAATAACCGAACCGGTCTGGACCGGTCCGGTTTGGGGGGCATCAAAATAACAATCTCCACCTTGATGCTCCACAAACGCTAATACGGCCTAAAACACACAGACCCCTACTGGCAACTACAAGCCCCCTCTCCCTGGGGCCGGCACGATCAACGTGCAACAGACTGAGTCAAGTCAAACTTGACTCGCCTCACTGATTTCTCTCGCATGCTCGCAACGCATTCCTCTGTAGGAATCTCCCGCAACATCACGCCTCCACCTCGAGCGAACTCCCTCAACTCCCGGTGACGCACATCAACGTGCTTCGTTCTTGCACGATAGACCGGGTCTACTGCAAGATGAATCGCACTCGAACTCTCACTGTGCAACTCCACCTTCTCCTGACTAATCCTAAGTTCCTCGGTGAGACCTCTGATCATGATGGCTCTTCTCACGATATCTGGGTACTCCTAAGATGACTCTCTACCTGTCTCCTCTACGGCTGCGAAGATTCTACCTCCGCCAAGGTCCTCTCTCCGTGCACACACCCTTGCCACAAATCATGCCCCGCTCCTCCGATGGTCCTTCCTAGCTTTTCGCTGAGAACGGTCTCTGCTCTCTAAAGCTCTATCGAAGGAATCACGATCTGAGGAGATCGCCTGAAATGCATATGCTACTGTATCCTGCGGCTTGAGAGACTGTCTGACCTCTCTCCTTGCATTTCCCCTGGCAATCGTGGTGCCAATCAGTCTATAGAGCGATCCAGAACGCTCTCCTCTCAAGACTATCTGCGCACCTCTCCTGACCTCCAAATACTCGCTGCTACTAGTATAAGAATACCCGGCAGCCTCCAGAGTGCCTAGAGAAAGCAAGCTCTTCCTCAACTCGGGCACATACCGAACGCCAGTGAGGATCCTAACCACTCCATCGAACATCCTAATACAGATGCTCCCGACTCCAGTTATCTCGCACTCTGACCGGTTCACCATCCGAACACGACCACCTCCACCGTGCCTAATACTGGAGAACCATTCAATGTTCGGGTACATGTGGAATGAACATCTTGTATCCATGATCCAGGAATCTGTGGTCCCGACCACGTCGCGACTTAGTGAAACATGTAGAACGTCATCATCGCTCACGCACTCGCATGCCACTGCAGCATGCTGAGGCACAGATCCCTTGCCCTTGAGTTTCCTCACTGGGCAGTTGGCCTTCCAATGCCCCTCCTCTTTGCAGTAATAACACCTACCCATGGACTTAGGTTGATCATCCTCCTTGCCTCCCCCTCTCGATCTTCCTCGGGATGGGTCTCTGCTCTTCACGAGCAGACCCTCGCTCGCACTCAATCCAGAACTGCTCCTCTTCTTATTAGAGAGAAACATCGTCACCACTTCCTCCATCTTAAGGGTATCCTTCCCATACAACATGGTGGTGACTAAATGATCGAACGACCTCGGGAGTGAGGACAAGAGGAGAAGAGCCTGGTCTTCCTCCTCGACCTTCACATCCATACTCCGCAACTGGGATACCAGCTTGTTGAATACATTCATATGGTCCAACAACTGCGTTCCCTCGGACATCCTCAAACTATACAACTGCTTCTTCACATACAGCTTGTTCGTGAGCGACCTGGACAGGTAGAGCTCCTCGAGCTTCCTCCACAAGTCCACCGTAGTTTCCGCCTCGATAACATTATACATGACCTCGTCTGCCAAACACAGCTGTATGGTGCTGATGTCCTTGAGGTCCAGCTCATCCCACTCGTCGTCGTCTTTCACCTTAGCCTTCTCCTTTCCAAGGAGTGCCTTGTGAAGACTCTGTTGAATGAGTACGGCCTTTATGTGCTTTTGCCAAAGACCGAAATCGATCTGCCCATCGTATTTTGGAACCTCGAATTTGGCCGCCATTGAATTTTCTCACTGGTCTGAAGGTCGAACCTCCCTCTAATACCAATTATTGTGCAATTGGCACCTGCCCGCGAGTACGGAACTCGTCGCGGACAATAGCAACAGAAGCGTATTTTTGAACAAATAGTGGCGCGCACCAATCCAAGAAACAATTCGAGTTTCCAAAACACAGAAAAAACACAGACGACAAAAGATATATGTGGTTCGGAGTTAAGCTCTTACATCCACGAGGAGAGCGCGTCAGATCCACTAATAAAAAAATAATGAGTTCTACAGCTATTACACTTTTCACGATCACGATGGCTCGGAACCCAGATAATAACCATAACTGAACAAAAAAGAAAGAGTAAAACGCAAGAGATCGACCTTTTGATTTGGAGTTGCTGCCTCGCCTCCAACGCTGCCTCTGAGCCGCCGGAAACCACCACTGCCGCCGGCAAGAATCACCACTGCTGCCGGAGAAATCTGCACCCTGCCACCGCCGTGAGACCCCTCTCCTCCCTGGATACAGCCGGCCAAGCCGCTGTCATACGCCGGAGATGAACCCGATGCGCTGCTGGTGCCCAAAATCGGGTAACCCGATTATCCCTCCGCCACACGCCACCCCCTCCGACCAAGAAAGCCGCTGCCCTCTTCAAGATGAAGGAACCGCAGCCTTATGCCCTCTTTCACCGCCGGAGTTGTCGCCGTCGCTGGATCGCCGAAGCCGCTAGAGATGCACGCCTTGATCGGTATCCCGATCCTTGCCGAAGAAGAACCGCCGACCCAAGATTGCTGGAGAAGAAAGCCGCCCCTGCCCGTGGCAGACCACCGGATGCCTCAAAGATCGCTGGATGCCGCCGAAGAAGACGCCCGCCTCTGCCCGATCTTGCCACCGCCAGATCCCAAGGATCGTCGGACCTACGTAGCCCTAGATCGGGCCTGCCACTGTGCCGCTGTCGCCGGAGAAGAAGCCCTAGACCGGGCTTGCCGCTGCGCCGCTGTCGCCGGAGAAGAAGCTGCCGCTGCCCAAGATCGGACCCTTGCTGCCGTGCCGAACCTCGCCGAACTGCTGCTGGATGCCTCGTCCCGAAGCCTCCGCAGATCCTCGGCGGAGAAGAAGCCCTAGGAACCGCTGGCGGATCGCTCTTCTTCCTCCCGAAGCCGCCTCTCCTCGGCTCCTCTCGCTCGTTTTTTTCTTTCGCCCGATTTCTGATTAGGTTAGGAATAGGATTATACCTGCTGATGATATATATATATGCAATAGGAAATAACCGAACTGGTCTTGACCAGTCCGATTTGGGGGGCATCAAAATAACAAGGAACATACCTCTTTATTTACTGTACATGCAAATAATAAATATTAGTAACAATATGGATAGATATTTTCATTCGTGTAGTAAATATTTTCGTAAAAAGTAGTAAGCCAGGTGTAGTGCGTATGCAACATTAAGTTATATTTCACATGCTTGTATCCTATTTATTTGTTCTTCATTTTTCAATATCTTTGTATTTCTTTATGGTTGCTATGCATGTCTTTTTCATTTATTTTCATTTTTGTTCTATTAATAACTTCTTCACTTCTTGTTCATTTAACTTTCTTTTTATTCAAAACTGATCTTCCTCATGTACAATTCCACATCATATTTCTTATTTATCTTACCACGTTTTAAATAGGAAATCATAAGGGTATGTTTAAATGCACATTGGTCTTCAATGACCTCTAGGTCTTCTACGGCTTTGGACTTTCTATGACTGCATCTAAATCTCAGAAGTATTCTGTCATGGGTATTCACACCCTTCTTCCACAACACTGAGTTAACCCTTATCATTTCCTACGCATCAATGCATAATATTTTTCATTCATCTTTTCTTTCATTTTTGATTCGTATTTCTAGGCATGTATGCATTCATATTTGTATTGATGTCGATTTATACTAGGTGTACTTTATTTAAAATTCCTCTGAGAATTCATTGCTTAATTCTTGGTTTTTCAAATTTTGCATCCTTTAGCGATTTCGAGTTATCACTGATTCAAAACTTCAAACTATTTTTATTTTTATGTCAAAGCGCAATCACAAAAATACTTACTAGAGTATGAGAAAAAGTGATACAACTTGTATTCTGAAACTGTATAATCTTGGGCTCCCGAGAGGTGGTTCAATAAGCGGGAAGGGGGGACTGGCGAGATGAATTAGACGGGCGAGTAAGACCAGGAGGCCCACCTGCAGGAGGCGGGATGGGGGATTCTCTGAGGTAGGCGAGACGCCCAGCTAGTGCGAGATGGTTCTAGGCGGCGAGATAGCCTATAAGGCGAGAGGCCGGCGAGAAGGACAGAGAAGGTCGTCTCGCTCGGCAGTCTTTTCCCCACTCGCCGCATGAGGGAAAAATGTTTTTACCTTTTTACCCCCAAGGGGGATTTTACCTTTTTTCCCCAGGTAATTTTACACTTCTACCCCCGGAGGTCTGCGTATAACCCTCCAGAACAGCGAATTTTGGCTGTTGGCACACCCAGCTCAGGGTGTTTTGGTCATTTCAGGTTAGTTCAGAAGTGATATTTGCAGATCAGATTCAGATTCCTATAAATAGACCGATAAGGTGCCTGAGAGGGTGGTTGAACCTTTCTACTGTCTTCCTCACATGCACCTAGCTCAGCATTGGCTAGGGAGGGGAAGATCTTTCGTTCTTCCGGGAAAGAGGTGGGACCTCCGAGCTGAGGCCCATCGATCTGCTTCCAGGTCTCCAACTCATGTCGGGAGGGTAGTTTAAGAAGAGTATGTGTGGGCTGCATCCTCAGTTCCGAACTTTAGGAGGGACCAGAAAGCTGGTTCCAAAATATTTTGGTGCGATGAGTGTGGAGCGCAGCCCTCAGAGAAGAACCTTAAGCAACCACATGGTGGGAGGTCACGGAGAAGGAGAAGGAGAGGGGTGTCGGAAGAGAAGCGTTTATGGCTTCAATCAAGGGGATCATGGAATTTCTGCAAGGGATCTCGCAATAGGGAGATTGTTCAACCCCACTGCCTCAAGTACCTGCTCTCGCGCCGCAAGAAGAGCTCGTCTCGGCGCGAGTGGGAGAAGATGCCCGGGGAGGAGATCGGGGAAGGAGGTGATTGCGGAAGGGAGCGAGAGAGACATGGCAGGAAGGGAGCTATTCCCAAGCCCGACAAGTACCATCTCGCCGGGAGAGGTCGTCGCGCGAGTGGGGGGGGGCGAGACCAGTGGCGAGAGGGTCGCCTTTCTGTAAGATGATCCTGTCAGCTCCTTTCCCGGAAGGGTTTCGGGAACCTGAGATGAATTACTATGTTGGGAAAGATGATCCTCTTCATCACTTGCAATGGTTCGAGGATGCGGTTTCAATCAGGGCCATGACGGACGCGTTTAAATGACGTCTTTTCGTCATCGCCCTAAAAGACAAGGCTAGAGACTGGTTTCACCAGCTCCCGACAGGCTCGATATACTGCTTCGAGGACCTAAGCAGGAGCTTCCAGCTACGGTTCTCCACTTCTAAGAAGAGAAAGAAGAACCCGGAGTCGATCTTTTTGATTAAGCATATGGCAGATGAATCCCTGGCTCAGTACGTGGATAGGTTCCAAGAGGAGATCTTGGATATACAGGATGTGCCGGGGTTTTGCCCTCCAGATGGCTTTTACCGTGGGACTACGGGAAGGTTTCTTCAAAATGAGCCTCACCCGGAAGGCGCCGCTGTCTTATGAGGGCTTGATGGAGAAGGCGGCGAAGGAAATAACGATGGAGGAGGCAAATCCCGCTTTTGCAAAAACATTGGAAAGACTTACGGAGGTGGAGTCGAGGGAGTCAGGAGGGAGACATCAGGAAGCAAGAAGAAGAGAAGAGTCGAGGGCGCCGGCGTATCAAGAGATAGGTTGGAGGCAACAGGGAGGCACAGCCCCAGGACAAGGGAGAGGATTTCCCCACGGGGGGAGGAATCAACAAGGAGGACCGGGAAGATTTCACGAGCAAGGGTGGGGGTATGTCCATCGACCACCCCTGCCCCCTCCGCAGCAGGCTATGGCGATCGGCTGAGGTAGAGGCAGAGGCCGGGAGAGAGGAAGAGGAGCAGGAGCGGGGAGAAGGAGAAACCCTCAGGAAGGAAGGCAAGGGGGAGAGGTGGTGTTTCCATATTGCGACTTCCACGAGGAGGAAGGTCACGCAATGGCTACCTGCCCAGATTTCTTGGAAATGAGAAGAACTAGAGGAGTAGGGGAGCAACAGAGACCGGTGCGGATAGAGGAAGTCACAGGTACATGAGAGGAGGATCGATGCGTAGATCGAACGGATGTAGGAGGTCGAGGGGGAATCGGAGTAATCCACGGAGGAGTAGGAATAGAGGCGGCCCGAAAGGCGAGGCTTCACACTATGTATCACTGAAGCGTAGCCTCAACGTCGCAATCCCCTCCCCCAGATGAAAAGATCACCTTTTCAAGGAAGGACATGCCAGATCATGAAAACCCTTTCTGTGACGCACTGTTACAATGCCATTTTTGGGCGCCCCTTGATTAGCGCTTTCAGATGCGTTCCCTCATCGTTTCACCAGTGCTTGAAGTTGAACTCAGGAGGTACCCAAATCAGGGTGCGGGGGGATCCAAAGGCTGCAAGGGAATGCTACGTGACGGCTGTGAACACCGTCTCCTGGCAGGGAGATGCTGAAGAGATGGAAAAGAGGATGGAACGATGCCAACAGGAGCTTGGAGGCGAAGTAGAAGCGAGAGGGGAGGAAGATGTTGGAGGAGAGGGAGAAGTGGTGATGGATGGTGGCATTACGGTGGAGCCGGAAATGGTGGGAGAGAAGCACAGAGAGATTGGGATAGTAGAAGAGAGAGAGAAAGAAGATGTTGGTGGAGAGGGAGAAGTAGTGATGGTTGGTGGCATTGCGGGGGAGCTAGAAATGGCTGGAAAGGAGGAGGGAGAGATGGAGGCGGAAAAGGAAGGGGAGCCAAAAGAAGATGAAAGGAGGAAAGAGAAGAGGAAGATGGAGGAAGCGGGAGGGTCGCCCAGGAGGGGGCCCGGCTGGAAAAAAGAAGAGCCTCACTGCAAGAAGGAGAGGGCGCAAGCAAGTGGGAGATGGAAAAGCTTGGGGAAGAAATGGTAATGGCTGTCGCGGAAGACGAAGTCAGAAAATAGGGCGTGCTGGAAGAGCAGGAAGGGGAGGAAGAGCCATCATGGCTGAAGGCGGCCATGGAGGTACTCGAGGTAGAGATCCGCACCAAGGAAGGGAGAAAGGAGAAGGTAAAGATCAGCGGCGAACTCAGCCCGGAAGACCGAGAGAAGATCAAGGCCTACGTGCAAAAAAATATTGACATCTTCGTGTGGAGCGCCGCAGACATGTCAGGGGTCGATGCGGACGTCGCTTGTCACTGCCTCAATCTCGATCCCAACACTCGCCCAATACAGCAGAAGAAGAGGGCCATCGCCTCCAAGATGGTCGGGCCTATTAAAGAGGAGGTAGAGAAGTTACTTAAGGCGGGGTTTGTGTCTTCCTGTAAGTATCAGGGGTGGGTAAGCAATGTTGTAATGGTTAAAAAGGGGGAGGGTAGATGGAGAATCTGTGTGGATTTCTCTCTTTTAAATAAAGCGTGCCCCAAGGATTGTTACCTGATGCCCCGAATCGACGCGCTGGTTGACTCATCCGTCGGTTTTCCTTTTATGAGTTTCTTGGATGCGTTTTCCGGATATCACCAAATACGCCTGCATCCTTCGGACGTTAAGGACATCACCTTCGTCGTGGAGGATGGATGCTTCTGTTTTAATATGATGCCTTTTGGGTTGAAAAATGCGGGAGCGACCTACCAAAGAATGATGGATCGGATCTTCCGAAAACAGAAAGGGAGGAACCTCGAGGTGTATGTGGATGACTTAATGATCAAAAGCAGGGACCTCAAATCTCACTTCCTGGACCTCGATAAAACCTTTGAAACCTTGAGAAAATATAGAATAAGACTCAACCCCCTGAAATGTGTATTTGGAGCCAATAGGGGAAAGTTCCTAGGACATCTTCTCACTCCATCTGGAGTGGAGCCCAACCCCGAGAAAGTAAAAGCAATCCTAGAGTTGGAATCCCCTAGAAATGCCAAGGAGTTTCAGCTTCTCACCGGCAAGTTGGCCTGGCTAAGCAGGTTTCTCTCTCGAGCCGGAGAGAGATGCTCGCCTTTCTTTCGGACACTGCGGGGAGGCAATAAGTTTGAATGGACCCCAGAATGTGAGAAGGCTTTTCAGGCTCTAAAGCAATAGCTCACCCAGGCGCCTTTACTCCAGGGGCCAAGGGAAGGAGAGGTCTTGTTCTTATACTCATGGGTAGGGACTGGGGCTGTGAGCTCGGTACTTGTGCGAGAAGAAGGGAAGAAGCAATTTACGATCTACTACGTGAGAAGGGTCCTAAAGAAAGCAGAGCTCGGGTACCCCATTCTTGAAAAGTTAGCGTTTGCCCTCATCGTCTGGGCCCGAAAGCTCAGACCGTATTTTCAGGCTCATTCTATTCAGGTGGTAACGGATCACCCCCTCCGTCGCATCTTGGAAGGGGTAGAACACTCTGGGAGGCTGGCCAAATGGTCAATAGAGCTCAGTGAATTTGACCTCGCTTTCATTCCTCAGCTCGCCATTAAGGCACAGGCGGTGGCCTATTTCCTGGTGGACTACGTAGTTGAGGTCCAGGAGACTGAAGTGTCCCCTCGAGCAACCTGGAAGATGTTGGTAGATGGAGCGTCGGGAAGAAATTCCTTCGGAGGGGGAATGGTCTTGATAAGTCTGGAGGGGACCAGGATTGAACAGGCCTTGAAGATCCATTTCACGATCACCAACAACCAGGCGGAATATGAGGCAGTCATCGCAGGGCTCAAGTTAGCCCGAGAGTTGGGCATACAAGGCATTGAGGTCTCGACAGACTCCCTGGTGGTCACGGGTCAGATCAAAGGGGAGTTCGAGGCAAGGGAGCCTGCCCTCCAGCTGTACTTGGGAAAGGTCAAGGGCATCATCGGGCAGTTCCGAAGCTTTTCAATTCAACACGTCCCAAGGGGGGGGAGCACTCAGGCTGACCAACTCACCAAGTATGGCCCTCGAGCTGGAGGAACAATGATGGAGCTCTTCAAGCCGTCTATAGAAGAAGGGGAACTCATGGAGATATACCAGCAGAGGTCTTGGATGGACCCCTTCATTGCCTTTTTGGCTTCAGGGTAGCTACCTGCGAAAGAACTCGACAAGAAGCATACCAGATACAAATCAGTGTATTACCTGCTGAAAGATGGAGTTTTATACCGCAAGACGTTGTCGGGTTTGCTGGCTCGATGTGTGTCAGAGGAAGAGGTTCCAAAGGTTCTGCAAGAGGTACACTCAGGAGAGTGCGGGAGTCACTCAGGGAGCCAAACGTTAGAGGGGGGGTGCTGAGACAGGGGTTCTTCTGGCCCACCCTCAGGAAAAAGGCGGAGGAATTCGCGAAAAGCTGTCAAAAATGCCAGGAGTTCGCCCCCCTGCAGCTCCTTCCGGCCTAGAGGTTGCGGACAATCACAGCTCCCTAGCCTTTCGCTATATGGGGCTAGATCTGGTGGGTCCTTTTCCCCAAGCGAGTGGCCAGAGGAAATTCCTGCTAGTCATGGTGGACTACTTTTCAAAATGGCTGGAGGTGAAGGCGCTGGCTAAGGTGACATCGCAGTGGTCAAGAATTTCGTATGGGGGGAGATCATCTGCCGGCATGGGTTACCTCTAGCCATTGTAACAGATAATAGACCATAATTTGCAAGTAGAGAGTTTGTTGACTTCTACATCCGTTTGGGAATATATCTCCGCTTTGCCTTTGTTCATCATCCACGAAGTAATGGGCAGGTGGAAGCAGGCAATAAGGTCATTGTCAATCTGTTAAATAAGAAAGTGGAGAATTTGAGGGGAAGCTGGGTTGAGCAGCTACCTTCAGTCCTTTGGGCCTTGAGAACCACACCAAACACCACCACGGGAGAGACCCCGTTTAAGCTCTCTCATGGCTCGGAGGCTGTCATACCTATCGAGTTTGAAGTCACATCACCAAGAGTAACTGTTGCAAGGGAAGGAGGCGAAGGATGGAGAGCGGAGAACGAGGAAGAGCATAGACTCTCTCTGGATCTCGTGGAGGAGCTTAGGGATTTGGCGATGGTCCGGCAGGAGGAGGTCAAACGCCGGATGGCAAGGTACTTCGACAAGAATATAAGGGTCAGGCAGTTCGAGAAGGGAGATTTGGTCCTAAAAAAGGTAGATGCAGCAGGTAGAGGGGCCTCCGCAGGGAAGCTCAATCCCAATTAGGAGGGTCCTTTTGTAGTAAAAGAGGTCTTGAAGTCAGGAGGGTACCACCTCCAGGATGTGGACGTGGTATCCCTCGATCAAGCCTGAAGTGGTGATTATTTAAAGAGATTTTACCCGTAACACTTCCTGTTCATTGCACTTTTTATTGTTGTACAATGCTTGCAATTTTGATGTGCTCTTATGATATGATGGGAGTGTGGGTGACCTTTTTATGGCACCAAGGGTGAGATGGAAGAGAGGAGACCCCGAGCAGACCCGCTGACCAGGATCTCATCTAGCTGGCAGGTCTATAGGCTCACTCGGTGGTTGGAGATGGTTTGGAGAGGAGACCCCGAGCAGACCCGCTGACCAGGCTCTTGTCTAGCTGGCAGGGCTGTAGGCTCACTCGGTGGTTGGAGATGGTTTGGAGAGGAGACCCCGAGCAGACCCGCTGACCAGGCTCTCATCTAGCTGGCAAGGCTGTATGCTCACACGGTGGTTGGAGATGGTTTGGAGAGGAGACCCCATGCAGACCCGTTGACCAGGCTCTCATCTAGCTGGCAGGGCTGTAGGATCACTCGATGGTTGGAGATGGTTTGGAGAGAAGACCCCGAGCAGACCCGCTGACCAGGCTCTCATCTAGCTGGCAGGGCTGTAGGCTCACTCAATGGTTGGAGATGGTTTGGAGAGGAGACCCCGAGCAGACCCGTTGACCAGGCTCCCATCGAGTTGGCAGGGCTGTAGGCTCACTCGGTGGTTGGACATGGTTTGGAGAGGAGACCCCGAGCAGATCCGCTGACCAGGCTCTCATCTAGTTGGCAGGGCTGTAGGCTCACTCGGTGGTTGGAGATAGTTTGGAGAGGAGACCCCGAGCAGACCCGCTGACCAGGCTCTCATCTAGCTGGCAGGGTTGTAGGCTCACTTGGTGGTTGGAGATGGTTTGGAGAGGAGACCCCGAGCAGACCCGCTGACCAGGATCTCATCTAGCTGGCAGGGTTGTAGGCTCACTCGGTGGTTGGAGATGGTTTGGAGAGGAGACCCCGAGCAGACCCACTGACCAGGCTCTCATCTAGCTGGCAGGGCCGTAGGCTCACTCGGTGGTTGGAGACGGTTTGGAGAGGAGACCCCGAGCAGACCCGCTGACCAGGCTCTCATCTATCTGGCGGGATTGTAGGCTCGCTCGAGGGCAAGTCAAGTGGTGAGAGTTCACGGGGAGAAATGTCCATATTTATCAGGAGATTGGTAGAAAATCCCTAGAAAAAGGAAGGATCGGGGATTAGGCCAGGGAGGAGGATCTCTGCCCGACACTCAGCATGGGTGGTCTCGCCCATAGTGAGTGGGTCTTCCTTGTCCAAGGCGCAGGCCTGGCGTAAAAAGGTGGGGCCTCTCATGTGTGTGGGGGGGGTGGTCTCCAGGGTCCTCAGCGTAGGTTTATCTTACGGCGAGGCGAGCACTAAGGGTCAGAGGATCTCGCGGGGGGGGTAAAGGCGAAGAGAGACCCAAGGTCTCGCATTTTTGGGCTAACTATTAAGCGAAACAGCGGAAGGTAAAGGTACAATAGAGTAACATGTAAAAAGTTAATAATAATATTCCATTGGATCATTACGAAAGAGAACACCTCGATATTCCTGAGGAAATGTCTATCATGAATACAAGTACCAGACAAGATAAAAAAGAAGAGGGGGGAGAGAAGTCCCTGGCGCTGGTGTCTCCCTACTCCTCGCTGCCGGAAGATGAGCTATCGTCCGTCTCGCCGAATAAGCGGGGGACCAGGTCGCGGACAGTAACCGTCTCGGCATAATCGCGCAACACCCTCAGCTCCTTCATCATTTTGAGAACAAGCTCCGTTGTCTTGATATTGGAATCTCGGCAGAGGGCATCCACCTCATCCACAGATTAGCTAGAAGGAACGGGAAATTGGTCTGAAGGGGGTGCCGCGCTGTTCCGAAGGCGGATATTTTCAGCTTTTAATTTCTTGTTCTCTCCCTCCAATGCGCCAATGCGCGAGCGCATCTGGTCGGCAGTCTCGGCATCCTGCAGGAAGATTTAATGAATGAAGGACCATAATGAGCGGCGAGTGGGGTTAGTGAAGCAGAGGTAAGAAAACTTACCACACCACCCTGACTCTGCGTAAGGAGGTTGTCGACGACGGCCAACCGCTTCTCAAGGTCATTGGACTTCTCACGTTCCGCGGCGAGACCGGCCTCCGCTTCCTTCCATTTCCTATTGTTGAAGACCAGGCGGCGCGAGAACCGGTGTGCGAGCTCCAAGGAGAGAAATTGAGAGTGGGCGCTCTTCAGAATGAGGTCTTGCGACATCTCATTATCCGCGGGCTCAGAGCCAAGGCCACCATATAGCCCGAACCCTAGGGATAATGCATGACTGGTGGGAGGGTCTTGCTCTTTCCAGGAAGGAAGGAGAGTGAACACCGACACGCGGTTAGCGTCCTTGTCCCATAGAAGCACCGACTCGCCGGCAGCATCATCCGTCACAGGACCCATGTTATAATTGGGGTGCGAGGCGGGAGCCGGGCGGCTGGAGGAGCCTGCCTCGCCGGAAGGGAACTCAGCAGGCTGAACAGTGGTGGTGGCGGCTGGTTCTGATAAGACTATCTCACGGGTATGCGAGACGGATAGTTGGGGAGGTGAGGAGACCCTAAAGAGATGGGGGACAGGGATCCCAATAGCTCTTTCCTTTCTTTGGGGCGGACTTTTTCTCCTTTTTAAAGGACACCAATTTCTTCACCTTCTTCTTTGGGCTGTGTCGAGAAGTGCCCTCGTCCCCGAGCCTTTTCTTTAGGGTGGGGGTCAGCGTATCCTTCGTGTCCTCCGCCGGCATACTCTCTAAGGCGAGACCCCTGTTACTCTGGTAAGGAAGATGAACAGGGATGGTTCTCTCTCCTAGGCAGGATGACAGTCAGCATAAAACAAAAATTTACAATGCTAACTGGGGTAGGAGTATACCTTTGCCGGGGAAGATAGCAGGAAGCGAGTCGAGGTCTCGCCTGAGGTAATTGACCTCGAAGTTTTTCCCTACAAAGAAGTCGCAGAGAGCCTTCTCGGCACCCCCAACCTTGGGGGTTTCGTAGTAGCACTCAGCAGGGGACACCGGGGCGAGAGGGATACATCCCAAATCCCCGCGAATGAAGACGAAGCGAGTCAGCTAGTGATGATTTTTGTTCGGTGTCTCGCACACCTTTAGGCCTTGGCCGGTGAAGTAGGAAACGTCATCGTCTTTCGCGTGATAGATGAATAGCTTGCGAAAGGCGGTCAAGCTGAATTCGATGCGATCTCGCCATAGGTAGCAGGCGAAAGCAACCAGCATAGAGATAGCGTTGGGGTTGAATTGGGCGGGAACAACCCCGAAGTACTTAAAGACTAATTTGACGTCTAGCCAAAGGGAAGTCGCAGCCCCGCCTTGAAGTGCAAGACGGGGAAGGTCGGTTCATTGGGGTAAAAAGTATTAATGCACTCGCCAACTTTGGGCGGGCGAGACAAATACCTGTCAGCAAGGAACTCGCTGGCGAACCGAGTATATTCCTCCTCGGGTAGTCTGCCGAGAGGGAAATCGTGATCCACAAATTGCTTTCCGCAGCGGCTGCGGCCCGCACCTTCTTTCACCCTCTTCTTTCCCATGGCAGGCGAGAAGGAAGAAATAGGGCAAAAGAACGATTTAGAGGGAGAGCGTGACGCGAGAAGTGTGTAGAGGAAGAGGGGCAGGCGGAAGCTCCGACCGCAAAGATATCCAAGAATAGTAACGGAAGTATGGGAATATCCGGATCTAAGAAGTATTTATAACGGATGAAGAAGAGAGAGGAGATCGAGCGGGAAAATCAAGAGGCAGAAAATGAAGAGGCAGCCCGACGCTTCGTCTCTCTCTCTCTCTCTCTCTCTCTCTCTCTCTCTAGAACCCAGGGGAAGGAAGCGCCGCGGCGACTTTCTCGAAGAGTCAAAGCAATCATGAGACTAATTAATTAAAGAATAATCACAGCAATGATGAAAAACACGGCACGACATGACATGTAGACAAAATATCATAATGACAAATTATCTCATACCGTGCGGGGGAAGAATCCCGTCCAGAGAAGTTTTATACAACACATCAATAATTAAACATAATTAAGTTGGCAATAATAATACAAGAGGGCCTTGAGAAGGCGAGACGGGGCCGCGACCGCTTAGTTCCTGACCCATTTCCAGCGGCCATCCTGACCTCCCGCGAATGGAGGGCGGCCAGGTAGATGAAAAGCGCAGGCGGAGACCACACCGTGGCATGCGATATGGAGGTGCTCATCCGTCTCGTTTAGGATGGCTTGGGGGTCTGTCCCATCCATTATGTCGTCGGCTTCCATCTCGGGAGAAAGGCAATCGCACAGTTTCTAGCCAGTCCATGCGCTGGTCAGAGGCCTGCTTCTCCAGTTCCATCTCGCAGATTATATGCGTGTATTTGCGGAACATCCTCGTCGTCCTCTGCTTCAGCTCCAGGGTATCCATAGGATCACCCAAGTAGTGCTCGATCTTGTTAGGGCGTGGAAGAGGCGAGAGGGGAGGTGACGTGGGAGCATCCTCAGTGTCAGATTCAAATTGGATGCCTGCACAGAGAGCGAGAAATCGTAAGGAAGGATGATCTCGAGGCCGCGCGCCAGGATTACAAAAGTTTACCCAGTTATCTCGCGGAAGTTGGGTGAAGGAATGAGAATTGAGGCGAAATCGAGAAGGGCGAGTTCTTACTTGGGATGCGAGGGTTCCCCACAACCCGCAAGAGGTTTTCTTTCCGCGTGAGGGGTGGGGAGGACGCCTCGGGCGAGTCGGCGCGCAGATGAGTTTGGTTGATAGCGTCAGGAGGATTTGCGGGCATAGGGGAATCAGCAAAGTTTCCCTGTAAAAGAGTGATCAATAAGCGGGACGAAAGAAGAGAGAGAAGAATGAGAAATTACCCGTCTCTCCCCGGGAAATGCGAGAAGATTATCTGTTGTCAGAGGGGCAGAGGAGGTCGCGTCAGCCGAGAGGGGAGGGCAGGCGGCCTTCATCTTCTTCAGGCAAGAGGATAGAGGGGCTGAGGGAGGAGTACGCCCCAGATCTGAGAACATGGCGGCCATGTTGGCTTTATTTCGCTTTCGCACCATCACGAGGCGCTCACGAAAACTCTGGTTGTAAGACATTATGAAGGTTGAGGAAATGAAGGAGAGGAGAAAGGGACACCCTAAAGAAAGCTGGGATCTCATATTTATAGGCCCCATGGGGGGCCACCAAAGATTCTCATAAGCGAATCCCAGCGTCGCGAGCCTCGGTTGGACTTATCTTTCTGAGGTTAGGTCAACCTCGAAAAGAGCGGGGATTGTGTACAACCTTGGGCTCGCGAGAGGTGGTTCAATAAGTAGGAAGGGGAGACTGGAGCGATGAATTAGACAGGCGAGTAAGACCAGGAGGCCCACCTACAGGAGGGGGGATGGGGGATTCTCTGAGGTAGGCAAGACGCCCAGCTAGTGCGAGATGGTTCTAGGCGGCAAGATAGCCTATAAGGCGAGAGGCCGGCGAGACGGACAGAGAAGGTCGTCTCGCCCGGCAGTCTTTTCCCCACTCTCCGCATGAGGGAAAAGATGTTTTTTACCTTTTTACCCCCAAGGGGGATTTTACCTTTTTGCCCCAGGTAATTTTACACTTATACCCCTAGAGGTCTGCGTATAGCCCTCCAGAATAGCGGAGTTTGGCTATTGGCAGACCCAGTCCATGGTGTTTTGGTCATTTCAGGTTAGTTCAGAAGTGATATTTGCAGATCAGATTCAGAGGCCTATAAATAGACCGATAAGGTGCCTGAGAGGGTTGTTGAACCTTTCTATTGTCTTCCTCACAGGAACCTAGCTCAGCATTGGCTAGGGAGGGAAAGATCTTCCGTTCTTCCAGAAAAGAGGTGGGACCTCCGAGCTGAGGCCCCTCGGTCTGTTTCTAGGTCTCCAACTCAATCGGGAGGGTAGTTCAAGAAGAGTACGTGTGGGATGCATCCTCAGTTCCGAACTTTAGGAGGGACCAGAAAGCTGGTTCCAACAGAAACTAAGTTAAAGCTAAGCATAATTAAAAAGGTAAGAAATTACTGTTTTTCTCTTATCTTTATCAACACTAGGTTTTCATCGCACATATCACTGGACGTCATCCACTACAAAATCAGTGAAATCATTTACTTTATGGTTGCGCCCCTAATTAGATATGATTGACTTCTTATGACGATTACAACGATGAATAAAAATGAGTTATCTAAGGCAGAAAACAAACTTTACAAAACCCAAAAGAATGTCTTCCAATGTAATAATCTGATGAATCATGTAATATTTTGTAGAAATAATTTGACGAAATCATTGAGCTTCAAGTCAAAGAATGTCTACCAATGTAACGACCCTTACCATTTGTGCACTAGTGGAGACATCATATCCATAGTGGACATGATCATTATCATTATTCGTATCAATGTAACGATCGATATCATCATTATCATTAAAACTATTTTTGCGGCCAGCTTAAACCTCCGGGTAGAACGGACTAAACTAGGCCTCCTCCTTATCCCGTGGAGCGATCAAGCGTGCACACAGTCACAGAATAAATAGAGTTGAACACAAAACGGCTTTAATGCGACCCACCGTTATATTCCATGTGACGAATGAAGGCGTTACAAAGTGGTATCAGAGCCAGGTTGAGATTTTTGGGAGGGAGAACATAATTGAACTCACGAATGTCCACTAGGAATGTAATATATACACGTGAGGAGCGTGAACATGTCACCAATGTATGTTTGACGTTATGGAATGGATGTAACTGGTGTTTTGTACATTGATAGGTGACGAGGAGTGGTGCTGGGCAGTCTGTGCCCCAACGTTCCGATGAGAATGTGGCACCAGCTGAGGCGCCTACACCTCCCTCGACGGAGACCATACGTGTGGTTACTGAGACGGTGCTCACAGTGTTACATGCACAGCTTATTGGGCAGGCAAGGCCTGCAGTGGTGCCAGTATGGCTTGATGCAAGGCAAGAGCGTGTGAAGGCTGTGGTTGATGAGCAAACAGCTGACGAGCAACTGAAGCAGTTTATGGAGTTTCATCCACCTACGTTTGGAGGAACGGGTTCCCCAATGCAGGCTGAATATTGGCTCGCAAGAGTGAAGAGGATCCTGACAGCAATCAGGACTGCGGAGGCGTAGAAAGTTACCTTAGCCACTTTTCTGTTGGAAGGAGATGCAAGGCTTTGGTGGGATGAAGTGGAATTGCACCACTTGGCAGGTCAAGGATTGGAAGAGATATCGATCGACGAATTCTCACGATTATTTTTGGCCAAGTATTTGCCAATGTCGAAGCAAATTGCTATGGAAAATGATTTCCAACGTCTGTTGCAGGGTGAGAGTAATGTTGATACGTACCTGCATGAGTTTACTAGGCTAGGTGTAACGCCCCGAAACTCAAAAGAGTAACAGGTGGCATTTCGAACCAAGTTTGGAATTTGGCAGGGGTCACACAGCCTGGGACACAGGTGTGTCCCCGGGGCGTGTCGTGCTCGGGTCGACGATCTGGCTGAGTGGTCGACGAATTTGGAGTCGACGATCGTCGAGCAGCGAACATGGCCTGAGACACGGGCGTGTCCCAGACCGTGTCCTTCTCGGGTGGTTGGCCGAGTTGTGTTGGGGAAGAAATACGGCTTGGAGCCTAGGCATGTTCGGCTTTGACACGGGTATGTCAAATTAGACACGGGCTTGTCCAATACCCGTGACCTTCACGGGTTAGTGTTGGTCCTGTGTCGATGAAGTAACATGGCACACTACACGGTCGTGTATTGTATGACACGGGCGTGTCAAGTTTGATACGGGCGCGTCGGGTGCCCGTGTTCTTTTTGGGACGCGTCAGTTTCGACGGCGAATGGGGAACACGGCCCTATACACGGGCATGTCACAAGCCATGTTCGGCCAAGATTTTGGATTTCAAGCCCGAATCGTGGTCGTCCGTTTCCTTATTTTGGGATCTAACAGCTTGGGGCTGTTCCTGCTGGGTTTATACCGGGAATAGGGTTTTGAATCCTTCATTTCATCCAAGCATTCTCTTTCTAAGCTTCTAGAGAGAGGGGAGAGCAAGGAAGAAGAAGGGAGATAGATCCGGCCACCGGCGGAGCTTCGAAGTCCCAAATCGTGAGCCGACTTTGGATCTACAGAGGCGAGGACATTGCGATGCTTTTCATCCCATAGATTTTCATGGCGCCAAGGAAAAATGCTAGGGTAACGATTCTCAACCTAGGACATGTGAATTCCTCTTTTCTTTGCATAGGAAGCCCGCTCTCGCGAGTTTGCGGTGAGTTTGAGGCATTACTTCAGGTAGACATGAATAGTCCCTGTTGTTTAGCATATAGAGTCTGTAATCGAGAAATGGATATAGGCATGATGTATGAAGCCTACCCGGACAAGTTGGTCTGGATCAGTGATGTTGCATTGCATGAATGGCCGGAGAAGACTCCATGCAATTGTTTGTTTTTTGGGTTTTCTATGTGGTAGATTGCAAGAGGGAGCCTTGGGGACTAACTCCAAGGTGCACCCGGAAAACTGGGCAGATGCATGATTCTGCCAACTTGGTGGCCTGAGATCCAACTTGTATATAACTGGGTTATGTAAAGTGTGTGATTGATTTGGGACTCGGGGAAGTTTGACCCGTGCCCATGTCTTAAGGTGACAGGGCAGTGTGAGCAACGGGTTAGGCGGAACCGTACCCGCTCTATGTGATTTGGTTAGAGAGACCTAAAGTACGTGGTACTCGTCATTGGCATAGATGGAGGGTCTTAGGCAGTTGCCAGAAATACCAAATGCTCACGAGATATTGCCATCCAATGGGCGGTAGTGAGTCAGCGGACTTTGACTGTGTTCACCGAGAATGTGCCCTGAGAGCACAGGGTGTGTGGTCGTGCGTGCCCACGCCTGTGATGAAGTGTTTTTACACTATACTGCTTGGTTATGCTAACAAAGTGCGGGGAAGGAGCATCGTCGCCCCGAGTTTGGGACGGGATCGTTGTCAGCATAGCTGACCGTTGCTTTTGTTTGCCACCGTGCGGTGGATTGTTGTTTGCAAGTGCTGCGGAGCCAAGTAGTAAATAGCGGGCAAAAGCCCATGTTGCTGAGCCAGCACTCGAAGGCCTAATTATGAGTGTTTACTTGCTTTATTCATGTGTGACCGGCCTGCGTGCCGAGGATTGGAAGGCACTATAATTTGAGTAAACAATTATAAGGCCTTAAGGCCATTGTACTTGTGTATTGTACCTTCATTCCTGCTGGTTTGAGTAGTAGACATTTATGCTTATGCTGGGTTCTTTATTTTGCAACCTTTAAATTGCTTCCGCTAGAATGTACTCTGTGTAGGACGTTGATTCTTAGTTGGATGGTTTCCATTGAGTAACCTCCCGGTCTGTCTGTGGTATATGGCATCGGGCCCCGGCCGGACCTACTACTATATGCTATGCGACGGATAAGGGGTGTTACAATTTGGTATCGGAGTACTGGTTTCGGTCAACTTAAATGAATTCGTGGACGAATCCTTTTAAGAGGTGGTGAGCACATGTGTATGCGTCATCGTTATAATATAAAAGAACTCATGAATGACCACTTAGGAATGAAAATACACGTGTTTGGGGAACTTGCGTGTTCCTATAATTGCTTTTTGCAATTTTGTTTGGTCGCTTAACGGTGTTTTGTACAACTATAGGTGACCAGAAGTGGTGCAGGGCCGTCAGAATGCCCGGTTTATAAGGCTAGTAGACCACCGAATGATGCTCCTGCAACACCTCCCTCGGCTGAAACCATACGATTGGTTGTCGAAGCAGTGTTTGCCATGATCAACGCGCAGCCTGCAAGGCAAATGCAGCAGCCCGCTCCTACGATGGAACAGGTACCGCTCCAAGGGGATGAACCGAGAAGGGTGGAGTAGGTGGTGGTGGAGCCTTTGGTGCCTAGGAGAGCAACCGAAAGGCAGCTCAAACATGTTATGGGCTTCAATCCTCCGGTGTTCTTGGGGACGGGAACTCCATCCCAAGCTGAAGATTGGCTCTCCCGAGTGAAGAGAGTCTTGACAGCGACGGAAATAGAGGAGTGGCAGATGATCACTATAGCTACATTCCTGTTGGATGGAGATACTAGGCTGTGGTGGGAAGATTTGGAGCTATATCACTTGAGGGGAAGGAAACTTACGGACGTCTCGATAGAGGATTTTTCGAGGCTGTTCTTGGCGAGGTATCTTCCCTCGGCTCAGAGGATAGCATTGGAGAATGAGTTCCAGAAGCTGACACAAGGAGAGAGTAGCGTGTATGCGTATCTCCACGAATTAACTCGGTTGGGTCGGTACGCTAGCTCTACGTTCGCGGATGAGGAGCGTAAGACAAACCAATTCTATGAAGGTTTGAGAGATGACTTGAGGCTACTGCTCTCGGGACCTTTGACGTGGGGCTTCTTGACCCTGGTCAATATGGCCCGGTCTTTGGAGAAGGATTTGAAGAATGTACAAGCAAAGAAAAACTCAGGTGATAAGAGGACAGAGTTCAAAGTGTCAGCTAATGCGAATTCTGGATATCGCAAGTTCAATAAGAAGGCTAGGACTTCGGGTCCAGCCCCTTCTTCCAGTGCTTCGGGGGAAACTACAAGCCGAACCCCGGGTGCATACTACAATTGTGGGAATCCGAGACAATTTGCCCGGGACTGCTGGAGTGGACGTCCCAAGTCCGAGAGGAAGCTGGGAACAACATATGAGGAAAAGGGCAAGGTGGTGGAGTCAACCGCATCCCATTATGCTTCGGCTTAGCCTAGAGTCTACAATCTTGGCCAGCAGGAGGCCATTAAGCAAGCAGATGTGGTGATAGGTATGGTTTAAATTTATAGTAAGTTAATTTTTAAATACTTGTTATGCGCGTGTTACCTTACCACTGCTTGTATATGATTTGTTTTGATTTGTGAGAATCCGGCGAGAGCACTCTTTGATACGGGAGCTTCACACTCCTTTGTGTTCGAAGGATTTATATCGTGCATCGGAGTACCTTCTTCGATGGCGAAGGACAAACTGGATGTGTTATTGTAGAATGGGTTTTCGATGCGCACGGATAGAATCTATGGCGTAAAGATTCGTATTGGGAGTCATGAGTTCGATTTTCAAGTGTCATTACTACCACTGGTGGAGTTCAACGTGATATTTGGCATGGACTGGCTCTCAGAGCATCAAGCTTTTATTGACTGCAGTCTCAAGGAGGTTAAGTTAGGGGCAGGTCGTGAGACGACCTTTACGGGCTTGAAAGGGTCGAGCAAGACTTTGATGTCTGCTCTTCAGGTGGTGAAGGCGGTTCGTGCTATAGCAGAGCTATTTTTCACGCTAGTGGAGGTTGCAAAGCCTAAGCCTACATTGGATAGTATTTCAGTGGTATCCGAGTACCCTGATGTGTTCCCTAGCGATCTTCCTGGAGCCCCACATCAACGGGAGATTGATTTCACTATCGAGCTAGTGCCAGGTGCGAAACTCGTGTCACGTTCTCCGTACCGGCTAGTGCCTAAGGAAATGGTGGAGCTGAAGGTTCAACTTCAAGAGTTGTTGGATCAGGGGTATGTGCGTCCAAGTTCGTCGCCTTGTAGCGCACCAGTCCTTTTTGTTAAGAAGAAGGATGGAAGCTTGAGACTTTGTATTGATTACCGAGAACTGAACAAGCTAATGGAGAAGAACAAGTACCTGATCCCAAGGATTGATGATCTATTTGATCAGTTAGTCGGGTCAACATGTACTCGAAATTGGACCTCAAGTCCAGTTATTATCAGCTAACGATAAGGGAGAGTGATATCCCTAAGACAGCTTTTAGTACAAGATACGGGCATTACGAGTTTACGGTCATGCTGTTTGGGCTGACGAATGCACCGTCGGTGTTCATGGATCTGATGAACAGGACTTTCATGGAGTGCCTAGACCACTTTGTGATCGTCTTCATCGACGACATATTGGTGTACTCGCAGAGTGAGGAGGATCACTTTAAGCATCTACATTTGGTGTTGGAGATGCTGAGGAGGAATCAATTGTACGCCAAGTTCTCCAAATGCGAGTTTTGGTTGTCCTCAGTAGTGTTCGTTGGTCACATAGTCAGTGGAGAGGGAATTGCGGTGGATCCGGCGAAGATTATTGCGATACGAGAGTGGCCTGTGATGACTACGGTGTCGGAAGTCCGGAGTTTTCTAGGGCTTGCCGGCTATTACAGGCGCTTCGTGGAGAACTTCTCGCGGATAGCGTTACCCCTGACGACTCTAACGAGGAAAGAGAAGAAGTTTGTTTGGATGCCGGAGTGCACACGAGCTTTCGAGGAGCTGAAGAGTCAGTTGACCACGGCGCCTGTGCTGAGTTCGCCGAGTGGGACCGAAGGTTTTGAGATCTACAGCAATGCTTCGGGCAGTGGACTGGGTTGTGTCCTACTGCAACATGGAAGTGTGATAGTGTATGGCTCGCGACAGCTGAAAGTGCATGAGAGGAATTATCCGGTCCATGACTTGGAGTTAGCAGCCGTGATTTTTGCCTTGAAACTGTGGAGGCACTACTTGTATGGGGTGAAGGTCGATATCTATACCAACCACAAGAGCCTGAAATATTTGTTGGATCAGAAAGATCTAAACATGCGACAGCGTAGATGGATGGAGTTCCTGGGGTACTACACATTCAAGATTCACTATGTGCCTAGGAAAGGCAATGTGGTTGCGGACGCGTTGAGCCGCAGGGCCCTAGCTCATGCCAATTGGCTGTCAATCCATGACGAGCGGTTAGTTCGGGAGTTGGAGGCGTTGGAGATCTCTTGCATTGATAAGCAGACAAGTGCTGAAGCGCTATTGAACTGCACGGAAGTTTAGTGTGACCTGGCTGATCGGATTCGGCAGGCTTTGGATATGGATGGCCGCATGAAGCAAATCATGGTTGAGGCTTTAGATGGGTCAAATTCCCAATTCGTTGTTGAGGATGGGTTGTTGTGGAAAGACGGTCGTTTGTGCGTCCCAAACGTGGGCAATTTGCAGGTGGAATTGTTGTACGAGGCGCATCATACCAAGTACTCGATTCACCCGAGGAGCACTAAGATGTACCGTGTTGTGAAGAAATTGTTCTGGTGGCCAGGACTTAAGAAGGATGTGGCAATGTACGTGGTGAAGTGTCAAACATGCGCCTTAGTGAAGGCTGAGTTCCAAAAGCCGGGAGGATTCTTGAAGTCCTTGTCTATTCCGGAGTGGAAGTTCGACGACATTACTATGGACTTTGTGCATGCTTTTCCAAGGTCGCAGAACGGAAACGACGCCACCTGGGTGGTCGTGGATTGTTTGATGAAAGTGTTGCACTTCATTCCACATAGGAAGGATGACTCCGTGGAGAAATTGGCAAAGTTATACGTGGATAATATTGTATGGCTTCACAGTTTGCCCCGCAGCATCGTGAGTGACCGTGATGGGCGGTTCATGTCCAATGATTGGAGGCTGGTACAGTAGATGTTGGGAACAAAGCTGAGTTTCAGCACAGCCTTTCATCTGCAGGCGGATGGACAGACCGAGAGAGTCAATAGGACAATGGAAGACATGCTTCGCATGTGCATCCTAGACTTTGGGAAGCAGTGGGAAGACCACCTATACTTGGTGGAATTTATGTACAACAATAGCTACCAGGCGAGCATTCAAATGGCTCCCTTCGAGGCCCTTTATGGTAGAAGATGTCGCACGCCATTATCTTGGTTGGAAACGGGTGCGTCAAAGTGGTACAAGCGTCAAGATGTGGAAGATGCAACGTCATTAGTTCGAACGATTTAAGAGAGATTGTTAATCGCTCAGGACCGCCAAGCTAAGTACTATAACGCCAAGCATGGGAACGTGGAGTTTGTTGTCGGAGACTGGGTGTACTTGAAGATCAAGTAGTTCAAGGGTGTCTCCCGGGTGCGGCGTTTGAAGAAGCTAAGCCCGAGGTACCTTGGATCGTTTGAGGTTCTGGAGCGGATTGGCGAAGCAGCTTATCGATTGAGGCTATTAGTGGAGCTAAGTAGTCTACACGACGTATTCCATATATCGGTGCTGCGGAAGGCGGTGCAAGAGCCTTCGTAAGTGATTGCGGTCGAACAAGCGCCGTTCGATAATGGGTTGACGACGAAGGTCGAGCCTATACGCATTGAGGACTCGGAAGTCAAGCGGCTACGCAACAAAGAGATCAGGATGGTCAAGGTCCATTGGGACAACTGTGGTCGGGAGGAGCTCTCGTGGGAGTGAGAGCAAACCATGCTTGAGGAGTACCCGGAGATATTCCACTCAGGTGCCGTTTAAGTTTTGTTTTTATCTTTCCTTTATGTAATTTCGGGACGAAATTCTTTTAAGAGGGAGAGAGTGGTAATGCCCCGAAACTCAAACGAGCGATGGGTGGCGTTTTGAGCCAAGTTTGGAATTTGGCAGGGGTCACACGGCCTAGGAAACAGGCATGTCCCAGGGGCGTGTCGTTCTTGGGTCGACGATCTGGCTGAGTGGTCGATGAATTTGGGGTCAACGATTGTCGAGCAGTGAACACAGCCTAAGACACGGGCGTGTCCCAAGCCGTGTCCTTCTCGGGTGTTTGGCCGAGTTGTGTTGGGGGAGAAACACGGCCTGAGCCCAGGAGTGTTCGGGTTTGACACGGGCGTGTAAAATTGGACACGGGCGTGTCCAATACCCGTGTCCTTCATAGGTTGGTGTTGGTCGTGTGTCGATGGAGTAACACGGCACACTACACGGCCGTGTACTATATGACACGGGCGTGTCAAGTTTGACACGGGTGTGTCGGGTGCCCGTGTTCTTTTCGAGATGCGTCGGTTTTGACGGCGAATGGGGAACATGGCCCTAGACACGGGCGTGTCACAAGCCGTGTTCGGCCCAGATTTTAGATTTCAAGCCTGAATTGTGGCCATCCGTTTCCTTATTTTGGGATCTAACGGCTTAGGGTTGTTCCTGTAGGGTTTATACCGGGAATAGGGTTTTGAATCCTTCATTTCATCCAAGCATTCTCTTTCTAAGCTTCTAGAGAGAGGGGAGAGCAAGGAAGAAGAAGGGAGATAGATTCGGCCACCGACGGAGCTTCGGAGTCCCGAATCGCTAGCCGACTTCGGATCTACGGAGGCGAGGACATTGCGGTGCTTTTCATCAGCATAGATTTCCATGGCGCTAAGGAAAAATGCTAGGGTAACGATTCTCAACCTAGGACATGTGAAGTCCTCTTTTCTTTGCATAGGAAGCCCGCTTTCGCGAGTTTGCGGTAAGTTTGAGGCATTCCTTCGGGTAGACATGAATAGTCCCAATTGTTTAGCATGTAGAGTCCGTAATCGAGAAATAGACATAGGCATGATGTGTGAAGTCTACCCGGACAAGTTGGTCTGGATCGGTGATGTTGCATTGCATGAATGGCCGGAGAAGAGTCCGTGCAATTGTTTGTTTTCCGGGTTTTCTACGTGGTAGATTGCAACAGGGAGCCTTGGTTACTAACTCCAACGTGCACCCGGAAAACGGGGCAGATACGTGATTCTGCCAACTTGGTGGCCTCGGAGCCAACTTGTACATAACTGAGTTATGTAAAGTGTGTGATCAATTTGGGACTCGAGGAACTTTGACCCTCGCCCATGTCTTAAGGTGACAGGGCGGTGTGAGTAATGGGTTAGGCAGAACCATACCTGCTCTATGTGGTTCGGTTAGAGAGACCTAAGGTACGTGATACTCGCCGTTGGCATAGATGGAGGGTCTTAGGCAGTGGCCAGAAAGACCAAATGCTCACGAGATATTGCAGTCCAAGGGGCGGTGGTGAGTCAGCGGACTTTGACCGTGTTCGCCGAGAATGTGCCCTGAGAGCACGGAGTGTGTGGTCGTGCGTGCCCATGCTTGCGATGAAGTGGTTTTACACTATACTGCTTGGTTATGCTAACAAAGTGCAGGTTATGAAAGATTGATTGGTGGCAATGCATGGGCGGACGCGGCCCCGACCCAGCTTGCTACAACACAATGGTGGGTCGATCTAAATGCGATCTAAATGCTCAAGTTTGTCGTGAGGTTAGCACCTCTGAGTGGGATGGGGGGAATGTCCCCAGCATGCGTGTTGGTAGACTAGGACTGGCCAACCAACATGTTAAAAACCTCTGCTCGGTGGTGGTGCAAGGAGTCTGGCCCACCATAATGTGCCCTGAGTGCACAGAGCGTCTGGCGGAGGCGGGCGCTTGTGATACTGTTATGATACTTGTTGTAATAGTTAGATGTTTTGATTGCAATGCATACAGGGAAGGAACCACTGCCCTGGGTAAGGGGTAGGGTCATTATAATTGGTCAGCAAATGCTGACTGTTTGTTGGGTACATTGGAAAATGTGTACCAGATTTGAAGAAGCCTCACCCCACTCAATGATATACATCAAGGTGTATTTGATGTGCTTTGAGTTTATATGTGCAGGTTAAGTAATTGCAGGAAATGCAGAAAAGTTTTTAAGTCCATGTGTCGACACCTAGAGGTGAAGTGTCGACACTTATGAAGGCTTGTGTCGACACCTAGAGAAGCTGTGTCGACACTTGGAGTAATTGTGTCGACACCAGGAAAGGCAGTGTCGACACCTAGAGAAGCTGTGTCGACACTTGGAGTAATTGTGTTGACACCAGGAAAGGCAGAGTCGACACCAGAAGAAAAGTGTCGACACATACAGGCAGTGTCGACACACTGTGAAGAATTATCAACATAATCTGTGTCGACACTTAGAGGCAGTGTCGACACCCAGAGAAGCTTTGTCGACATCAAATGTGTCGACACCAGGAGACTGTGTCGACACTCAGCAAGCTTCAACAAAATTAAAGTACTTGTGTCGACACAAAGGAGATGTGTCGACACTCAGCAAGTTTCAACACATGAAGGCATGTGTCGACACAAAGGAGATGTGTCGACACTCAACAAGTATCAACAACAAAAGAAGATGTGTCGACACAAAGGAGATGTGTCGACACACAGCAGAATTCAGCTAAGTGTTAAAGAAGAAGTACTTGTGTCGACACACTCAATCAGTGTCGACACATTCAACAGAAGGCTTGTGTCGACACACAGAATCAGTGTCGACACATTCTGAAGAAGCAGTGTCGAGAAGCTGTTACAACAACACAAGGAGTTGTGTCGACACCATCAAGGCTAGTGTCGACACTTAGTTCACTTGTGTCGACACTTGGTCTATTTGTGTCGACACATAATGAAGATCAGTCTCGACACTTTCAGACAGAGACAGTATTTTCAAGAAGTGACTGGATGACTTGACAGCTGCCATTTCAACCGGTCAACTGCAACTGTCAGAGCTATCAGAAGTTTGTTAGAAACCATATCAGCCGGTTACCTTGGAGGAAGACTATATAAAGGCCTTTCTCCTTCAACAGAAGGAATTGAACACAATTAAGGGATTGATCAATCAATAAAAAGAATTAATCAGAAGATTAAGGAGATTAATACAGATCCAGAGAAAACTGTAAATCAGTATTTTGAAGAAACTTCAGATTTACTTGGAGAGAGAGAACTCCAGTAATTGAAGTCAAGAAAGAGACTTGTTAATCAAATCTCTTAAGGAGAAGATTCTGAACCAGACTGCAAAGTAGGATCCAGATTTAATTCTCCATCCTAAGAAGGAAGTTGTCAGACGGTCTACTTCAAGAAGATCAACTTTACTGAGTTCAGACTCAAGAAGCCTTGAAGAAAGCAAAGACAAAGTTGATCTCAGGAATCAGTGCTATCAAGAACTGATCAAGAAGGTTGCCCTCTTCATTCTCTCAAACTGAGTGATGATTTGAAAATTTTTTATTATCTTTTTATAGGATCCTAAGGGATCTGAGTTGTAAGCCTAAATCTATAAAGGCTGAGGTAGGGCTTTTGAGCCTGAGTGTAGGAGAATCAATTCTCTAAGTGTAGGCCTTGTTGAAGGCTGAGGTAGGGTTGTTTAGCCTGAGTGTAGGTCTTGTTGAAGACTGAGTGGTAGGGCTTTGAGCCTGAGTTGTAGGAGTGGGGACACTCTGAGTTGTAGGAACCTGGATTGGGGTTCTAAGCTGTAAGATCTGAGGATCTGAGGAGAAGTGCAGAAGTTAGGCCGAATCTAGTACACTACTAGATAGGCGAAGGGGGAAAGTGGATGTACCCAGACCTTGGGGAACCACTATAAACACTGTGTGCACTCTGTGAATGTTTGTTTCTGTGGTTGCTGTGTTGTGATAGCTGTAGACTTGCATTTGCTACTTAAAGTTCATAACAGTTTATCTGCCTTTAAAGTAAAAAAGAAAAAGTACACCTATTCACCCCCCCCCCCCTCTAGGTGGTTAGGCACTATTTCTTTCACCGTTGCTTTTTTTACGGCTCTTAGGGTGGATGTCTAACTGCAGGTGCTGATGGGTTGAATTGGATTGAGCGGAGTGAAGCCCTTACTGCTTAAAGGCCATTGAAGGTCGTGCGAAGTCTTGGATTTCATGTGTGGCCGGCCTGCATGCCGATGTATGAAGCCATATATTTGTAAAGAGAAACTTGTAAGGCCTTAAGGCCATGAGCGTTTGTGTATTTGTATGCATTCCTGGTGACATATATAAATGTATGGTTTATATATATTTAGTGGACATTCACTGTGATGAGTTCTTACAACTTAAAATGCTTTCGCTAGGATGCTCTGAGGTAGGACGCGAGTAGAACGTGATTTTGATATTCATACATAATTTCGTCATTTGTTTGTTAAATATGGCGTGGGGCCCCTGCCGGACCCACCGTTATATTTCATATGACGAATGAAGGTGTTAAATGCAGAATGTTAATTAAATAAATAATATTCTCCACTAACCATAGGGGTTAGTGGGTGGTTACACGCATAACGGATGACAGTTGTTGAAATCGAGACTCGGTTTCTGTGGAGTTCGAACCCTAAAAAAGGGTGACCGCACACTTACTTATCCTGGTAAGCTCGCTTGACCGACAACTTAGGACTCGAAACTGACCCAAGGCTCCAGCACTGAGGTCCCACCACACACCCAGAAGATCTTAGAGCACTTCCCCTCCTTAGCCATTGTTGAGCTAAGGGGACCTCAGAAAGCGCTATAAGACTAGAGAATGAGAGAGCTTGAAAGCTTGCCTTCAGAGGTACCCCTTGGGATCTATTTATAGATTTTTATACCTGACCTGCAAATAGCGCAACCCCGCTGTTCTAAACTGGTATATGCAGCCCAAAGTGGGACTGCCAACAGCGAAACTCCGCTGTTTGGCGTAGCTATTAGCAGATAAAATTATATTAAATATAGGATATTTGCACCCCACCCATGGGGATAATGCGAGCCACCTCGCTAGTCATTGGAACGGTGTGCGGCCCGGCTCCCGCAGTTCACCTGCTTCTTAGCCCGCGGCTTGCCTGCCTACCGAGCCGAGGTGGGTCGGCCGCCCCGACCCGCTCGCTTTCCTGGCAGATGCGGGTTGGATGCCCCCTGGGCTCGCTCGCCCATCGAATTGACGTGGGCTGGCTCCCCCATCTCGCTCGCCTATCCAGTAGGTGCGAGTCGGGATATATTGAGGGACCCTCTTCTGCCTTGTTGGACCCACTCGGCGAACACTGGGTTGTACACAATCCCTGCTCTTTTTGATCTTTTGCGAAGCTTGGAAAGAATCATCCAACAACACGTGTTCGGTGAGTATGTGCTGAGCTGGAGGTAATCTTTTGGTGGGTCCCACCTTCGTGTTATATATATACCACTAGGCTCAAAGTAATCCCCAAAGTTTATGCTTCTCTTTTTCTTCGTGAGTTACTGTAGCTGAGTGATGCCTATGTCAGAAGAGATGCGAGCTCGCCTGGCAGTCGCAAGGGAGGGCACGTTATCACGGGTTATTGATGTAGCCCCATGGCTGGCTCGAGGGTCGTTCATCACTGCTTTCAGACCAAAGAAGGCCAAGATGGTTAAGCGGCCTTCTCAGAATGACGCTCCTATATCCAGTTCGATGGCCGGCTCCGAGTCCATTCATCTGATATGTGGGCCGGTTATAGGGTTTTATCATTACTTTGATTCTGACCTTCCCCTTCGTAGGAGACGCCTCGCGAGGATGGAGTTGGGGTAGTGGAGGCGAGGCATTCTTCCCCTTGAGTATCTAAGCGGGCCGTCAGCCCCTTGGTTGCTGGATTCACCCTCATTGTGGTCCCGAACATTACTTTAATTCTTGGTGAGTTCTCAACTCCCCATCTTCACGTTTCGCCTAACTGCGCTCACCTGACCGCTTGTTGTTGCAGCTTCCACCCCGAGGGCCACCGACCTGCCCCTGCTAGTCACACGGTCGCTGACCTGCCCTGGGTTGCGAAAGTCCTTTGCGAATCTTAAAGGGGAGCACTTCCAGGGTCAACCTGGTACTTCCCACCCGCACGCCAACACGGGAGATGTGTCGACTCCGGGTGAGTCCATACATTCACTTGCCTATCATTGCCTGACTATTCTGATAACTCTCTCTTCTTCAAGTTTCCATCAGCTATCCTCCTCTAAAGTCGACATGAACGAGGCGTACTCGCCTCCCCATTCCCCGGCCACATCTATGAGTACTTGGGTGACCCTCAGGATGATGAGGAAATTAAGAGGTGGGTAACCCGGTTGTTCCAGAAGCACTCCCTAATGCTGCAAGACGTTTGCGGTAGGGTGGACGAGGACAGAGCGGATACGGAGGCGCACTTCCGGGTCCTGGAGGGTGTGAGGCACCAAGAAGATGGCGACGAAACAACTTCACCGGGAGTGCACCTCATGCGGGTTGAGGAATGTCTTAGACACGCGCGGAGTAGGTCAATTTGGCCTAATGAGAGCTGCTGGCGGTTCGCGAATATTTATACCCTCGCCTACCGCCCCGTTTTGGGGTGCGAGGGCAGGGTAGGTGGAAGTGGGTTCAGTGCTGAACCACCAGCCCCCTGGCAATCAGCTTGTGGACCGGGGTCGTGCCCGCCTTCAGGACCTCAGTCGGTGTGATTTATAACTGCGAACTCATTTTTTCCTTTTTCTTTCTCTTTGCGAGGGTTTTCCCCTCCCTTTTATTATTATTTGTCACCGGACTCGTCCGCTAATGGGGCTTCATTTATGTATATAATTATCTTTTTGCTTGCTGATTTTCTTCGCTACTGTTTAGCTTCTCTTAGGGGGCTGTGAGCCAGCCTGGGTCGCTCGCCTCCCAGGCGAGTGCGAGCCTGCTCTGGCTCGCTCACCTCTTTTCTCGTTGCCGTATAACTTTCATAGGATCGCGGCGAGCAGGTATGAATTTGGGGCGGGCTCGAATATCGAAGCGTCAAAACACATTTTTGCTATCCGCACACCTACCGCCTAAAGTATGTTTTCCCGCCCTTTTTATTTTTATAAATAGCCCACTCTGCCCTCATCCACCTACCGCATTTAAACTCTTCCTTTGTACCTTCTCCTCTCTCGCATCTGATTCTCAGCTCGCCATATTTCGCGAGAACCTCAGCATCAAATCCGCTTACTAGATCGTGATATGGGAGGAGGCGGTGGTGACGTTGAGGGATGGAGCAAGTGTGCGTGGACCTTCTCAGAATATGCCTTCTTCTCCGTCAACCTCACCGAGAACGAGCTTGTCTTGGTGGTCGCCAATTTCATTCCGCCCGTGTTTGAGGCGTGGCGTCCAGGAGAGGAGGAGAAGATCAATGACCTTTCCGACATTGAGCTCGCCATCCCCATCGCCCACTTCGATGCGGGCCTCCGGCTTCCCCTGTAGCCCAAGTTTCGGTAGATATTAAAGTACTTTGGGGTCGTCCTGGGCCAGCTCACCCGAATTCTATCACGGTGGTGGTCGTGTTCATATGCTTCTTGTGGGAGGAGCGGATTGAGTTCAGCCTTGCGGTTTTCAGCAAGTTGTTCTCCTTCCGGGCGAACAAATATGTCACGGCCTACTTCTCCAGTAACCACGTCAAGGTGTGGGAGACAGTGAATAAGAGCCATGATTGATTCAAGAAGTTCGTGTTTATCAAGGGAGACTTTGGCAACGTCCCGTTCTCGCTCATCAAGCTCAGCGAGTCTGGGGGGCAATGAATCCTACCTCTTTGGATTCTTCTTGGGGAAGAACCTCGAGGTCGTGTTCCTTCAAAGGAACGTCGACTCCCTCGTCCTCGTCCTATTTAGGGAAGGTAAGGCTACTCGTGCTCAACCCCTTTCCTCCTCATCATTTTGCTTGTTCTAACTTTGTCGCTACAGGTGAGCGAGACCTCCCCATGCATCCTCCATACGTGAGCTCATGAGTTGCTTCCAGCGAGCTAGCCCTTACCGAGGCAGCGGCTGTCGCGCATCGCGCGATTCTGGCCCCCTTGCATCTCAAAAGGGGGTCACTTGTAGACAATCTCCCCCGCCGTCTCCGTCTAAGAATTCAAAGACCAAGGACAGTGAACCTCCCGCATCTCGGGAGAAGGGTAAAGCACTAGCGAGCCATCACCCCGAGAAGGCCGCAACCTTGGGGGCTTCCACTGGCGGAACTCATGGTGAGGCGTCCGGCACTTCCAAAGCACGAGAACAGGAGGCCGACGGTAAGCCTATGTCGAGGGGGCACCGAAATTTCTGCTACAACAAGTGGCATCTTGACAAGCTCGGAAAGCCCCTCCTGTAGTGGGACCAAGGGGAGAATAGGGCATCCATCTCGACCCTGCTTCCAAGCTGGCTGGAGTAGGACACTACCAGCAGGGACACCTTTGCCTTTTCCTTCGATCTTTACTCGCGTGAGGACGCCTCTATTTTTGTAGAGGAGTTTATGTGATCGCTCACAAATGAGAGCGTGTGGGCCCAGCTTCGCTGGCTGGGACTGGCCGATGTAGTGGGCCACTGGTGCCTGCAGTCTGAAAGGAATGTCGTCAAGTATCAGAAGAATCTCGCCGATAAGGAGGAAGATCATTGTCTCGCGTTGGAGGAGGTGGAGCTGTGCAAGAAGAGGGCGGACGTGACCGACGCCGTTCTCATCGGATACCTGGTGGGTGGTAAGTCCCGCGACAGAATTCCTTTTTTCCTTAGATATCTTCACGCTCTAACACTTTTGTTTTCTTATAGGAAGTGGCGACAGCCAAGCGCCTTAGCTTTCAAATCATAGCCCTTGAGAAGGAAAATGAGGCGCTGAGGACGCGGGTGCAAGAACTAGAAGTCGCGGCTCCCCCACTACCCTCCAGCAGCAGCGGCCGGCTCGCCCATTATACCGAGTACGAGCTCAACGTGTTGCTGCAGCTAAACTCAACAAAGGCGGTGAAGTACACCCTTCAAACCATGCAACGGATTGGCCTGGTACGAGTGAGGGTGCGGGACTCTCGGCGAGCGACGTGGTCCCGGAAATTATTCATCCCGGTCCCAAAGCCGGATGATGACTCCTTCCATCCCCTCCAGGAGAGCTCACCGCCCGAGGACTCGCCTTGAAAGACCCACACATTGTACATTTTTCTTTTCGTAGCCATGTATTTTCTTTTTGTTATTACTGTAGTTTTGTACATGCGGGCTGAGCCCATATTTTGTAACTTTTGATAATCAATATATATGTTCTTCTCTAAAGTGGATGATGTCTGACTGTCTTTATTACTTTTAACAATAACTTTATTTTCCTAAATTCGCGACCTGGCTCAATCTTTCTCGCTCGCCGCCTCTGAACCCACGCCTCGATAGTGAGATCGTGCGACTCTTAAGTACTTGGCTTAGAAAACGATAATACCTTTGGTAGTCGGCCCGCGGGCGACGATCCGCCCCCTTTACTCATAGAGATTTTACCACGGTGCTTGTGAGACATAGGTCTAGGCGCATTCCCACATGCGCCCGAGGTGTTCGGCTCATGTGACTGGGGCCTCATTCAGCCAAGATGGTCCAAGGGACTCGCGAGCATCCCGTACAAATGAACTTCGCGACCTGGGTTACCTCACGGATGCCGAGGGAGATGTTTACTGAGCGGGAGTGGTGAGACCCAGCTCACCTGGAGGGCTCGCCCTTGATAATATTCGCCCCCTAGTTTTCCATTTGTCGGGTGTTGGGTATTATATCCACAATAACCCTGATTTTAAGAAGGGACCTGTTAAGATAAGATGAATTGAGATTGTATTTGATGTTGTATTTTTAGTTATGTACTTGCAGGTCTACATTGCTAAGTACACACCAATGTCAGGTTATGGTGGGTCAATAAACACAGGACAATACAATGTAATCCTTCATTGTGTAAGACAATGTATTGACTCACGTGTAATCTCTTTATTGGGGTGTACTTCTATCACAAGTACATAAGGAAGATCCAGGAAGAAGAAGGACTTGGAATTAGAAGAACAAAAATTTTACCCAAGTAAAATTCGTCGAGTATTGTAAGGGATTTTCGTCGAATTCGTCGAGCATACTCGTTGATACTCATCGAATTCATCGTGTATACTTACTAACACTCGTTGAATTCATCATATTGTACTTGAGGTAAAATCTCTGAGAGTTGGAAAATCCACCAAGCAAAAATCGTTGAGTATTCTCGTGTATACTCATCAAATTCGTCGAATGTATTTGACGATACTCACCAAATTCGTCAAATATACCGGTCAATACCCGACGAATTCATCGAGTCAATTCGAATTTACTTCTCTGGATTTTCTAAGTCAAATTCGTCGACTTTCACTGGGTCAGGTGTCGAATGCATCGAGTGAGCTAGCCAATACTTGTTGAGTATACTAGCCGATACTCGTCGAATTCGTCGAGTATGACTTCTGCCTGGCGTCGAGTGGCAAGTAGGAATGAGGTAAATTTGTCAAAGTGAATTTCATCAAATATCACTACTAGTTCGGTGAATATACTCAGCTATACTCGAAGATACTCGACGAAAATGACTTGAGTTATTTTTTGTTTGGTTTTTCAAAACTCGGCTCGGGTTGAACGATACGCCAGGTACAGTGTTTTCGAAGGACTCGTTTTGGAAGTTCTTTTATAGTCGTTTCCTAAGAGGATCTCTATAAATACCTCGGGTAGATTTTTCATCAACCCTAATTGTGCTCAACATACTCCAAGAACTTTCCCGATCGAGATTTTCTGTCGGCTCTTATACGTTTCACGAATACCGTCGACCGACACAAGCAAAGTGCACAATTCAATCTTCCTCACATGATTCGACTAGATCGTTGTTCTCTGATGATCTTTATTCACTCAGATCTAGTGGATTCAAGATTCAAGATCCAAGTTTTCAAAGCTTTCAGATCTTCCGTGTTCTCCAAGATTATTCAAGTTCAACCTATTTGAAGAACGATGGATTGAAAACCTAGATCAAAATAGGATTACTTGTAATCTTTATTGTGTAAATCTTCTTTTACATTTGTAGGAGCTTTTCCCTCCGAGTTGTAGATCCGTTTGTAGATCGAGTTGTAGATCCGCTTGTGGATCGAGTTGTAGATCCGTCTGTGGATCGAGTTGTAGGATAGGTTGTTCTCCGAGTGGTAGGAGCGTCGCCTCAGATTTGTAGGAGTTGTGGCTCCGAGGTGTAAGGTTTGTTGAAATCTAAAAAAGGTAAAGTAGTCGAATCAAGCCCTTCGTGGTAGATAGGCGAGGTGGGACAGTGGACATACCCAACTCGGGGAACCACTATAAATTTCTGTGTTTTGTGTGTTCTCATTTTTAAAGTATTTTTATTCCGCGAAAAGACACAGACATCACATGTTCAACCCCCTCTAGGTTATTTAGGTAGACACTAGATACTTTCAATTGGTATCAGTGTGGTGTTTTGTTCGGTATAAGGTTAACACCTTGAACAAGATCTCTCATCTAGTGTCAAGAGATTCTGCTTCGTGGTTTTGGACAAAAGCAAGGATATGTTGTCTATTTTCCTACAAGTGTGTACTAAAGAGAACTTTCCTATGTGGAAAGAAAGAGTGATATTCTACATGGAGGCCACAGATCCCAAAATATTTTAGATTGTTGAAGAAGGACCTCATATTCCTACTCAACCTTCAGCTCTGAATTCAGTCGTCATGATCCCTAAGAAGATGATGGATCTGACGAAGGATGAAATTGCTTTGGTATTCTTGGATAAGAAAGCAAAGAACATTATAGTCAGTGTAGTGGATGACTCTATGCTTCAAAACTTATTCCACTGTAAATCTGCCAAGGAGATGTGGGACTATCTGGTTGTGCTCATGGAAGGTACCGAAGAAGTTCGAGACGATCGCAGATCGTTGCTCAATCAAGAATATGAGGCGTTCAAGCAAGGATTAAATGATACTATTGCAGACAGCTTCGAGAAATTCTTCAAGATCGTCAACGACCTTAGAAACTATGGTCGCACATTCACTAATGGCGAGCTCAACGACAAATTTTTGAGATCCTTGATAAAGGACTGGGACACAAAAGTTGTAGCCATTAGGGAGTTTAGGAAGTTGCCGGAGATTGACCCTCAGAATCTCTTCGGAGAGCTGCTCTCCTACGAACTTCAGATGAATACCAGAAAGAAGGAGGCGCAAAGCAGCCAGACTTCAAGCAAATATAAGTCGATAGCTCTGAAGGCTGAAGGTTCGAGAAAGTCTAAAGCTATGTCACCAATAAGGACACGTGCTCCAGACACTCCAGAGGACTCTGAGCCAAGCACGTCAGGCTCTGAGATATCTAATGGAGAGTTCTTACTCATCTCTAAGCAGTTCAAAAGATTGCTCAACAAAAGGAGACAAATGAAGAATCAGTCATCCTCCTCTCAGTTCAGAAGATCACATCGTGATGGTGATCGCTCTAAGAAGAACTACAACTGAGAGGACGGGTATAAATCTAAACCGAATAAACATTCTTCCTCTAACGTTGTTTGTTATTGTTGTAATAAGGCAGGACACATGATTGTGGAGTGTCTGTACAAAAAGAAGGAAGGATCCAAGAAAGAAGATAAAAGATCCTTCAAGGGCAAGAGGAAGGAAGAGAAAATCTTCGTCTCTAAGAAGTCAAAGACTCTTAGTGATATCGTCTCAAGCGAATCCACTTCAGAGAATGAAGAAGTTTACTTCTGGCTTATGGCTCGATCAGACGTGGAAGTTCGTGACTCTGAGTATCACGGGAAGGTAAACGCGCACACGATACTCTCTGAATCGGAAACGTCAACTAATGGTCATAAATGTTATTCTTCTGAGGAAGACGATTCCGACTTGATGGCTCAACATCAGGAACTTTTGAAAGCTTTTGACAAATACCGCAAGGTAGTCAAAAAGCAAGTAAAAGAGATTGTATCCCTCAAGGTAGTGGAAACAAGCCTGGAGTAGGAACTTGCAAAATTACTTCCTCTCGGAGATGAAGTCCACTCCTTGAAAGAGGAATTGAAATGCTCGACTGAGACATTGATCCTAAAGGAGAAATACTTAGATGAGCAAGAAGAAAAGCTCTTGGTGGAGAGGAAACTTGTTGAAAGCTACTCCATGTCGAGAACTATTATCCTTATCATCGATGAATTTTCCTCTCCAAAGAAGGGTAGTGGTCTTGGCCACGTAGCTGAAAAAGGTAAGGCTGCTAAGAGAGTCATCGCCAAAGGTAAAGGGAAGGCACCTCAGAGTAAACCCTCCTTTAAGAAGGTTATTTTCCCCACGAACAAATATGACTCTAAGACGTCCTATGGGCACTTCGCTAGGCCTACCTATGTGGAGCCTAAGAAGCGCTATCAAGGATGAACCTGTCCCTAGACTTTGGGGCAAGTGTTTTCAAGGCTCCATATGAAGAGATAACTCTAAAAGAGTATGATCCTTATGTTCATGGACCTAATTATAAGAAGGAAATGAAAGCCAAACTTATTGTATCCAAGGCTTAGGAGACGGAGAAGCCTTGTATTTGCTGCAATCAGGAGGCTTCCACCTCCATGTCTGTAGCCCCTGCTCTACCTCAAATTCAATAGATAAAGCAGGAGCACAAGAGAAGGTACAACAGATTTGACAATTGGTGGCGCGACAAAATTGGTCATTTTGGCACAGATTATTGGTTTAACCCTGCTAATTTTTAAGCTCCACGAGTTAAAAGTGCGAGACCGACCACTCGCAACGTTAATGTTCCTAGTGGTGTCAAACTAACAAAGAACCTAGGACACAAATATGTTTGGGTTCCTAAGGTAAAATGATTTATGGTTTCAGGTATGTCCAAAGGCCAATAAAACTCTGATCTGCTATTTGGACAGTGGATGTTCTCGTCACATGACCGAGACAAGAAGCCAACTGCGAGAATTCACCTCAATTGAAGATGGACCAAAAGTTATCTTTGGAGGGTCCGATAGGGGAATTACGAAAGGCTACGGTATGATCTTCAATGGCATAGTCTCTTTCATAGACGTGGCTTATGTTGAAGGATTACAACATAATCTGATAAGCATAAGTCAATTATGTGACAAAGGCTATATCATTGAGTTCTACAAGGACAAGTGTCTGATAAAATCGTTTGCTAATTTGGAGACCGTCTTAACAGGCACTCAGAGTATAAATATCTTTTGTTTAAATTTTCTATGTCTAGACAACTCTACACAAGTGTGCTTTTTGGCTAAAGGTAGTGCGTCTCTTTGTGACCAATGACACAAGAGATTAACACATATTAATTTCAAAATAATAAACATGTTATTTTCTCAAAACTTAGTGCGTGATGCCCCCAGCATTAAGTGTTTTAAAGAGAGTCCATGTCACACATGTTAGATGGGTAAGCAGATAAGGGCTACCTTTAAGGGCTTTTTTGAAAAAGATTCCGCTAGGAGTTTATACCTACTTCATATGGACTTATTCGATCGTATGTCAATTCACAGTTTAGGAGGTAAAGTATATATGTTGGTAATTATTGATGATTGCTCTCGTTTTACTTGGGTGTTCTTTCTGAAACACAAGTCAGACACCTTTGATTCTTTCACTAATTTTATCCGGCAAATCCAGAATGAATTAGACTGCTCAGTGGTCAAAATCAAAAGTGATCACGGAATAGAATTCGAGTCTGGTGCCATAATAAAATTCTGTGTAAGTCAAGGTATCTTTCATGAGTTTTACTCCACAACAAAATAGAGTTGCCGAGAGAAGGAATAGAACCCTAATTGAAGCATGTATAACTATGATGGATGATGCTTCACTACCAGAATACTTCTGGGCCGAAGCAGTCAACACAGCTTGTCACATGCAAAATAGATCTCTAATCAACAAAAACCCTCGTATGACTCCCTATGAGCATTAAGTGTCTTTGAATGTATTTTTGTAGGCTATAGTAGCCATAGTAAGGCGTATAGGATTTTCAACAAGAAAACACTGGTTGTAGAGGAGTCTATTAATGTTGTATTTGACGAGACAAGCATGCTCCTAGCAACTCGTCTAGTGTTGTTGGTGTAGATGCAGGTACCAGGTACAAGGAACTAATCTTGGATGTAGTCAAGGAAGACACTTCAATCTTAGTCAAGGTCATCGATCCAAGTATGGTGGATGAAGAATAACTAGATGAACCAACCACAAAATATGCACCTGATGCGACAGAACCTGCTGGTGGAAGAGGAAGAAACCTAGTGTTCAAACACCTCAGAATCACCCACCTGATCAAATCATTGGAGAGCCAGGTGACGGTGTTAGAACCAGAAGAGGTACAACTAATGAGATATTACATCTTAATTTTTTTTCTCAGGTTGAGCCAAAGAAGTTTGAAGAAGCAAACATGGATGCCTCCTGGATCATGGCAATGCAAGAGGAGCTCAACCAGTTCCAAAGGAGCAAAGTATGGGAGTTGGTGTCCAGACCCAAAGGACAGAACGTGATCAGCACCAAATGGATTTTCAGAAACAAGCTGGACGAACATGGAGTTATTATCAAGAACAAATACAGGCTTGTAGCTCGAGGGTATAGACAAGAAGAAGGGATCGACTTTGATCAGACCTTTGCTCCAGTGGCCAGACTCAAAGCGATCAGGTTGTTTCTTATGTATGCTTCCCTTAAAGGCATAAAGGTATATCAAATGGATGTAAAATCAGCATTTCTCAACCTAAATTTGAAAGAGCAAGTATATGTAGCACAACCCTCAGGTATTGTCAACTCTACTTTCCCTGAATACATTTATTTTTTTAATAAAGCTCTTTACGGCTTAAAACAAGCTCTCTGAGCTTAGTATAGGACGTTGTCTAGCTTTTTTATTGAGAATAAATTCATAAGAGGAAATATGGACAATACATTATTTCTTAGGGAGGTAAAAGGAAAGATTTTGTTAGTGTGAATCTATGTCGACGACATTATATTGGGCTCTACGAAAGACAACATTTGCAAGAAGTTCTCCAAACTTATGCAAGGAAAGTTTGAAATGAGCAGTATGAGAGAGCTAAAGTATTTCTTAGGACTTCAGGTGAAGTAATCTGAAATGGAATTTTCATCTCTCAGATGAAGTTCATCAAAGAGTTACTAAAGAACTTCAGAATGGAGAACGCAACCTCGATGAGGACTTCAATGGGTTCAACTATGTCTTTGGACAAGGATGAGAAATGAAAACCTTTTGATGAAATCAAATACAGAAGCATAAATGGATATTTGCTCTACCTCACTGCTAGTAGACCCGACATAATGTTTTCAACATATGTATGCGCTAGATTTCAGGTGAACATGAAGGAATCTCATTACGTCGCTGCAAAGCGAATTTTAAGATACCTTAAAGGTACACCTAATCTTGGCTTATGGTACCTAAGAAGTAATGATGTCGAGCTAATTGGATTTTCAGATGCAGATTTTGCAGGCAGCAGGGATGACAGGAAAAACACTTACGGGATATGCCAATTCTTCGGAAGAAGGATTATCTCATGGAGTAGCAAGAAGCAAAATTATGTGGCAACATCAACTGCTGAGTTAGAGTACATCTCTGCAGGTAGTTGTTGCGCACAACTTCTATGGATCAGGAATAAGCTTGAGCATTATAGCCTGAAGTTCAAAGAGATTCTGATGTATTGCTACTCCTCCAGTGCAATAGCAATCGCAAATAATCCATTATATCACAGCCGTACAAAGCACGTCGAAGTCAGATATCACTTCATCCGGGACCATGTGGAGAATATGGATATAGCCCTCAGCTATGTCATGACGGATAAGCAGGTCGCAGATATATTCACGAAGCTATTGGACGAGGCCAAATTCTCGTTTTTAAAAACGAAACTGGGTATGTTGAACAAGGACTCGTGAAGATGGACAAGAAGACTGGAATTCACTCGGGAAGTACTTCAAAAAGCAGAAAAATTTGTCCAAGTCAAATTCATCGAATATCGGTCAGTAGAATTCGGCGATTCGTCGGATATACACACCTAAACTCGACGAATTTGACTCTACGTCCGGTTAATTTCGTTGAATTTCACTTGGGTCAAATTTTCTTTTCTATATTGGATCCGAAGAGTCATGGCTTATCAGGTATGTGTCTTTACCTTGTCAAATTTAAATTATATATATATAAGGGTTCGGGGCAAACCTTCGCCATTTCGACGAAACCAGACAACCGACTCGCCAAACAGTCCTCCCAGAGATTCCTATTCTGGCACTATTCATCATCTTCCTCCGATCGTATTGCACTCATTCTTCGTCAGTTAGGTCAGTGTAAGTCATGGCTGACAGTGCAGCTGAGTTTTCCTGCTGATTTCTTCTAGAACTCCAATCCAAAAAACTCCTTCCTCATCGATTTCGTCCGTGACAGCAATCAAGTTCTAAGCCAACAGTTCAGTCCAGATCTGAATCCTCAGTTTTCATATTTTTATCCTCCATAGCTCTTCGAAGCACCATCGGCTTGCTAGGCGGTCGAGAATTGGTTCATACAGGATTTGCCTCTGCATCTGATGAGTTCAGAAATATTATCTTGATGTTGGAATCTGTCGGCCTTCCCTTTGTACTAGAACACCCGTGCAAAATTCTAGACAAAGATGTCCTGGAATTCTTTCACAATGCTAAACTCCGCAGGGAGGATTATGGGATAAAGAGCAAAGTTTGACAGACAAAGGTTAAAGTGAAAGCTTCTCTACTCATCAAGCTTTTGAGGCTTCCAACTTGTGTTGAGGCAGTGAAGCGCAAAGGCAGTGAAGCGCAAAGGCATGAATAAGGAAGGAAAGTTACTATCAGATATCATCAGCAAAGTTCTCCTATGTAAGACAAGATTACATGTTTATCTATTTTCAGAGATGTTCAAGATCCTGGTGGCTATTATCTGTAGGAAGAAACTGGATTAGGGTGTGGTGTTGTTTGTTAAGATCAAAGACAGTCTCCGAACTCCCAACTTTGGAAGGATTATCAGCTTTTTCTTGAACCAAATGGACATAGACAAGTTTGATATGACCAAAGATGTGCCTATCCATCACCTAAAGAAAATTGACTCTTCTATATTTTTGAGGTGGGTTGGGAGGATCCAGAGGTCAGGGGGAGCCAGAGATCTACCTGAGGTAGAGGAAGAGAATGTTCCTGCTGATAGGATTCCTACTTCTACCCCCAGGGAAACTCCTGATAGATTGAGTGCATGGGTTGAGGGGGAGGCAGTCGATATACAAGTGGCTACTGAGTCAGTGCCCTTGAGTGTTCCTTCAGTTCAAGTTCCAGATGTCCTAATCCACTCTGAGTCAGAGACATAAGTCCCAGCTGCAGAGGTTCCAGTTTCAGTCTTAGTTCCAGCTGCTATAGTTAAAGATGAAGAGATAGTTGATCTGCTCTCTGAGGTTACTGTTATAGGCTAGGTTGTAGCTGCTGAGATAGTGACTGATGTGCCTGAGGATGAGACTCCTGATGAGGTGGATGAGCCAGTAGATGATAATGCCCACGATGTTGATGATTATGAGATTGCTGAGGATTAGCTTGGTGCTGCTAATAATGTAAATGATTCCTCTGCGCTCACTATTCCAGAGAATCTACTTACACCTCTACCAGATGTACTGTCGGTAAGGTCTGAGGGGGAGCAGAACCATCCTTCTATCTTCATACAAATAGAGTTAGATAGATTCATGCGAAAGCTTCAGAGAATAATTGTTGCAATCCCAGGTGGACCTCCAATGTAGGAGGTAGATGTCATTGAATTGTCTGATGAGGAAGGAGAAGTTGATTTGCACCCTCCTGTCCTAGAAGCTACTTCTCCTGAACTCCTTTCAAAAGCTATTATTATTCCCATGGAAGAGTCCTTCAGTGACTCTGAGGGAAGTACAGACCCCCCCCCCCCCCCCCACCCCTCCCAGTGTTCAGGCTGATGATATACCATCTACTAGTGCAGAGGTATCTATTCTGAAGATAATAGAAGGCATGATGGCGAAACAGCAAGCCCATTTTGATCGTTTCTTGAGGAAAGTAATGAAGAAGGCTAAAGAAATTGAGAAAGATTTGAACAATGGCCTTGCAGCTGTCAAGGTACGTTTTGACAAATTAGATGCAAGGTTGGTTCCTGGTTTGTACAGGGTTGCGAAGCACTTGTTCATAACATGGTCGGGCTCAAAACTAATGTGAAAGTTCTTCATAATGTTGATAAGAACGCAGTGACCATGATTGATGCTCACAATAGATCAATGGCTCATTTTGACAAGATGATGGAAGCTTATGCCAATGTTATAGCTGTTGAAGTCAAAAAGGGGGAGGATGCCCTAAAAGCTAAGGTAGATGTTGTTGAGGCTTCCATGGTTGCAAACTTCAAAAGAGTCAATGAGTATAGTTTTGATAATTTCAGTTGGCTATATAATGAGATTTTTGGCAGACCAGGTCAAGTTGATGCAAGTTTTCAAGTACCTGTTGGGCCTGCACCAGAAGATATTGAAGTTCATCCAGCTCAGAATTACTCACAATACTGGTTAGACACTTAGGATTTTTCACACGACAGACCTACTGCTGTTGATGCTGATATTTCAGAGATTCATGTGGTTGAATACATTCCTCCACCAGTATACAAAAGAAGAAAATATGGTGAATGTCCATCTGCTGTGAGATCAGAGCCAGTCAGAGACATGCCTGTCAGCGGTATGCCAAACCGAGAAATGTCTGAAGTCTGGAGTCCGATCTCCAAAGGAATTATTTTGGACACCTTTACTTTGGTTGATCTTGGTAATGAGAATAGGTGGAACCATTATAATAGAGATGAGTGGCAGAAGTATGAGGTGGCTAGTGCAAAGAGAAGAATTCATTTCAGGAGCCACAAGTTTGATGATCCAAAGGCACCACCAGCTCCTCCAAGATATTATCCGAAGCCCAAGGCTTATTTTGTCAGTCAACATCAAAAGAGCTAGGGCAGGCAGTGTTGATGTTCTTATATTATTTTGGTTAATATGTGTGGTTGCTGGTTGCCCCAAACATTGAACTCTTTGATAGATATAGATATATATATATATGTGATTTAAATGTTTTTACTGGAATGTGCGCTTTGTTTAATTTTCTTTAATTCATATATTTTTTCAATTTTATTCTTTATTATTATTGTTGTGCAATTCACCTTAGCTTGTAGGATTCTGACTTCTTCAAATATGGGGAGATTGTTGGGTATTGTATCCACAATAACCCTAATTTGAAGAAGGGTCCCGTTAGGCTAAGATGAATTGAGATTCTATTTGATGTTGTATTTTCAGTTATGTACTTGTAGATCTACATTACTAAGTACACACCAATATCAGGTTACGGTGAGCCAATAAACACAGGACTATACAATGTAATCCTTCATTGTGTAGGCCAATGTATTGACTCACGTGTAATCTCTCTATTGGGGTGTACTTCTATCCCAAGTACATCCGGAGGATCCGGGAAGGAGAAGGACTTGGAATCAGAAAAACAGAAATTTTACCTAAGTAAAATTTGTCGAGTATTGTAAGGGATATTCGTTGAATTCGTCGAGTATACTCGTTGATACTCATCGAATTCGTCATGTATACTTACTAACACTCGTTGAATTCATCATATTATATTTGAGATAAAATCTCTGAGAGTTGGAAAATCCACCAGGTAAAAATCGTCGAGTATTCCTTTATATACTCATCAAATTCGTCGAATGTATCTAACGATACTCGCTGAATTCGTCGAATATACTGGTTGATACCTGACGAATTCGTCGAGTCAATTCAAATTTACTCCTCAGGATTTTTTAAGTCAAATTCGTCGACTATCACTAGGTCAGACGTCGAATGCGTCGAGTGAGCTAGCCGATACTCATCGAGTATACTAGCTGATACTCGTCGAATTCGTCGAGTATGACTTCTGTCTGGCATCGAGTGGCAAGTTGGAACGAGCTAAATTTATCTAAGTGAATTTCGTCGAATATCACTGATAGTTCGACGAGTATACTCAGCTATACTCGACGATACTCAATGAAAATGACTCAGGTTATTCCATCTAGTTTTCAAAATTTGGCTCGGGTTGAACGATACGCCATGTACAGTGTTTTTGAAGGTCTCGTTTTGGAAGTTCTTTTATAGTAGTTGCCTAAGAGGATCTCTATAAATACTTAGGGTGGATTTTTCATCAATCCTAATCATGCTCAACATACTCCAAGAACTTTCCCTATCGAGATTTTTCGTCAACTCCTGTACGTTTCGTGAATACCGTCGGTCGACACATGCAAAGTGCACAATTCAATCTTCCTCACCTGATTCGATTGGATTGATGTTCTCTGATGATCTCCATTCCCTCAAATCTAGTCGATTCAAGATTCAAGATCCAAGTCTCCAAAGCTTTCAGATTTTTCGTGTTCTCCAAGATTATTCAAGTTCAACCTATTCGAAAAACGGCGGAGTAAGGACCTAGATCTAAATATGATTACTTGTAATCTTTATTGTGTTAATCTTCTATTACATTTGTAGGAGGTTTTCCCTCCGAGTTGTAAATCTGTTTGTGGATTGAGTTGTAGATCCGCTTGTGGATCGAGTTGTAGATCCGTCTGTGGATCGAGTTGTAGGAGAGGTTGTTCTCCGAGTGGTAGAAGCGTCATCTCCAAGTTGTAGGAGTTGCGGCTTCGATGTGTAAGATTTGTTGAAATCTGAAAAAGGTGAAGTAGCCGAATCTAACCCTTCATGGTGGATAGGCGAGGCAGGACAGTGGACGTACCCAACTCGGGGAAACAATATAAATCTCTGTGTTTTGTGTGCTCTCATTTTTAAAGTATTTTTATTCCGTGAAAAGACACAGACATCACCTATCCACCTCCTCTAGGTGATTTAGGTAGACACTAGATACTTTCATCGGGCCATTATAAACTTCCATAGTTCTCCCTTGTCAGCTAGTAGGAACCTGACGGCGGGTGTTAAGCATCAACTGAACTTAGCTCTTGGGCATCCACCGGGCACTACCACCGACCCAATCATCTAGTAGGAGCCTGATGGCGGGTGTTGAGCATCAACTGGGCTTTCATTTTTGCCAACCACCGGACGCTACCACCATCCCAATCATTTAGTAGGAGCTTGACGGCGGGTGTTGAGCATCAACCAGACTTATCTTTTAGCCATCCACCGGGCGCTACCACCGGCCCAATCAGCTAGTAGAAGCCTGACGGCGGGTGTTGAGCATCAACCGGACTTATGTCTTGGCCATCCACTGGCACTACCATCGTCCCAATCAGCAAGTAGGAGCCTGACGGTGGGTGTTGAGCATCAACCGAACTTATCTCTTGGTCATCCACCAAGCGCTTCCACCGGCCCAATCAGTTAGTAGGAGATTGACGGCGGGTGTTGAGCATCAACCAGACTTATCTCTTAGCCATCCACCGGGTGCTACTACCGGCCCAATCAGCTAGTAGAAGCCTGCCGGCGGGTGTTGCGCATCAACTGGGCTTTTATTTTGGCCAACCACTAGGCGCTACCACCAGCCCAATCAGCTAGCAGGAGCATGACGGTGGGTGTTGAGCATCAACCAGACTTTCATTTTGGCCAACCAAGACTCATATTTCTTTTGTCGAACAAGCAGATCATCAATGTCAGGTAAGAATGGGGAAAGCACTTTTATATTATTTTCTCATGCATAGAAGCGTTTTAAGTCATCACCACTCCAAACATGAGTGAGGGGTTCTCCGTCTATATTCTGGAGATGATAACCCCCCGACTTCAATGCGTCTTTAATTACATAGGGACCTTCCCAATTGGGATTCAACTTGCCGACGGCTACTGACCTCCCAGCCGCATCGACCTTTTTCAAGACCAAGTCTCCCTTTGTGAACTATTTGACCCTAACATGCTTGTCAAAGTACTTGGTCATCCACCGCTTAATTTCTTCCTATCGGATGGCTGACAAGTCGCGCAGCTCTTCCACCATATGCAGGGAGAGCCACAACTCATCTGAAAGTGAGAGATAGATCTCATTTATACTAGAGTGGGTGAATAGTGTATATTAAAATTTTAATTTATTTTTACAGTGAAATTAAAATAGGTGATAAATAAATATATATGAAAAAAACTATCACAATATACAAATAAAGTAAGGAAAGGCAATCCAGACAACACAAGGAATTTATAGTGGTTCCCCAATAAACTTGGCTACATCCACTCTTCTACCACCCTGGTAGGAATCCACTATAAGTTTTTTGCTCGGGTGCCCTGCCACCACAAATTTTTGATCAGGTACCCTGTCACCAGAAGATCTAATTTTCTAAGGGAGATCTAGCAACCCTTTGAGCTTTTGATCAGGTGCCCAAAAACCAATCTCATGTCTTTTGATCAGGTGACTTGTGAACCAAAAGGTTAACTTTTAAAGGGAGTTAAAACCATGTACACAGTAAAAGAAAAATGAAAATGATTTTGTCTTCTCTGTCTCAAATATCTGAGAAGACTAGTGGATTGTTGATGATGTCAAAGCTCCCCCTGAGTTGTATAGAAGATCTGATCAGGAGAGGAAGCTTTGCTTCAGGGTGTAGACATTCAAAATGATGTTGCTCTTCTGCAAGCTTTTAGACTGATTTTGATTTTTTGTCTCTTGAAAGCCTGAAGCAGATGAAGAAGAACTCTGTGTATATGAGAGCTGTGTTGTGTTCTTCACTTTTCTGTACACTGTTCTATCTTGTTGACTGATTACTGGTTTTCTAATTACTTACAATCTTCTGAAAATCACTTTATATATATTGATTGCAGATTCAAGAATATTTGAATTTTAAATTCTTTCCTTGAAATCCTCTGCATAATATTTGGGAGTTGGAACGGCTAATTTAGTCTTGAATGCATTTCCCTAACTGTCCCAGTGAATTTGGTAGAGTAATAACTCTGTGAAATCCATAATTAATGTTGCCAGGTAACGGCTATATTCTTGGGAATATTGAGCATTAATTATCAGAGTATTACTGTCTTAATATTTGAAATCAAACTGCTATAGTCGAACTGAGAAACTACAGAGAAGATTAGTCGAACAGAACCTGGAAGGAGTTAGTCGAGCTCAGCAAGGATTTCGTCTACCTGAGCTCCGAGTTCGTCGAACTGAGATAGTCCTTTGTCGAGCTGAACTTCTGATATGTGATCACAATTCATAGATCTCAGCTAGACTTTCGTCGAGCTCAACTCAAATAAGGAACTCTGAGTTCGTCGATCTGAGATCGACGATCGTCGAGCTGAGTTTAGCTATCGTCGAACGACTTTTTCGCATTCTTTTTAACTAATTTTCCTCTGAAGTCTTCTATCTCTAAAGTCTTCTGAAGGAGGGTACTTCCAATCTAAGTATGTACTGCTGAACTTGACCCTAGAAATAACCTATGACCATAGACTATATATGTTGGGTCATCTAATCAATCCTAATAGTGAACTTAGCCCAAATCACAAGTAGGGTTCCAACAATCTCCCCTATATGGGTTAGGTCACTATAAAAATAAAGAAAATCACAAATCAAGAAAAATATCTGACAGAATTATAGAACTTCCACAGATACAAATAATTGTGCCTTGTGAATATATATATACACAACAATAATAAAGTTCAAAATGCATAAGCAGAAAGTTATAAATCTTTCTTTGGAGCATCTGAAGAAGGGTCTGAAGCAGGTTTTGAGAAAACTATTATTCTTGTGGGGTCCTCTGCTTCTCTTTGAGTCATTTTCATATCTTCAGCACCAAGAATCTTCACTGATGTAGCTCTAGGCACTACTGCCTCTGGATGCAAACTCATATAAGTATCAATATTAAAAAGATTTTTCTTTTCATACCTTTCTAATTCTTTCTTCCTGTAGGAAAACATTGTTGAAAATTGAGAAGTGTCTTTTCCTTCTTCCTTGGCTTTCCTTATCTGTGAAAGAGCTACAATTTCCTTGAATCTAGCCATTCTAAAATTTGGATCCATCTCTGGATCACAGACTGGAGAATGTGGCCTTTCTTGAGTGGAATGTTGTTGGCTGATTTGGCTTCTGTGAGAATCAGACCTAGATGGTCTATCTTGTTTCTGATAAGAAGATCCTGAATGTTGAGAGGAGGAAGTAGACCTTTTAGACTGTGAAACACTTCCTACAGAACCTGCTGCTGGAATATGAGGAGGAGGAGGACCTCTCCTAAATTGTGGGGGTGGAGAGTATCTCCTACTCTTCTTTCTAGCTTTCAGCTCATTCTTAGAATACCTCATCTAGTGAGGGGAGTCTCGAGTAAGAGTAATATTGTGCAGAATATAATAAGGGGTATCTGCTGTAGGAGAAGGTTTAAGAGTAGCCCGGGAGGGAACCTTCTTCTTAAAATTTCTATTCTTAGACCCAAAAACTTCTGAGTCATCTAACTCTTCATCATCATTAGATTTACTAGCAGGATTACAATAGAGAGCATCAATCTGTTTTAGCATCTCAGCAGAAATTGCTGGAGGAGCCTGTGGATGTATATCTGTATTTATTATTTCAGCCTGTGTCTGTACAACTATATCTTCCTTTTTAGCCTGAGCCTGTGACTCTATTTTCTGTATTAACCTGTACATTAGTATCTACTGTATTTATATCTTCAAACATAATATCATCCATAACTGGCATGGGGATTCAGCCCGAGCAAATGTTGGTGGGGAGAAAGCCTTTGGCTCTATATTAGTTGCTCTATAATATTCTCAATAACTACAAAGCATGTCCTTAGTTGTTCCAAAACTAAAGGACTTATTGGGGCAGTGCAACATGCTATTGCTTTAGAAGAATCATATGCAAAAATTGGTAAATTGTTGCTATAAACTGTATCGAAAGAATGTAGCAATGAAGGAATATCAACTTTGGAATTAATGATAAAATCACCAACAATGATGATTTCTACTTCTGCCTCTTCTGCTGTACAAACCATTTCAGTATCATCAAAAATTTCAATTGTTACTGCTGCTGTAATTATTTCTGCTGGAGTTGCTGCTGCTACTGGAGTTGTTGTTGTTGCTGGAGCTTCTTCATAGGACATCACCTCCTGCCTAGATTCATAGAGACCTGAACCCAGGCCCCCAGAAGATGGGACAGTGGAGGAGGAAGCTAGCTGAGCAGAAAGACTGGAAATAGAAGCAGCAAGAGGGGCAATAGACTCATCTATGAGCATCTTAAGTGTGGGTGTAATGAATTTAAGAAGGTCATTGGCTATGTCAGATAAATCCAAATACATTGGATCATAAGTAGAGGGAGTAGAGGTGTATCTGTTACCACATGTGAAACAGACTGAAAAGTCTTGAGGGATATCTGAATATGGGATGGTTGGAAATGTTGGCGGAATATTTGATGGAGGGATGAGATCAGGGAAGATATCCTGGATATGTGAATGTTGTGGAGTGTGTTGTGGAGATGGAGATGATAGTAGATAAAAATTTGGAGATGACAGCAGTGGATCTGTATGAAGAGAAGTGGACGGTATGTCATCAAGATGTGATGGTAGAGGTGATTGAGGAGGTGGTGTATCCTCAGAAATATGGATTGGTGAGTGTGGAGGAGATGGTGGTCGAGATGGTGAGGCAGGAGGGATGGGAGTAGAAGGTGTGTCTGCAATAACAGTGGATGGTTGTTGAAGAGGAGGAGATAGTAATTTGGGTGAAGGAGGTGGAGGTGGAGCAGAAACTTCTTCTGGGTTTGGAGGAGTGAGAATGTCAGTCTTGGTTGTTGGGTACATTGTAAATTGTGTACCAGATTTGGGGAAGTCTCGCATAACTCAATGATATATGTCAGTTTGTACTTGATGGCATTTTGAGTTTACTTGTGCAGGCTAAAGATTGCAGAAATTATTCTAAGTACAAAAGTGTCGAGACACTTATTTATTATCGACACCTTTGAAGGAGCTGTGTTGAGACAAGAAGCAAGTCTCTGTCGACACACAAGACTTGTGTCGATACCCAGAGTTTAAGTCGACATCAACTGTGTCGATAATCATAACTTGTGTCGACACACTTAGACCTTGTCGTACTGTCAATTGTAAAGAAGAAACTATGTCGACATCCAGGACTTGGGTCGATATTTGGAGAAGTTGTTTCGACACACTGGACTTGTGTCGACACATTCTAAAATAGTTGTATCGAGAACTTGATGAAAACCTGTGTCGACACACAGGACTTGTGTCGACTTACAGAGTTTGAGTCTACATCAGTGGTGTCGACAGTTTCTGAAGTATGTCGACACATTCTACAAAGGCAGTGTTAAGACTGAATAAAGAGCTATGTTGATAGTTTCTGAAGTTTGTCAACAACAGCAAAGGAAGTGTGTCGACACCCGGGTAATTGTGTCGACACATACTTCATCTGTGTCGACACATACTATCCTTATATCTCGACACATTCAGCTGAGTTAAATAACTTTAAGTGCCAAATCTCAAGACTGAAGACTTGACAGCTGTCAGAATTGTCAAGGCCTGTTAGACATGTCAGAACTATCAGATGTCAGTCAACTACCAGATCAGCCGGTTGCCTCTGATGTGATTTATAAATAGAGCCGAGCTATCAGTGAAAAAGTAGATAGCGAGACAAAGAAGAAAATATAGAGGGAAACCAAGAAGAAGGAGGAATACTCCAAGAAGAATTCACAGAATTCTATACAGCAAGAAGATTTTGATTCTAAATCAGAGAAGGGGAAAACATCTCATCAGATCTGTTAGTGTTTGCAGATTTAATTCTGCAACAAGGAAGAAGTTGGGTCTACACCAACTCTCAAGAAGATTCAATGTAGGTTCTCGCTTTCAAGAAGCTTTGAATAAGCTAAGTCAGGTTGAATCAGATTCATTATAGCAAAGATCGGGAGAAAGCGGATCCATCAAGATCCAATCAAGATTCCCACACCTCTCTCTCTATCTGGGTGAAGGAAGAAACAAACTCTTAATCAATTTTCAGTAAGATCTATTTTAGATCTGAGTGTAAGAGATTTCAATCTCTGAGTTGTAAGCCTGTAATTATAAAGGTTGAGGTAGGGCTATTTGTTGAATTTTCTCAAAGTGGTCAACAAGATAGTCTAACGCCAAATTAATATCCTCAGAACTATCAAGATCACACCTTGATCATGCAGAAACCAGGAAAGCAATCTCAACAACTAAATGCAATCACAGGGGAAAGCATATCATATATTATTTCTTCTTTACAGAGCGACGTATACATGGCGAGACATGATTTCTCCAGTACAAAAGAACAGAATAATTACAAGTAAAACAATTCGAGCGGACAGAACTGGAGACCGCCGAGACCGCCCAGTCCACCAAAGTCGTCGCGGCCGCCCGAACTGTTGCTGCTGCTAGATGACGAATAGAACACGGAGTCCGCCGACACCGCGAGGTGGCGTGAACACACCGTTATTCGCTGACTGATACAAGCTGCTGCTGAACTGAATAACATACCGCATAGACCGCCGAGTACGGCGGAGGTTATTGAACTTGGAAAGCTGAAGCAGAGAAACTGACAAGTCGCAGAAGCGACCTGCTGAGACCGCCGATTGAAACCGCAACTTCACTGATGCTGACTGCAGTCAAAGCCAAACTCCTGGCTCTTCAGTGTTAGTCGCACAACCTACAAACAGCAAACAGTTCTCTTCAACCCGCGCGGACAGGAAAATTCAGACCACAACACTTAACCAAGACTCAACTTACTATTCACTCAGTTTCTATAGATGTGTCGGGGGGTCTATTTATAGGCGAGGTGAGGAGTGTGGTCACCACCCTAGTGAATAGAGTCACCGCCCCAGCCTGCGCGCTAACATCACCCAGTCTGCCAAGTCCGCAAGGACTTGGCTAGACTAATCCACCAGGCGCTAGGTCAAAGACAGTCCGCCACCATGCGGACACAATGTCAGCCTGCACAACACAAGCACAATGCCAGTCTGCCCAATGCAAGCATAGCGCTAGTCCGCCACTCAACACAGCACACGGACACAGGCATAACCCATGCAGCATCAGTCCGCAACTCAACAAGGCACGCGGACACATCCACAACCCATGTTGCACCAGTCCGCACACTAAACGCGGACAAAGTAGCAGTCCGCACAGCTCGATAACAATGCCACAGTCCTCCATGAGTCCACGACCAACGGGTAGTCCGCCCGGTCAACAGCGGACTCTGCGTACACTGTGAACGCCATGAACTTGTCACAGATGACCAATTCCAGTAGCTCATCAAGCAACTGGCGCGAGCACGGCGAACACAAAAGACACAGACCGCCAATCAGCATGACAGTCTGCCACAAAGAATGAGGCCAACACCCACTACATCACCGGAGAGCTCGGCAAGGGCCAAAGCCGATCTCCAAACATAGTCTGCTACAACTCCGCGGATACAACTTCCAATCTGTCTGGTTACCACAAGTGCTGGCTAACTGCAAGGCCACAGACCAAGCTGAGCACCGCCAATAGACCGCCATATACAGTCTGCTCGGGCCGCTCCACAAGATGCCCAAGCCACTAAGACTTCCTTGGTCATAGACTATCCAGGCCGCACACCAGGTCGCCCAGGCCGCACACCAGGCCGCACAAGCAACTCCATAAGAACATCCAAGCCATTGTCCAACCAGGCCGTCACCCAGGCCGCAACCATAAGTCAGCCCAGGCTGCGGACTCAGACCGCTCAGAACGCCTGGCCTGCTCCATCACCCACTTTCACTTAACAAATTTCAACACTCCCCCTTGAAGTGAGAAGTGATGATCAAGCCCAGCAAACCTCGTAACCTTTGAAAAGGCCCCTTCGACAGCGGCTTCGTAAAGATGTCAGCAAGATTATCTTCACTCCGAACATGTCCCACCATAAGAGATCCCTCCAACACCTTCTCCCTTATGAAGTGGTGCTCGATCTCAATATGCTTGGTCCTTGCGTGACACACTGGATTGTTCAACAGTTTGAGAGCACTCTCATTGTCACCTCGGATTAAAGTAGGACCTTGCACTTCCTCATGAACATCCTCTATATGCCTCCTTAACCAGATGGCTTCTCGAGCAGCCAAGGCCGAAGCCTTGTACTCTGCTTCTGTAGTAGACACTGATGTTGAGAACCAAGGTCCAACGGGATTGGGTGTGTGTAGGACCGCATATTTGGGCTTCCCCATCGCGTTCCAGATCTGGGTGTTGACCCCGGTGGGCCCCCCGTGTGGCGGAATATCTCTGTCATCCCGTGGATGGATTAGTCCCACATCGCCTGCAGCGGGTGGTCCTTGGTGTTTATATACCCCCGTCGCCCCTTTCCATCACCTCGGGATTTTGGGAAGATGGGTGGTGATGGGTGGTTTCCACATGGTATTAGAGTTATCCCGTTGTGGGGGTGTGTTGAGAACCAAGGTCCAGCAGGATTGGGTGTGTGTGGGACCGCATATTTGGGCTTCCCCATCCCGTTCCAGGTCTGGGTGTTGATCCCGATGGGCCCCCCATGTGGCGGAATATCCCCTCGATCCCGTAGATGGATTAGTCCCACATCGCCTGCAGCGGGTGGTCCTTGGTGTTTATGTACCCCCGTCCCCCCTTTCCATCACCTCGAGGTTTTGGGAAGATGTGTGTTGACCCCGGTGGTTTCCACAACTGATACTGAGTCTTGCTTCTTGCTACACCACGAGATGCAAGATGATCCATAAGTGAAAACATAACCCTAAGTTGATCTTCGATCATCCGAGTCACCACCATAGTCAGCATCCATGTATCCAAGCAGAGAAAACATCGTGTCCCTTCTATAGAGGAGTCTCATATCTGAAGTCGCCTTGACATACTTCAAGATGTTCTTTATCGCTACAAGATGAGACTTCCCTGGTTCATCCATAAACCAACTTACTCGGCCAACAGCATAAGCAATGTCTGGCCTTGTAATCGTTAAGTAGATCAAGCTCCCCATTAGAGCTCTGAACACCAAGGGATTAGGAAGAATCCTTCCTTCATCTCATCGAAGCTTCAAACCAAGATCCAGAGGAGTAGAGAAACTCTTCCCTTTACTCATGTCGAATCGATTTATAATGCGATCTGCATACCCTTTATGGCAAATGAGAATCCCGCTCTCCTTTCTCTCCACTTCAAGACCAATAAAGTGATGAAGCTCTCCCAAGTCTTTCATCTTGAAGCGAATAGCTAGCTCAGCCCTGATCCTAGCTACCTCCTCCTCTGAATTCCCTATGATGATCATATCATCAACATACAGCAGTACCAAGACTTGCAGCTCCCCCTTCTTCTTGATGAATAAGTTGGAATCCAAGTTGGAAGCAAGATAACCGCAGAATTGAAGATACTCTGCCTTCTTCCCATAGCAAGCTCTAGGAGCTTGCTTCAACCCATAGAGAGACTTCCTGAGTTTGCAGACATAGTCCGGATGAACTTCAGAAATAAAACCAAGCGGTTGATCCATGAAGATGTCCTTATCAATCTCTCTGTAAAGAAAAGTGTTCTTCACATCAAGTAACCACATCCTTCATCCCTTGAAAGCAGCCAACGCAATCACCGCCCGAACCGAAGCCATCTTTGCAACTAGACTAAATGTATCCTCATAATCCTCTCCATACTGTTGTGAGAATCCTCGAGCAATAAGGCGAGCTTTGTATCTATCAATACTCCCATCAGCCTTCCTCTTCAACTTGTACACCCACTTGCAAGTCACTGGAGTAATGCAACCAACCTTGGGCACAAGGTCCCAGGTTTCATTCTTCTTGAGAGCAGCAATCTCCACCTTCATGGCACCTTCCCACTCCTTGACTCCAGTGGCCTCATTGAAGTTTGCAGGCTCTCGCTCATCCAGAGGACCAGGAAAGAAGTAGGAGACAAAACTCACTGCATTCCCATCACAGTATCGAGCTGGTGGATTAACAACCCTCTTTGATCTCCAAAGTTTCTGCTCCTTGCTCACCACCTCTATTGCTTCTTCAGGCTTAGCTCCATTTCCGGGCAGAATTTGAGCAAAGCTCCCCCTGCTTCCTGAAACAGAAGCATCTGCCTCAGAGCTTGAAGCAATAGGAGTTGCTGGTGAAACATCAAGCTCCTCTTCCAGAACTTCAGCAGCCACCTTCTGCTTTTCATCAACCTTGCTCTCTAGTAGATCAACCAACCCACCTCCATACGATGTCAGTTCATCAAAGACCACATCTCTTGATACAACAAACTTCTTCGTCGCAGGATCCATGCATTTCCATCCCTTCTTCCGCTCATCATAGCTAACAAAAACAAGCTTCATTGCCTTTGCATCAAGCTTTGTCCTTAAAGCATCCGGGATATGCAAATAGCAAGTTGATCCAAACACCCGAAGGTGTTCCACGCTTGGCTTCTCCTTCAGCAACATCTCAAAATGAGACTTCATGTTGATCGGACTGATCAGCATCCGATTGATGACGTAAGAAGCATAAGACATCCCCTCTGCCTAGAAGAACTTAGGAATGTCATTTGCCTGAAGCCAGCACTTACAGATTTCTGTCAGATGATGGATCTTCCACTCTGCTACTCCATTTTGTTGTGGAGTATAAGCACAAGTAAGCTCTCTCTAGATCTCTTGCTTCCTGTAGAAGTTTGAAAACTCTGAGGAGACAAACTCACCACTGTTGTCTGATCTAAACTTCTTGATCCACAAGCCAAGCTGGCCCTCCACTAGCTCCTTGAACTCCACAAACACTTGGAAAGCTTCTGACTTCTCCTTCAAGAAATAAACCCAAGTGTATCTTGAGTAGTCATCAATCAACACAAGCATGTATCTACTCCCACCAAGGCTAGCAGCGACGGTTGGTCCCATCAAGTCACCATGGATGTTGAAACCAAAAACTTAGTCTCTCGTGGAGTTCGGGGTCCCTTGAAATGGGTGACCTCACACCTACTACACTCAGGGTGTTGTCACGGACCAAAGGCTCAGGAAACTAGGAACAGACCCTCGGCTCTAGCGTGGAGGTCCCACCTCACACCCGGAAGACCTTTGAGGTCTCCCCCTCCCTAGCCAATGCTGAGCTAGGGTGCCTTGGAGGATGAAGAGAGTGAAGAAGTGATACTCTCCAAGGCACCCCTAAGGGCCTATTTATAGTTTTCTGTGAATGGCCTGCAAATAACCAACCTCCGCTGCTCTGAAATTACTGAAATGTCCCCGGATTGGTCTGCCAACAGCCAAATCCCGTTGTTCTAAATAGCTAAATGCAGTCCACCAGGGGAAGCCCCTCGAGCCAGGCGAGCAGGCGGCTAGGGGCTGGGTGAGCTCGGGGGCCTGGGGCTGGGTGAGCTCGGAGGCCTGGGGCTGGGTGAGCTCGGCGGCCTGGGGCTGGGTGAGCTCGGCAGCCTAGGGGTTGGGTGAGCTCAGCGGCCTGGGGGCTGGGTTAGCTCGGCGGCCTGGCCCACTCCTCAAGGGGGCCTTGGGGGGGAGAAATATTTTCTCCCCCTACTAGTATATTCTACATGTCCACCCAAAATTGGCCTCCAGAAGTGCAAAACTCCCAAAAAGCTTAAAAACGTGCATGTCTTGTTTGTGGCCCACTCTTCGTGAATACGGGGTTATACACCAAACACATGACTAGAAGCAAGGACAATTTAATCAACTACAAGTCCAAGCTGGGGCCAAAGGTAATCTTTGGTGATTCAAAGTGTGACCAGTCAAAAGGTTATGGAGAAGTGAAAATTGGAGTTGTCACCTTCAAGAAAGTGACATATGTCAGAGAACTCAAACATAACTTCATCTCCATAAGTCAATTATGTGATGAAGGTTGTCAGGTACACTTTAACTCAATCTCCTGTACTATCTCTAATAAAGAAAAACAAATTGTTTTAATTGGAAATAGACAAGGCAACATCTACTTAGTTAATTTCTACTCTACCAATTCAGATATCTGCCTACTTAACATAGTTAGTACTCAAAATGAATTATGGCATAAAAGGCTAGGTCATCTTAACATGAAAAACATTGCTAGGTTATCTAAGGGCAGTCTTGTAAGAGGCTTACCTTCTGGTCCCTACAAGAAGGAAGGCCTTTGCAGGGCTTGTCAACTAGGCAAGTAAACTAAAACTAGTTTTAAGTCAGTTAATAAAAGTGATTCACCTAGGATCTTGTACTTGCTACACATGGATCTCTTTGGACCCATTGTTGTACAAAGCCTAGGAGGGAAATCTTATACCTTAGTTATTGTAGATGACTTCTCAAGGTTCACTTGGGTGTCCTTTCTGAGATCTAAGTCAGATACCTTTAAAGTTCTTACAGATTTTCTCAGGACCATACAGATTGAGTACTCTACTCATGTTGCATTTATCCGAAGTGATCATGGTACAGAGTTTGAGTCTCTTTTTATGCATGAGTTCTGTGAGAAGGAAGGTATTAGGCACTGCTTCTCAGCTCCTAGAACTCTCCAACAAAATGGGGTAGCTGAAAGGAAAAATAAGACCCTAATTGAAGCTGTAGGTACATTACTTGCAAATGCTTATATGCCCATATTCTTTTGGTTAGAGGCTGTAAGCACAGCAAGCTATGTCCTGAATAGGAGCTTGATACATAAACTGTAGAATAGGACTCCCTATGAATTACTTAAAGGGAAGAAACCTAAAATCAACTATTTTAAAGTATTTGGTTGTATATGCTATATACATAATAACAACAAGAAATACATTAAAAAGTTTGAAGTTAAGGCTGAAGAGGGAATTTTTCTAGTATATTCCCTAGTAAGCAAATCTTATAGGGTATTCAGTAAATAATCTTTAAAAATAGAAGAATCTATTTATGTTACTTTTGATGAGGCTAATATGTCTTGCAAGGAGAAAGAGATTTCTACCAATAATACTTTGCAGGTACCTCACTTGTATGAGAATTTGGATGGACTAAGCCTCACCCAAGAGGTTCCAACACATCCTTCTCCACAAGTTAATGAAGGAAGTGAAGAAGAAAGCACTGAGGAAGTTGAAACTCATCCAACAGCAAATATAATTCCACAAGAGGAATTAATTCAAAATATTATTGTTGAACCAACTCCACCAACTGACCTTGTCACACTCAGGGATCACCCCAGATCTCAAGTAATTGGAGATATGTCAGCAGGTGTACAAACAAGGAATCAACTCAACCAAGACTTGATGCATGACTATTTTCTCTCTCAGGTTGAACCTCAATCTATACATGAAGCTGAGCAGGATCCCCACTAAATCATTGTTATGCAAGAGGAACTAAATCAATTTGAGAGATGTAGAGTTTGGGATTTGGTTCCAAGACCCCAAGACTACTCAGTCATTGGAACCAAATGTGTGTACAGAAATAAACTGAATGCCCAAGGTACAATTGTGAGGAACAAGGCTAGGCTTGTTGCTCAAGGATACAGGCAAGAATAAGGCATAGATTATGATCAAACCTTTGCACCAGTTACAAGGTTGGAAGCCATCAGAATCTTTCTGGCCTATGTTGCCTACAAGAAATTCAAGGTGTATCAGATGGATGTGAAGAGTGCATTCCTGAATGAAGTACTTAAAGAAGAGGTTTATGTTGAATAACCTCCATGTTTTGTCTCTCCAACTCATCCTTATCATGTATTTAAATTGCATAAAGCTCTTTATGGTCTAAAGCAAGCTCCAAGAGCTTGGTATGAGACCATAGCTAGCTTTTTGATAGAGCATAAATTCATTAGAGGTATAGTAGATAAAACACTTTTCACTAGACATCATAAGGATCAAACCTTGTTAGTATAAATATATGTGGATGACATCATATTTGGGTCTACTGATTCCAAATTATGCAAGAGGTTCTCTGACCTCATTCATTCTAAATTTGAGATGAGTAGCATGGGTGAGTTCTCCTACTTGCTTGGTCTCCAAGTGAAGCAGCTCTCTGATGGCATCTACATCTCCCAAGCTAAATATGCTAAAGAGCTTATAAAGAAGTTTGGGATGGTTGATGCCTCAGCAAAGAAAACACCCATGGCTATAAATGCTGTAATAGACTCTGATGCACATGGAAAACCTGTGGATCAGAAACTATATAGGGGCATTGTTGGGTCCCTACTATACCTTACAGCAAGTAGACCTGATATCATGTTTGTCTCATGCCTTTGTGCTAGGTTCCAGGTGAACCCTAAAGAATCTCATCTAATTTTCTTAAAAAGAATTTTGAGATATATAAAGATTTGTCCTAGTCTAAGCCTATAGTATCTTACTGAGTCAGAATTTGATTAAACTGGATATTCAGATGCTGACTTTGCAGGATGCAGGGTAGACAGAAAAAGTACTTCAGGAACTTGTCAGTTCCTAGGTATGAGATTAGTGTCTTGGTTCTGTAAGAAACAATCATCTATGTCCACTTCAACTGCTGAAGCAGAATACATTGCAGCTGGCAGTTGCTGCTCACAGATGTTGTGGATTCAGAATCAATTACTGGACTATGGTCTCAACTTAAATAATTCAACTCTATTCTGTGATAACACAAATGCTATAGCCATAGCACAAAATCCAGTTCATCACAGTAGGACCAAGCATATAGATATTAGGCATCATTTCATTAGAGAGTGTGTAGACAAAAATAAAGTTAATCTTATCTATATCTACACTGATTTACAAAGAGCTGATATATTCACCAAACCTCTGGATGAGAGAAATCATTTGTTCTTTGTAAATCAGCATGGAATGATCAATGGAGAAGACTTATTTTAGTTTCTGTCTATACTCGACAAATTTGCCAAAGTTCGACAAACAGAGTTCGACGAACTGGGGAAAGTTCTTGAGATATTTGTCGAACAGAGATCGACGAACTCTCTGTGAGTGAACCAATTTTCGTCGACCAGAGATCGACGAATCTGATTCAGAAAACATTCGTCGAACGGAGCTCAACGAAATGTCTTCAAATCTTCAGACTGAGCTCGACGAATTGTTTAACTCTAAATTATTTTTTCGATCTCAAATCGAAGAATTTTTTAATTTTCGTGGAACGGAGTTTATCGATTCATATTTTGGAAAACCCTATATCTAGGTTTTTTTCAACCTTCGTCCCGCGCCTTCAGATTCCTTTGCACTTGATCGTCATTTTTCTCTTGCAGGTACTCAAATGGCGATTCCAGCAGGAACCCTTGCAGCAATGAAGTTTGATACCGGCTTCAATGTGGATTTCGATTCATTCCAACATTCTGACCCTGTATTTCTGGAAATCCTACAACTTCTTGACGACCAGAAATTGAAAACTCTGCTATCAACAAGGATCAAAATATCTGGATCAGAAATCAGGGAATGGGTATATACTTCCTCTACAACAGATGACAACACACTGACTGGAATAATAGCGGGTAATGTTGTTTCTCTCTCACCTGCCGTTTTAACTGAAATCTTTGGATTAAGTAATGGAGAAGATGCATTCGAGATTGATAATGAAGAGTATGATATGATGCTGAGTATGATGGGTTACTCTGGAGAAAACCCAAACAAATTACTAATGAAACATCTCTTTGCGGAATTTAAGTTTCTAGCAGACATAGTTGGGAAAGTCTTGCGGGGCAAGCACACTGCACGCGACTATATAACCAGGCACCAATTTCTGGTTATGTGTGCAGTGGTGAACAAGAAAAGAGTGAACTGGGCACAGATCATGTTTGATCTTATTAAGAAAAATAATAATAAAAAGGAAGTCAGTTTTGGAAGGATCCTAGGGATCTTCTTGAAAGAAAAAGCTGATGAATCCCTGGTCTCCCCGACCATATTCATTAATGTCAGCAAAAGGCTCACTTGTGCACTGTTTGGCAAGTGGGAAAGGACCATCACAAAGCCCTCAAAGGCTCCCTCTTCCACAAGAGCTTCTGGAAGTACAAGGGCTGATCCAGCCACTTCCCACCCTTCTGAAGAGATCCCCCTACACGTCCATCATCTTCCACAATTCCTTCTCTACACCAACCAAACCAACAACCACAATAACAACCCCAACAACCTGCTCATGTTCCTACTCTAGCTACATCTCCTTCCACCTCTCAACCAATAGATCTTACTGACATCCACTCTTCCCCTATTCAGGAGTATCATCAACCTTCTCCATCTCAATCACCACAACTAACCCCACCTCATTCCCCCCATGATACCCACATTACTTCACCACCTTCATCTCCCTTACCTCCCCATCTAGCCAACATCCCAACATTCAATCTACTCTCCTCCCCTCTTAACACTCCTCCTGCACAAGATACAAACATGCAAGATATTATCACTCCTACTCCACCATCAACTTCCATTCCTCCATTTGTTTCCCCTCAAACACCTTCCATTCCACCATCTGCAAATCAACCCTTGGAACCCTCCACCATTTCATCTCTTCTTGCCCTACTTACTCCCCTCCTCAAAAATCTTATAGCAGAGGCTATTTCACCTCTTTCTACTTTTATATCCTCCCTCACTGCTCAAATAAATGCCCTCTCTACTGCCCCCTCTTTAGTTAGGGACCTGGCTCCAGTTAGCACTGAAACCAGGCAGGGGGAGATACTTGATGAAGAAGCTACAGCAGTAATAGTTCCAGCAGATGCAGTAACAGTTCCAGCAGATGCAGTAGCAGCAGCAGATGATGCAGATTTATTTCCAGCAGATGATGAATATTTATTTGATTTTATTCATTTTATTGAAACTGACATGGACATAGATGAGTTAGTAACAGAAGAAATAATTACTGTTGGTGATTTCATTATTAATCCCACAGTAGATTTGATAAATCTTTTGAGAATTTTTGATACAGCTTATTTGAGCTTTCCTCCAGCTGACAGTATTAAGCCGTCTTTGGCTATTATTCCTTATTCCTCTCCAATAAGTCCTAAAGTTGCCAAGCAACTCAAAGACATTTTTGCTGCTCCAAAGACTATATCCACTCCATCTCCACCAAAGGCTGATTCATTCAGTGTCTCATCCCCTCCAGAAACCATTTCTGCTCCAGCTCCAGTTGCAGCTCCTCCTCCAGCTCCCTCCTAGCATGAGAAACCTCTAATTTCTGTAGAGGCTCTCAAAGCACTGGATTCACTGTATGACAATCCTTAGGATTTTGATGATGATGATGAGGATGAAGATGAAGACTCAGATGAGGAACCTAAGAAAAGGAAAGTTTCTAAAAAGATGAAAGCACCTCCACCTCCTAATCCAAAGCTCAATCCAGCAAATGACACCCCTTACTACATCCTTCAGAAAATCACTCCTTATAAGGGAATGTCTGCTTGGATGTGGTTATTTAAAAATGAACAGAAAGAAAGAGAAGCAAAAGATATTTTCCACCTCCATAAAGATTCAGGAAGGACCCTCCTCCACCTCATCCTCCAGCTGCTGGTGCTTCAGGCACAACGTCTCAAAGGACTACTCAGTTTCAAACTTATAAAAGGCATCAGGGTAGGTACTCATCATCAGGAAGCAGCCAGCAGAGATACTACTCTTCAGGCAAGCAGCACCAACCTCAACAGCAGCAACATCAACAACAGCTACAGCAACAACTTCCTAAACATCAAAAAGCTAAAAGCCCCAAGAGACCTGCTTCCCCACCTGTATCATATGAAGATCCTGAAACAGCAACAACAGCTAGGATGGCCAGGTTCCAAGAACTGGTTGGCCTTTCTATGATCAACAAAGCCAGAGCTGAAGGGAAGGATCCGTCAGAATATACTACTATGTCAAAATACAGGAAGGAAGAGCTCAACAGGTTTGAAAAAGATAATAAATTTTTCAATGTTGATGACTACATGAAACTACATCCAGAAGCAGTGATCCCAAGGGATACATCTCTAAATATCATAGGGACTGCTGATATGACAATGACAAAGGTGTAAGCTGTAGATTCCAATAGGGAAATTATATTTACTAAGCCTGGTGAAATAGCTAAAGAGGATAAGCACAAGGAGAAGAAGAAGAGGAAGTAAAACATGAACTGATAAGTTTGTGTTGTTTTGAAACTACTTATTAATTTCTTGATACAAAGCTTACTGTGTGTATATATATATATCTGCTGCATGTGTTTATTTTTCCTGCCAGATATATGTTTTCATGCTTTGTAAATTTTTGATTTTATTATGAGTCTGTAATTAGTGACCTTACCCAAATAGGTGGAGATTGTTGGATCCCTAGTTTGATTTGGGTTAGGTTCGCTAAGTTAGGATCATATGACCCATCATGTATAGCCAGGGTCATGGTTGTGTCCTAGAGTGTAGGCCAAGTCCTTAGAATCAACAACACATGGACCAGCCTTCAACAGACTGCCAGAGACAAGAAGCAATTGTGTCGACACTTGGGAAAGGTTGTGTCGACACCAGAAGCCAGATTTTGTCGACACACAGGACTTGTGTCGACACACAAAACATCTGTCGACATCAACTGTGTTGACACCAGAAGCCAGATTATTTCGACACACAGGACTTGTGTCGACACACAGAACATCTATCGACATCAACTGTGTCGACACCAGAAGCTAGATTGTGTCGACACACAGGACTTATGTCGACACACATAACATCTGTCGACATCAACTGTGTCGACACCAGAAGCTAGATTGTGTCGATACACAGGACTTGTGTTGACACACAGAACATATGTCGACATCGACTGTGTCGATACCAGAAGCCAGATTGTGTCGACACACAGGACTTGTGTCGACACACAGAACATCTGTCGATAGCAATTGTGTCGACACACAGGACTTGTGTCGACACACTCCAGATTTCTATCAAAACAACAACTATGTCGAGACAAGAAGCAGTTGTGTCGACACACAGGACTTGTGTCGACACATTCCACAGAAGTTGTATCAAGAAGTTAAAGAAGAACTGTGGACTCAGCTCGACGAACTTAGACCACATTCCTGGCAAGACTTGTCTAGCAGTTAAACGTTCTCAGGTCGACGAACCCAGTTTTCAGGTCGACGATTTCTGGATACTCTACTTCAGCATTTCATTCCAGAAATATCTAAGTCCAAAAACACTTCACTGAGCTCTGGTCGACGAAGTCAAATTCTCTGCTCGATGATCTTGATGTGCAGAAAATGCAAGGTTCTAGAGAATACAGTTATATGTTCTTAGCTCTACGATCTTAGAACTCACCTCAACGGACAGAAGTCATCTGGTCGACGAACACAACTCCTCAACTCGACGAACTGTGGACTCAGCTCGACGATTTCTGTTCTCTGTTCGATGAATCAATACTTGCTCATTTCCATCCTTCTGTCCCTTTCCTACTGTAAAAATTTCTGAGTAATTAATGCTAAAATATTCTCTGAATATTACTGTTAGACGGAGCATTAATTATGTTCTTCTCTAGGATTATTGTTTGCCATTTTTCCATGGGACAATTGGGGAAACTCAATCAATGCAAAACATTCTCTAGGCCGTCAGCATTGAATGCAGAAGAATTTCAAATTTCAAAAGGAAGATAATATGGAATATACAAAAAGGGATTTTCCATCTTCTTCTCTGTAAGAGACAGACAGTCAGTTTTGTGAATCAGGAATCAAGAATCTTCTATTGCTCTCTCTCTCTCTCTCGACAACACTCTGAGACAAAAAGAGATAGAAAGCTGATACAGAAATACAAGATCTAGACCAGAAGAATATCAGCACTCTGAAGAAGAAGAACATCAAATCAAAATCAAGAGTCTTCTTCCTTTTACACTCCAGGACACTTCAAAGGACAACAAATCCTCTAACTGTCAAGAAGTTCATGTACTTTGTCTGGTCAAAGCTGAAAGACTGAAGGTCTATCACCCTAAAGCAAAGCTCCATCTCCCTGAACCATTCAACATCTCAGGGGGAGCCTCTGCTAACATCAAATCCACAAAAGTCTTCTCAGTTGTACATTGAGAAAGAGAAGACAAAATCAATCTCTCACCCCCACTGTAGAAAGGGTTCTTAACTCCCTTCTAAAGTTATTCCTGGTTGCAAGTCACCTGACCAAAAGACTTGAGGTTTCGTTTTTGAGCATCTGATCAAAAGCTCATTAGTGTCAGGCACCTGATCAAAAATCTGAGTGGATTCCTACCAGGGTGGTAGAAGAGTGGATGTATCCAGGTTGGGGAACCACTATAAATTTCTTGTGTTGTCTGGTTGCTCTTTTCTTTTGTTTCTTGATGTGGTTGTGCTAGTTAGGATAACTGTATTTGTGCTTTAATTTTATTCCTGCACCACTAGGACTAGATTGAAGTAGTTAGAAAATTTTATAAAAACCCTAAATACTCTATTCACCCCCCCCCCCCATCTAGAGTATTCCAGGTCTAACCCCTCACTTTCACAGTGTTAAAGCAAGCTTTCTCCTTGCCTGCAACATGCCCAGGTTGCAGTTTGACCTTGCAGTCACGCTTGAAGTGTCCTCGCTGATGACACATGTAGCACTTCAAGTTCTTCTTCCAATCCTTCTTAGGATCAGCGCTCCTTTCTGGCTGATAAGAAGTTGAAGGCTCATTTTCAGCAACAGTGTTCTTCTTATTCCCTTCCCATCTCTTCTTCTTCTTGCCTGTGAACAATGCTTCACTACCTCCTTCAGAGATAGTCACTCCTGTCATCTGTCGTGCCAAACTTTCCTGCGAAGCAAGCAGGTTTTCAAGCTCCAGCAGAGATGGCTGAGTTGCCAAGCCTTGAACAGAGGTTACAAAGGTAACATACTCCTTCCGCAAGCCGCGATAATGTGCCTTTTCAACTTGGCATCAGAGATAGGCTCATCAGGATCAAGCGTTGATATCTCAGCACACAGGCTCTTCATCTTCAAAAAGAACTTCGAGATGGTCAGGTCCCCTTGAGTTGTCCTAGCCAACTCATTCTCCAGGAACTGTAGCCTCGTCACATTCTTCCTATTAAACAACCCATTAATAGTTGTCCAAATATCAGCAGCCGACTCACATCCAATGATGTGATCAAACTGCTCCGGTGAAACAGCCCTCTTGAGAGTAAACTCAGCCTTTGCATTTATTTTCCTCCAGACTCTAACCTGCTCAGCAGATCCAAATGCAGCAGTAACTTCTTGTCTGTCGTCACCACCGACAACCTCCCATAGCTCCTCGCCAAGAAGAAAACTCTTCATGCACGACTTCCACTTCTTAAAGTTAGTCGTGGTCAAGAGTTCAATACCCAGACCTCTTGCATAAGTTGATCACCACTCAAGCAACTAAACCTCGCTCTGATACAATGTTGAATTTTCTCAAAGTGGTCACCAAGATAGTCTAATGCCAAATTAATATCCTCAGAACTATCAAGATCACACCTTGATCATGCGGAAACCAGGAAAGCAAGCTCAACAACCAAATGCAATCACATGGGCAAGCAGATCATATTTTATTGCTTCTTTACAGAGCGAGGTATACATGTCGAGACATGATTTCGCCAGTACAAAAGAACAGAAACAATTACAAGTAAAATAATTAGAGAAGACAGAACTGGAGACCGTCGAGACCACCCAGTCCGCCAAAATCGCCGAGGCCGCCCAAACTGTTGCTGCTAGATGACGAATAGAACACGGAGTTCGCTGAGACCACGAGGTCACGCGGACATACCGTTATACGTTGACTGCTACAAGATGCTGCCGAACTGAAGAACAGACCGCCTAGACCGCCGAGTACAGCAGACAGGTTATTGAACTTGGAAAGCTGAAGCAGAGAAACTGACAAGCCGTATAAGCGACCTACTGAGACTGCCGATTGAAACCACAAACTTTACTGATGCTGACCGCAGTCAAATCCAAACTCCTGGCTCCTCAGTGTTAGCCGCACAACCTGCAAACAGCAAGCAGTTCTCTTCAACCCGCGCGGACAGGAAAATCCAGACCGCAACACTTAACCAAGACTCAACTTATTATTCACTCAGTTATTGTAGATGTGTCGGGGGGGTCTATTTATAGGCGAGGTGAGGAGTGTGGTCACCACCCTAGTGAATAGATTCACTGCCCCAGCCCGCGCACTAACACCACCCAGTCCGCCAAGTCCGTAAGGACTTGGCCAGACCAATCTAGCAGGCGCTTGGTCAAAGACAGTCCGCCACCATGCGGACACAATGCCAGCCCGCACAACACAAGCACAGTGTCAGTCCGCCCAACGCAAGCATAGCGCCAGTCTGCCACTCAACACAGCACGCGGACACAGGCACAACTCATGTTGCATCAGTCCACAACTCAACACAGCACGCGGACACAGCCACAACCCATGATGCACCAGTCCGCACACTGAATGCGGACAAAGTGGCAGTCCACACAGCTCGACAATAATGCCACAGTCCGCCACGATTCCATGACCAACAGGCAGTCCGCTCGGTCAACAGCAGACTCTGCGGACATGGCAAACACCATGGACTTGTCACAGATGACCAAGTCCAGCAGCTCATCAAGCAACTGGCGTGAGCACGGCGGACACAAAAGACCTAGACCGCCAATCAGCAGGACAGTCTGCCACAAATAATGAGGCCAACACCCACTGCATCACTGGAGAGCTCGGCAAGGGCCAAATCCGATCTCCAAACATAGTCCGTTATAACTCCGCGGATACAACTTCCAATCCACCTGGTTACCATAAGAGCTGGCTAACTGAAAGGCTGCAGACCAAGCTGAGCACCGCTAACAGACCGCCATATATAGTCCGCTCAGGCCGCTCCACAAGATGCCCAAGCCGCTAAGACTTCCTTATTCATAGACTATCCAGGTCGCACACTAGGTCGCCCAGGCCGCACACCAGGCCGCACAGGCCGCTCCACATGAACATCCAAGCCATTGTCCAACCAGGCCATCACCCAGTCCGCAACCATCAGTCTACCCAGGTCGCGGACTCAGACCGCTCAGACCTCTCAAACCGCCTGGCCGGCTCCATCACCCACTTTCACTTCACAAATTTCAACACGGTTTGCCTGAGGTAGGATATTAAGTTCTCTAAGCTGTAGGCCTGGTAATAAGGGCTGAGGTAGGGCTTGATTGCCTGAGTTGTAGGAGTGTGGATTCACTCTGAGGTTGGATTCTTGGGAAGAGGCTGAGGTGTAGGACTTGTTGAAGTTTGAGCTATAGGAACCAGTTTGGGTTCTGAGTTGTAAGATCTGAGGATCTGAGAAGGTGGAAGGAAGTTTGGCCGAATCCAGTGTACTTCTAAATAGGCAAAGGGGGAAAGTGGATGTACCCATCATTTGGGGAACCACTATAAATCTGTGTGTATGTTGTGACTGGATTATTGTGTACTGTGATAGCTGTAGAATTTTTAACTGTGTTGTGATTAATTTATTAACTGACTAAGTGAATTGGAATTGAACTTTTAACCCCCCCCCCCCCTCTAGGTGTTTAGACATTCTTGAAACCAATTCTTTCAAGTATTATTAGAGCCAGGTTCCTCAAATTTAGACTTAACAATCTGAATATATCTCCAAGGCAGTAATAAGATAGCCAAGATGGGTTCAGGTGAAAATCACAAAGAACATGGATCCATGAAACTTCCCATTTATAGAAAAGAAACCTTTGGCATATGGAAAGAGAGGGTCAGATTATTCATGGAGGTATCTGATCCAAGAATTTACATCACAGTTCAAGAAGGGCCTTTCATCCCTATGAAGACATCTGTTCTAGATGCAAATCTAAAAACTCCAAAGAGTTATTCTAAGATGACCAAAGATGAGATCATCTTAGCCACTTTGGACAAGAGGGCACAGAACATAATTGTTAGTGTCATAGATGATTCTACATTTCAGAATTTAGTCCACTGCAAAACTTCAAAGGAAATGTGGGACACTTTGATTGTCTACATGGAGGGGACAGAAGAAGTAAGAGAGGATAGGAAATCTATGGCAATCAAGAATATGAGAGTTTCAGACAAGCCAAGATAGATAGCATAGCTATATACTATGAAACGTTCTTCAGAATTATCAATGAGCTGATGACTTATGGAAGAGTATTCAGCACTTATTAAATGAATGACAAGTTTCTCAGATCATTAACCAAGGATTGGGATACCAAGGTCTGTGTCATCAAAGAAGTGTCCAGACTTGCAGATACTCCTCCGTCAACCTTGTTTAGAAAATTGTTGTCTTATGAAATGCAGCTAATTACCGGAAAGGAAGAGCAGAAGAGCAGCAGTCTTTTAACAAAGATAAGTCTGTGTCTCTCAAGATTGAAGCTACAAGGATGAGCAGGAGAAAGACTCCTTCTCCTCCCAGAAAAGTTGTTGATATTGATTCAGAAAGTTCAGACACAAGCACAGTAGATGGCCATAATTCTGATGAGGAGCTTGCTGCCTTTTCTAGGCAATTCTAGAGGTTTTTGAAGAAAAAGAACTGGATGAGAAGGCCATCATCTTCTTCTTACTCCAAAGATGACTACTATAAGGGAATGAAGAAAACATCTAAAGAGGAAAGGTATGGTTCTAAACCTGGTAAACAAACTTCTACTAAAATTATTTATTATTATTGTAGCAAGCCAGGACATGTTATAGCAGACTGTCTTGTCAAAAGAAAGGAGTCTGGTGAGAAAACGAAACACCAGCATAAAGGCAAGAATGAGAAATCCTTTGTGCCCAAGAAGCAGAAAAGCTTGACTGACTCTTCTTCATTAGAGTCAGAAAATGAAGAGGATGTTGAGGCCTACATTGGGCTATTCTCAACTGAGGAAGATTCTGTAGAAACAGATCTCTTGCAGTTACTGGATGATATCAATAAAGCATAAGACATCCAATGAATAGGGCTGATGGCTATAGCTGAGGATGGACTCAGCCAAGAGTAGGCTGGTCCAAGTCAGGTATAATCTTCACCCTCAGCGTCAGATTATGTCACTAGCCCAGTGTCAGAAGAATCTTCATCAAGAGATAAAGATGGCTCTGAATCTGAAGGAGAAATCAATCAACTGATTGATGATTGTGGAGAGCTCCTGCAAGCCTTTAAGTAAAGCAGGCTCATATCCAAACAACTAGCAAAGGAGAATGCCAGTCTGAAGTAGGCTGCCTCAGACTCAGCAAAAGTGCTGGATCTCAAGTTAAAAAAGATTAGTAAATTGAAGAACATAACTGTTATTCAGATGGATACCATTACTTTCAAGAATAATCATATCAGGAATCTTGAAAGTAGACTCCAAAAGGAGAGGGAGCTAGTGGCCAAGTTCTCAAAACCTAGTTCTGTGTTACCTTTGATAGATTCCTTCTCTTCCCAAAAGGGTAAGAAGGGTTTAGGTTTCAAAGGAAGAACAAGAGCTGCCAATTCCAACAGGAAAGGCAAAGCTTCAGCTCAGCCACTTACTTCCAAGCCTCAAATTTATTTTAAAAAGGTGGTTCAACCTTCTAACAGGTATGACCATGATAGTATTTATGGTCACTGTGATCAAGGAAGTATAAATGGCAAGGGTGCTAGTGAATATTGGGCAGCCTATGAGAAAACCCAAATGGATCATAATGGATCATTTGTGTTTGGTGTACCAACCCCAACACTCAAGAACAAGGTAGCAGCTGACTCACAAGGTCTACCAGCCCATTTGCAAGCTAAGGTAAAGTCTGTTAGCAAAACAGACTTAGGAATATCTGAAGCTATCAGGAGTATGCTTTCTGAAAAGAAGGCAGCTGCAGATAGGGTTCAAGATATCCCAAGTACTTCTGCTGTCAGACATGTCCCTAAGCAAGCCTTGACTGAAAGACTTAAGAAAAGAGCTGATTTACCAGCTGGTTTGAGAGCTGCAAACAATATTGTTATGAAGCCAGTTCTTAAAAGAAGGTACAATGTGCATGAGTGCTGGTGCTGTAGTAAAGTGGGCCATTATGCCATTGATTGCTGGCACAATGAGAGTGTCCAGAGAAGTAATGGTGGCCTACCTGTCAGAAGAACTGCAGGTAGGCATGTTCAGTTTAAGTCTAACTTGCACGTAGGACCCAATAAAATTTGGGGTCCTAAGGTTAGATAATATATTTGTTGCAGGTAAGTACAATTGGCCATACCCCTACATGGTACTTGGACAGTGGATGTTCCAGGCACATGACTGGAACAAGGAGCATGCTAAAGGAATACACTCTTATTAAGAATGGTCTCAAAGTTATCTTCGGGGGCTCAGAAAAAGGGGTAACTAAAAGTTTGGGTAAGATAACTAATGGCATAGTAACTATCACACAAGTAGCTTATGTAAAAGGTTTGAAACATAACCTTATAAGCATAAGTCAACTATGTGATCTGGGCCATGATATTTCTTTCCTCAAGGATGAGTGCCAAATTAGAAGGTCAAGTGATCAAGAAGTTATCTTGACAGGCACTATGAGAGGAAATATTTATTGTCTAGACTTTGAGTGTGAGAGTGAGGACACTCCTATATGCCTAGTTGCAGATGAGAAAGTTTCTCATTGTATCAAATGATACATGAGGCTAGCTCACCTGAACTACAAGACCATAGGTAGACTATTTAGTGAAGAGTTGGTGAGGAATGGTCCTGAAGTTAAGTGCATTAAGGAGGGAATTTTTCTTAGCTTGTCAAAAGGGCAAGCAGACCAGGTCTTCCTTCCAAAGTATTGATGCCAAAGACACAGTGAGGTGTTTATACCTCCTGCATATGGATCTATTTGGTCCTATGCCAGTTCATAGTTTAGATAGGAAAGTCTATACCCTTGTGGTGGTTGATGACTTTTCTAGGTTTGTTTGGGTATTCTTCCTAAGGAGAAAATCTGAAACCTCAGATATCTTCCAGACTTTTGTCAAGCAAATTCAGAATGAATTTAATAGTTCTGTGGTCAAGATCAGAAGTGATCATGTGACTGAGTTTTAGTCTGAATGCATGACAAAGTTCTGTGGAGGGCTTGGGATTCATTAAGAATTCTCCTCACCTAGAACTCCCAAGTAAAATGGAATTATTGAAAGGAAGAACAGAACTCTAATTGAGGCAGGTAGGACTTTGTTAAATGACACTTCTCTCCCAGAATATTTCTGGGCTGAGGCAGTAAATATTGCTTGTCATATTCTCAATAGAGCTTCCATCATCGAAAGCCACAAAAAGACTCCCTATGAGATTCTGAAAGGCAGAAAACTAAATTTATCCTATTTTAGGATTTTTGGTAGCAAGTGTTATGTACTAAACAATAGTAAGTCTCATTTGACTAAGTTTATTGCCAAGTCCCAAGAAGGGATATTTGTTGGATACAGCAACAATAGTAGAGCATATAGGATCTATAACTTGACTACACAAGTTGTAGAAGAATCTGTCCATGTTATCTTTGATGAGTCTAAGTTAATTAACTGTGAGCTGCCAAGCACTTCTTCTAGTCCTGCAAGTTTAAAGGATAAGATGGACAATCTGTCCATGAGGGAAGATAAACCAGCAAGCCAAGAGATTGAAGATGATGGATGTTGTCTAGGGGGAGCTCAAAACTTACAAGCTGAGAATGAAGAACAACCAGCTGAAGACATTGAGGATCAGCAAGCTGAAGAAAGATTGCCTCTAGCTATGAGACATTTAAGAGATCATCCAGCTCATCAAATCATTGGTGATGCAAGTCATGGTGTAATGACCAGAAGCAAGAGCTTGAACTCAGCACTATGTTCAAGCTTTTTATCTCAAATGGAACCAAAGAAGTTTGAAGAGGCTATCCAAGATTCATTCTGAATTGGTGTTATGCAGGAAGAGCTGAACCAATTCAAGAGATGCAAAGTTTGGAAACTAGTTCCCAGACGTAAGGGACATAATGTGATAGGTACTAAGTGGATCTACAGGAATAAGTTAGATAAAGATGGCATTATTGTGAAGAACAAGGCCAGATTGGTGGCAAAAGGCTATAGGCTGGAAGAAGGTATAGACTTTGACCATACCTTTATCCCAGTAGCAAGGCTGGAAGCAATAAGACTATTCCTTGCCTATGCAGCCTATAAAGAATTCAAGGTCTTTCAAATGGATGTCAAGTCAGCATTCCTAAATGGAGATCTAAAAGAGGAAGTATATGTGGACCAGCCATCAGGTTTTGTAGATCCTCACTTTCCTGATCATGTATATAGACTTAAGAAAGCTCTATATGGGTTGAAACAAGCCCCTATAGCATGGTATGAGACATTGTATACTTTCCTTATTAAGAATAAATTCTCAAGTGGGAAAATAGACAAGACACTATTCCTGAGGGAATCAAAGGGCAAGATCATCCTAGTCCAGATATATGTTGATGACATAATCTTTGGATCTACTGAGAACAACCTTTGCAGGAAGTTTGCCAAACTTATGCAAGGGAAGTTTGAGATGAGCAGCGTGGGTGAGCTAAAGTTCTTCTTGGGACTTCAAGTAAGACAGACGGATGATAGCTTGTCCATATCCCAGTCTAAGTTCAACAGGGAGTTGATTAAAAAATATGGCATGGAGACTGCTTCCACCATGAAAACTCCAATGGGGCCAAGTATGCCTTTAGGTAAAGATGAGGTAGGGAAACCTGTTGATGAGTCTTTGTATAGAGGGATAATTGGCTCATTACTATACTTGACTGCAAGTTAGCCTGACATCATGTATGCTACATGTGTCTGTGCTAGATACCAGGCATGCCCTAAAGAGTCTCATTATTCTACTGCAAAGAGAATTTTAATATATATTAAGGGCATACCAGATCTTGGTCTGTGGTACCCTAGGAATAGAGATTTTCTGCTAACATGTTTTTTAGATGCAGACTTTGCAGGCTGCAAGGAAGATGGGAAAAGTACCACAGGTACATGCCAATTCCTAGGTGAAAGATTGGTGTCATGGAACAGCAAAAAGCAGACAAGTGTTGTTATATCCACAGCAGAGTTAGAATATATTGCAGCTGGAAGTTGCTGTGCTCAATTATTATGGATACGACATCAACTTGAAGATTATGACATCAAGATAAGTAGAACTCCATTATATTGTGATTCTACTAGTGCTATATCAATTACTAGAAACCCTATTTCACATAGCAGAACAAAATACATTGAAATTAGGTAACATTTTATTAGAGAGCATGTTAAGAAAGAGGACATAAGTCTAGAGTTTATTTCTACTGATACACAAGTAGTTGATATATTCACTAAACCTATAGATGAAAGTAAATTAAATTATTTTAAAATTGAATTAGGCATATTGAACCTGGAATAGGATGGTAGATTGAGAAAAATTCTACTCAACATATGACTAAGTAAGTTATGTGTCGACACATAAAGTTGTCTGTGTCGACACTCAGAAATTAGTGTTGACACATAGAGTTGTCGAGACTCTAAACTCCCTGTCGAGACTTTAGCAGTCTGTGTCGACATAATCAAAATTGTGTCGACATACGAAACTCTAATTTCAGCCTGCCTTTTGACCTTCCCTATTTAGAAAAGTATAAATAGGAGGAAACAAGACCTTGTCGACTACGCTCTCAGAAATCTCGAGACTAAACCATCAGTGTCGATAAGAAATTCTTCTTCTCTCTCTTCAACTTCCACTTCTCTCATCTCCAATGAGGTCCAAGATGGCCAACAACATTACCGAAGGTTATGAGCTAGTTCGGGGAGAGTTCAATGATGCTGAACAAGATATCAAGGCGGTTGTGGACCTAATCCAGGAAGCAGGAGTGGATTATATGGTTTCAGAACCAACGAGAATTTGGAAGAAGGAAGTTCTAGAATTCTATTCCAATATTACATTGAATTCAAAGGGGAAGGAGATTCAATCAACTATTCACGGAGAAACAGTTAAAATAACCCTCAAAAATCTGAGCAAATCCCTTCAACTACCAAGGATTAAAGAAGAAACGGAGATTGCTTCTACACTGACTATAGAAGCCCTCAAATGGTGTGGACTGCCCTCAACCACAAACATTGGATCATCCATGACTAGAAAAGGCATGAACTCCAAAGGAAAGTTTCTGTCAGAGATTATTGGGAAGGTAGTTCTCTGCAAAACTGGGGGGCATGATAGGATCTCTTCCTACATGTTCAGCCTCATGACAAGAATCATCTTCAAGGTGAAGACTGACTAGAGTACTATTATCTTTAATAAGATTAAGGAAAGCATTAAAAAGCCAAACCTAGGGAGAATATTAAGTTTGTATCTGGCTGTTAGCATACTTGAGGTGCTAAACAAGATTGTTGGCTCAAAGATTAATCGCATGAGGAAAATGGATATAAGAATCCTTTTTAGGTGGGACAGAGTGTTGTCTAAGGAAGACTCTGCACCAAAGCAGAAGTCTAAACAGGTCCCAAAATCAAAGAAAGATACAGTGCAAGCTGAGGAGTCCTCCAGTGACTCAGAAGAAAGAGTTGAATTCAGTTCTGATGAAGATAACACTGAACTACCCAGGAAGTCTCCAACTTACACACCTAGAACTGAAGCTCAAATCCAGGGGGAGACTGTCCATCTGACAGATAATCAAGAGATATCAGTCCCTGGGGAAACTGTCAAGGAAGCCAAGCTAAACAGTGAGACTGCAAACCTCACTGTAATGCAAGTGGTTCATAACATCAACACAGTTGCTGACCCTTCTAAAAGAGAGGCATAAGATGTGCATATTACCGATCTGCCAGAGAAACCTCAGGCTCCTAAGACAGATGTAATCCAAGATTTAGAGACTGATTTCCAGGGGGAGCAAGAAGAGGTACACAAGGAAGATATTTCTGTCGATGTACACACAGCTGCAAGAGATGAGGGGGAGGAGTCAGACCTAGCCCCAAGACTAGATATAAATGTTCCAGGAACTACAGTGGAACTTGAGATATCATCTGGTTCTGAAAATAAGGAAGCAGCCTCAGTACTTAAGAAAAGAAAAATCATGGAGCTTAGAAAGAAGAGTTTAGGTTATAAGAAAGCCTTAAAGGCTGGATCGTCATCTACTGTTCCTACAATGGACTTTAGTACTCTGTTAGTACAGCTGCAAGTCAAACTTGATGAGCAAAGACTTGCACTATAAAAGTATGTGGATGAAAGCCACAAGGAGTTACAGTTCAGTCTGGCACAGGACTTCAAATCTATAAGATTTGAGATAAATTTGCTTAAGAAAGAAATGACAGACTGCTTCCATAAGGGAGGCAATGTTGTGGTATTTATTGCCAAACAGCAACAAAACACTAAAATTGAAGTAGATGATCTGGTTGTCAAGCAAGGTATTGTTCTAGAAAATCAGAAACGACTGAATGAGAATTTGATGGAACTACATTCCATCACTCTAACAAAATTGGCTGAACAAACCACTTCCATAGAAACCAATATAAACAACAAAGTATCTGTTATAGAAGCACAGATCAAACTAGATTTGGCAACAGTTGCATGAACAGTAACCTTTTACAAATATATCCAAAAAATTAAACTATATAAATGAATAGTAAAAGACATTTTTTGAATAGTACTATAATATTAAAATAATCATATTTATATATTTTTGAATAAGAAAACACGAGTTCAAAACGGAGGCCCAAACGCGTGCCGAATTAAATGAAATCCGCGCCGTAGGCGAACACTGATGCTACGAACACAATTATGAAGCCAAAACCAAAATCCGACAAGCCATTCTCGAGATATAAATCTTTAAAGTTTGCGACGAACATAAATTCCACAACTTTGGAAAATCATTGAGGCCCAAATATCGCTCGGATCAAGACAAAACTTGACGAGCAAGTGCAAAATTACTTAACTTCAATTCCTAATGCAAAATTTTCTCATTACAACCAGAATTCGGCCGACTCGACCGCACAGACGCAAAAATGACTTAACGGTATTGCACCGTCAACTTGACGTTAAAAGTAACGTCACGACGTCATAAATATGACGATGCTCATTCAAATAAAATCATCGAAAAATCGGGGGCGTTACAGTCACTCCTAAAAAGAAGTTTTGTCCTGAAACTTAACACAACTCCAAAACCAACCCAAAACGATAAAATTGAACATGACTAAAAAACATAAAGACATACCCGAAACTAAGAGAAGAGGTGCGAATGAGATTCCCTCATTGTCGATTCCAATTCACATGCCGCGCACTTGACGCCTTAATTTCTCCAAAGAATCTTGACTATGGGGATGGTCTTTCTTCGCAACACACGCTCTTGAGAATCCAGAATATGAACAGGTTCTTCCACATACGTAAGGTTGGGCTGAATCTGGGGCATCGAGTCGAGTACTTGACGATCATTATGAACACACTTCCACAACTGGCTCACATGGAACACATCATGGACACTAGGGAAGGTAGCAGGCAACTCCAGCCTATACACTGAAACTCCAACGCGTTCAAGAATCTGAAAAGGTCCCACGTACCGGGGGTCTAACTTGTGGTTCCTTCCAAACCTTTTAACGCCATACATCAGAGAAACCTTCTGAAAAACCAAGTCTCCAATGGCAAACTCCAGATCGACCCTTCGTTGATTAGCATACTTCTCATAGCGCTCTTGGGCCACACGGATCTTTTCTCGAATATGAGTCACGGCACAATTCATCTCCTCAAGGGCTTTCGGACCTAGCAACGGTCTCTCACCAACTTCAGCACAAAACAAAGGAGTTCTACAATGCCTCCCATATAAGGCCTCAAACGGGGCCATCTGCAGACTCTCTTGATAACTATTATTGTATGCAAACTCCATGAGTCTGAGACGCTCGTCCCAAGCACCACCAAGATCCAAAATATAACATCTGATCATATCTTCTACGATCTGATTTACCCTTTTGTCTGACCATTCGTCTGCGGATGATAGGCGGTGGAATACCTTAAATCGGTACCCAACCCCTCCTGTAAACTCTTCCAAAAGCGAGACATAAATCTGGAGTCTCTATCTGATATAATGCTAACGGGCACTCCATGTAATCTGATGACCTCTTCAACATATAGCTCAGCTATCTTTTTCATCGAATACCCAACCTTAAAGGGAACAAAGTGAGCACACTTTGTCAATCTATCGACTATCACCCAAACAGAGTCGTGCCCACGGGTGATTTTGGTAGACCGGTGAAGAAATTCATTGAAATACTCTCCCATTTCCAACTTGGAATATCAAGCGGTGTCAATTTACCACCATGCCTTCTATGATCAGCCTTAACACGTTGACATGTATAACATTCTGATACAAACTTCGCGATATCATTCTTCATCCCCGACCACCAAACAATTTGCTTTAGATCTTTATACATCTTGGTGGAACCAGGGTGGTAGGCTACACTGGAATCATGAGCTTCAGCATAGATCTTAGCCCGAATATCGCCAAAGGCGGGGACGCAAAATCTACCCGGATACCTCAAGGTATCTGTACAACCCCGTATTCTCAGGTTTTTGGTTTTAAGCTTTTGGAGTGGTTTGAGCTCTTGGTGGCCAATTTAGGCATAGCCCTCGAAATATACTAGTAGGGGGAGGAAAAATCTGTCTCCCCCCCAGTGGCCCCTTTTTAGGGGCCACGGGTGCGACAGGTTGGCGGGGGTGAGACCGGCCCGGGGATGGGCTCTCGCCCCGCCCCGTGGGTTGGGGGGGCGAGACCGGCCCGGGGCCGGGCTCTCACCCCGCCTCGCGGGCTGGCGGGTGCGAGACCTGCCAGGGGTCGGGTTCTCGCCCCGCCTCGCGGGTTGGCGGGGGCGAGACCAGCCCGGGGCCGGGGTCTCCCCCTACCTCGCGGGTTGGCGGGGGCGAGACCGGCCCGGGGTCGGGCTCTCTTCCCGCCTCGTGGCTTGGTGGGGGGGAGACCGGCCTGGGGCCGGGTTCTCCCCCTGCTCGTCTCGGGTGCCCGGGGAGATGAGAAGTTTGGCTCCCCCACCCTTGGCCCCCTTTCTGTGCATGCTTTTACCATTGTACCCTCGGGGTGGAATTACCTCTTTGCCCCCCGGCGTGGTTGTTTTCTATTGGCCCAAAGCCTTTTGGCCATAGGGGTATTTCTAGCATTTTGGTCCATGGGGTTAGAAAAACTATAAATAGACCCTTAGGGGTGCCTTAGAGAGGGGATCACTTCTTCACTCTCTCTTCATCCTTCAAGGCACCCTAGCTCTGCATTGGCTAGGGAGGGGGAGACCTCAAAGGTCTTCCGGGTGTGAGGTGGGACCTCTGCGCTATAGGCGAGGGTCTGTTTCTAGTTTCTTGTCCCTTTGGTCTGTGACGTTCTCCTGAGTGTAGTAGGTGCAAAGTGTAATACCCTCTATCCGTCGCATAGCATATAGCAGCAGATCCGGTCGGGGCCCGACGCTATATACCACGGACAGACCGGGTGGTTACTCAATGGAAACTATCCAACCAATCATAACGTCCTACACAGAGTATTCTAGCGGAAGCAGTTTTATAAGTTGCAATTAAAAGAACCCAGCAATAAGCATGAATGTCCACTAACAAGCCACAAATGAATGAAGTACATACACAAGTACTGTCCTTAAGGCCTTACAAATGGTTTACTCAAAAATTACATGTTTTCCATACCACGGCACGCAGGCCGGTCATACATGAGAAAAAGCAAGTAAACACTTCAATTAGGCCTTCGAGGGTTGGCTTCGCAATTTGGGCTTTAGCCCGCTATTGACCGCTTGGTCCAGCAGCACCTGCAAGCAACAAACCACTGCACGGTGGCAAACAAAGGCAACGGTCAGCAATGCTGACCAAATTATAACGATCCCGCCCCCAATTCGGGGCGGCAATGCTCCTTCCCTGCACTTATTAGCATAACCAAGCAGTATATAAAAATATACATTGCATCACAGGAATTGGCATGCACGGCCACACGCCCCGTGCACTCAGGGCACATTCTTGGTGAACCGGCCAATGTCACGTCAATTTAAGCCATCGACATTCCGGACTCACCACCGCCACTTTTACGGCAAAACATATGAGTATTTTGTATTCTTGGCATGGGTCACGTCAATTTAAGCCATAGACCGCTGAATACCCTCATCTATGCCAACGGCTCTAACCGAACGACATAGAACAGGTACGGTTCCGCCTAACCCGTGCTCACATCGCAACGACAATTTAAGCCATATACGCGGGTCAAACTTCTCTCGAGTTCCGTTTCCGTTACATACTTCACATAACCCGGTTATATTCAAGTTGGCTCTCAGGCCACCAAGTTAGCAAGATCACTTATCCGCCCAGTTTTCTGGGTGCACCTTAGGGTTAATCCACAAGGTTCCCTGTTGCAATCTACCACGTAGACAACCCGAAAAACAAACATTTGCACGGAGTCTTCTCCGGCATTTATACAATGCAACATCACGGATCCAGACCAACATGTCCGGATAGGCTTCACACATCATGCATATGTCCGTTCTCGATTACGGACTCTACACAACGGGGACTTCACATATCTACCCGAAGGAACGCCTCCAACTCACCGCAAACTCGCGAGAGCGGGCTTCCTATGCAAAAGAAGGAGAGCTTCACATGCTCAAGAAGAGAATCGTTACCCTAGCGTTCTTCCTTGGTGCCATGGAAAAGTACGCGGATGAAAAGCACTGCAATCTCCTTGCCTTCGTAGATCTGAAGTCGGCTCACAATTTGGAGCTCTAAAACTCCTCCAAAGACTGGATCTAAGCTTTTTCTTCCTCCTTTGCTCTCCCCTCTCTCTATGATTTAGACAGAGAACCGCGGAAGGAAAAATAATGGTTATGAAACCCTTTCTCTCGGGTATAATCCTTTCAGGATAACCACAGTCATCGGATCCCTCAAAAAGAAATGCACGGCTACGATCCAGGTCTGACCTGGACGAATAGGGCTAAACACTGCATGGTGCACCAATAGGAGCAGGACACGTCCACGTCAATGTCGGAACAAATAGTCAACTCCCGCCAAAACCCCTGCGTCAACAATCCGCGTCGACCGAGTCAGACATGCCAGAATTAGCCCCGCGCTCGACGATCGTCGAACCAAGATAGTCGACCGCTGCCAGATCGTCGAACGGAGATCAATAGCCCGATCGTCGAACACAAAACTCTTGCCAAATCATCGAACGCATGGCCCGATCGTCGAACCCACGGCCCGATCGTCGAACCCATAAAGCGGCCTGTTCGACGAGCACGTGGCCCGATAGTCGAACCCAGAAAGCTGGCCTGATCGTCGAACACAGATAACTGGCCCGATCGTCGAACCCAGAAAGCTGGCCCGATCGTCGAACACAGCATTGTGACCAGATCGTCGACCGCTGCTCGATGATCGACGAACCCAGTTTTCTGCCTGATCGTTTTGCCAACTTTGAACTAGCCCGACACGCCCTGGGACACGCCCGTGTCCAGGGCCGTGTTTGCTGCTCGACGATTGTCGAACCCAATTTCATCGACCTCTCGGCCAAATCGTCAAACTCAACATGACACGCCCTGGGACATGCCCGTGTCCCATGCCGTGTACCTCCTGCCAAATTCCAAATTTGGCCTGGAACGCCTTTCGTCGCTCTTTTGAGTTTTGGGGCGTTACAACTCTCTCCCTCTTAAAAAAATTTCATCCACGAAATTTCATAAAAAAAGATAAGCACAAAACTAAAATTTGTACCTGAGCGGAACAACTCCGGATACTCGTCAAGCATAGTCTCCTCTCGTTCCCAAGAGAGCTCCTCACGACCGCAATTGTCCCATCGGACCTTGACCATCCTGATCTCTTTATTGCGTAGCCGCTTGACTTCCAAGTCTTCAATCCACACGGGCTTGACCTTTGTCGTCAACCCACTATCAATCGGCACTTGATCGACCGCTATCACTTGTGTAGGCTCTTGCACCGCCTTCCGTAGCACCGATATAAGGAATACATCATGCAAACCACTAAGCTCCACTGATAGCTTCAACCGATAGGCTGCTTCACCAACCCGCTCCAGAACCTCAAACGGCCCAAGGTACCTCGGGCTTAGCTTTTTCAATCGCCGGACCCGCGAGACACCCTTGAACGGCTTGATATTTAAGTACACCCAGTCGCCCACAGCAAACTCCACGTTCCTGTGCTTGGCATTATAGTACTTCGCTTGCCGGTCCTGAGCGATAAGCAATCTCTCCCGAATGGTTCGCAACAACGAAGTAGCATCCTCCACCTCTTGACGCTTGTACAACTTTGACTCACATGTTTCCAACCAGGACAACGGCGTGCGACATCTTCTACCATAAAGGGCCTCGAAGGGCGTCATTTGGATACTTGCCTGGTAGCTATTATTGTATGCAAATTCCACCAAATAAAGGTGATCTTCCCATTGCTTTCCAAAGTCCAAGACACACATGCGGAGCATGTCTTCCATAGTCCTATTGACCCTCTCGGTCTGCCCATCTATTTGTGGATGAAAGGCTGTGCTGAATTTTAACTTTGTTCCCAACATTTGCCGCACTAGCCTCCAACCATTGGACGTGAACCGCCCATCTCGGTCACTCACGATGTTGCGGGGCACACCGTGAAGCCGCACTATGTTATCCACACATATTTTTTCCAATTTTTCCACCAGATCATCCTTCCTATGCGGAATGAAATGCGACACCTTCGTTAGCCGATCTACGACCACCCAGATGGCGTCGTTCCCCTTTTGCGACCTTGGCAACCCGTGCACAAAGTCCATAGAGATGTCATCGAATTTCCACTCCGGAATAGGCAAGGACTTCAGAAATCCTCCCGGCTTTTGGCACTCCACCTTCACCAAGGCGCAAGTTTGGCACTTCACCACGTAGAGCGCCACATCCTTCTTCAAACCCGGCCACCAAAATAGTTTTTTCACGTCGCGGTACATCTTTATGCTCTCCGGGTGAATCGAGTACTTGGTATGGTGTGACTCGTACAACAAATCCACCCGCAAACTGCTCACGCTTGGGACGCATAGACGACCATCTTTCCAAAGCAATCCATCCACAACTTCATATTGGGAATTTGACCCATCCAGAGCCTCTATCATGAGTTGCTTCATGTGGCCATCCAAATCCAAAGCCTGTCGAATCCGATCAGCCAGGTCATATTGAACTTCAGTCCAATTCAAGAGTGCTTCAGTACTTGACTGCTTATCTACACAAACAATCTCCAACGCCTCCAACTCCCGAACCAATCGCTCATCATGCACCGATAGCCAATTGGCTTGAGATGGGGCTCGGCGACTCAACGCGTCCGCAACCACATTATCTTTACCAGGCACGTAGTGGATCTTGAATGTATAGTCCCCCAGGAACTCCATCCATCTACGCTGTCGCATATTCAGATCTTTCTGATCAATCAAATACTTCAGGCTCTTATGATCGGTGTAGATATCAATCTTCACACCGTACAAATAATGCCTCCACAGCTTCAAGGCAAAAATCACGACCGCTAACTACAAGTCATGGACCGGATAATTCCTCTCGTGCACTTTCAGCTGTCTCGAGCCATAAGCTATCACACTTCCATGTTGCAGTAGCACGCAACCCAAATCGCTGCCCGAAGATTCACTATAAATCTCATAACCTTCGGTCCCACTCGACGAACTCAGCACAGGCGTCGTGGTCAACCGACATTTCAACTCCTCAAAAGCTCGCGCGCACTCCGGCGTCCAAACAAACTTCTGATCCTTCCTCGTCAAAGTAGTGAGAGGTAACGCTATCCGCGAGAAGTTCTCTATGAAGCGCCTATAATAGCCGGCAAGCCCCAGTAAGCTCCGGACTCCCGCTACCGTAGCAAGCTCAGGCCACTCCCGTATCGCAATAATCTTCGTCGGATCCACTGCAATACCTTCCCCACTCACTATATGACTGAGGAACGCCACCGAGGACAACCAAAACTCGCACTTCGAGAACTTGGCGTACAATTGATTCCTCCTTAGTGTCTCCAAAACCAAATGAAGATGCTTGAAGTGATCTTCCTCACTCTGCAAGTACACCAAAATATCATCGATGAAGATGATCACAAAATGGTCCAAGTACTCCCTGAAGGTCCTGTTCATCAAATCCATGAACACTGACGGCGCATTAGTCAGCCCAAACGGCATGACCGTAAACTCGTAATGCCTGTATCTCGTACTGAACGCTGTCTTTGGGATATCACTCTCCCTTATTCATAGCTGATAGTACCCGGACTTGAGGTGCAACTTTGAGTACACCGTCGACCCGACTAACTGATCGAATAGATCATCAATCCGGGGGATCGGTTACTTGTTCTTTTTCGTCAACTTGTTGAGCTCCCGATAATCAATACTGTTGAGAACCAAGGTCCATCGGGATTGGGTGTGTGTGGGACCGCATATTTGGGCTTCCCCATCGCATTCCTGGTTTGGGTGTTGACCCCGGTGGGCCCCCCGTGTGGCGGAATATCCCCGTCATCCCGTGGTTGGATTAGTCCCACATTGCCTGCAGCGGGTGGTCCTTGGTGTTTATATACCCTCGTCCCCCCTTCCTACTACCTCGGGGTTTTGGAAAGATGTGTGGTGATGGGTGGTTTCCACATGGTATCAAAGCCATCCCGCTGCGGGGGTGTGTTGAGAACCAAGGTCCAGCGGGATTGGGTGTGTGTGGGACCGTAAATTTGGGCTTTCCCATCGTGTTCCTAGTCTGGGTGTTAACCCCGGTGGGCCCCCCATATGGCGGAATATCCCCGCCATCCCGTGGTTGGATTAGTCTCGCATTGCCTGCAGCGGGTGGTCCTTGGTGTTTATGTACCCCCGTCCCCCCTTCCTACTACCTCGGGGTTTTGGGAAGATATGTGGTGATGGGTGGTTTCCACAAATACATAGCCTCAAGCTTCTGTCCTTCTTCTTAACAAAGAGGACCGGCGCGCTCCAAGGCGAAGAACTTGGACGCACAAACCCTTGCTCCAACAACTCTTGCAGTTGAACCTTCAGCTCCGCCATTTCCTTAAGCGCTAGCCGATATGGAGAGCGTGACACGGGCTTTGCACCTGGCACTAGCTCAACCATGAAATCTATCTCCCGTTGAGGCGGGGCTCCAGGAAGATCTGCGGGGAACGCATCAGGGTACTCAGCTACCACTGATATACTATCCAACGCGGGCTTAGGCTTTGCAACCTCCACTAGGGTAAAGAACAGTTCTGCACTGGCACGAACCGCCTTCACCACCTGAAGAGCAGACATCAACGTCTTGCTCGACCCCTTCAAGCCCGTGAAGTCATCTCACGACCTACTCCCAGCTTGACTTCCTTGCTACCGCAATCAATATAGGCTCGCTGCTCCAAGAGCCAGTCCATGCCAAATATAACGTCGAACTCCACCAATGGTAGTAACGACGCTTGCAGATCGAACTCTTGATTCCCAATTCGAATCTTCACGCCACAGATGCTATCCACGCGCATCGAACACCCATTGGGCAACAACACATCCAACTTGTCCTTCGCCATCGAAGAAGGTACTCCGATGCGCGATATGAATCCTTCGGACAAGAAAGAGTGTGAAGCTCCCGTGTCAAAGAGTGCTCTTGCCAGATTTTCACTAATCAAAACAAATCCTAAACAAGTAGTGGTAAGGTAACATGTACATAGCAAATTTTTAAAGAAATTAACTTGCTATAAATTTAAATTTTACCTGTTACCACGTCCGCCTGTTTGATGGCCTCCTGTTGGCCAAGATTGTACACCCTCGGTTGGGCCGGAGCATAATGGGACGCGGTTGACTCCACCGCCTTGCCCTTCTCTTCATAAGTTTCTCCCGGCTTTCTCTCGGACTTGGGACGTCCGCTACAACAATCGCGGGCAAAGTGCCCCGACTTCCTACAGTTGTAACATGCGCCCGGGGTCCGACACGTAGTCGCCCCAGAAGCACTAGAAGAGGGAGCTGGACCCCAAGTCCTAGTCTTCTTAGAGAATTTACGGTAAACTGACTTTGAGGTAGTCGGCACCTTGAACTCAGATCTCTTAACACCCAAACTTTTCTTTGCCTGAACATTCTTCATGTCCTTCTCCAAGGACCGGGCCATGTTGACCAATGTCAAGAAACCCTGTGTCATCGGCCCCAGAGTAGTAGCCTCAAATCATCTCTCAACCCTTCGTAGAATCGATTTGTCTTGCGCTCCTCATCTGCGATGGTGGAGCTAGCATATCGACTCAATCGAGTAAACTCGTGGAGATAGTCATCCACGCTATTGTCTCCTTGAACCAACTTTAGGAACTCGTTCTCCAATACTATCCTCTGCGCCGAAGGGAGGTACCTAGCCAAGAACAATCTCGAGAACTCCTCCATCGAGACATCTGTAAGTTGCCTACCTCTCAATAGATGCAGCTCCAAACCTTCCCACCATAATCTCGCTTCACCGTCCAGAAGGAACGTAGCAATGGTGGTCATTTTCCATTCTTCCATCTCTGTTGCTGTCAAGACTCTCTTCAGCCTGGAGAGCCAGTCTTCAGCTTGAGATGGGGTTCCCAACCCCGAGAATACCGGAGGATTAAAGCTCATGACATATTTGAGCTGTCTCTTGGTTGCCCTCCTTGGCACCAATGGTTCCTCTACTACCTGTTCCACCCTTCTCTGCTCAGCTTCTTGCAGTGGTACCTGCTCCATCGCAGGAGCGCGCTGTTGCATTTGCCTTGTAGGCTGCGTATTTATCATGGCAAACACTGCTTCGGCAACCAATCGTATGGTCTCAGCCGATGGAGGTGTTGCAGGAGCAACATTTGGTGCACTGCTAGCCTCAGAAACTCGACGTTCTGACGGCCCAGCACCCCTTCTGGTCACCTATTGTGGTACAAAAATACTGTTAAGCGACCAAATAAAATTGCAAACAACAATTATAGGAACATGCAGGTTCCCCAAACACGTGTATTTTCATTCTTAAGTGGGCATTCACGGGTTCTTTTGTTGTTATAACGATGACGCACACACATGTGCTCACCACCCCTTAAAAAGAATTCGCCCACGAATTCATTTAAAGCTGACCGAAACAAGTAGTCTGATACCAAATTGTAACACCCCCTATCCGTCGCATTGCATATAGCAGTAGGTCCGGCCGGGGCCCGACGCCATATACCACAGACAGACCGGGTGGTTACTCAATGGAAACCATCCAACCAATCATAACGTCTTACACAGAGCATTCTAGCGGAAGCAGTTTTATAAGTTGCAATTAAAAGAACCCAGCAATAAGCATGAATGTCCACTAACAAGTCACAAAGGAATGAAGTACATACACCAGTACTGGCCTTAAGGCCTTACAAATGGTTTACTCAAAAATTACATGTTTTCCATACCACGGCACGCAGGCCGGTCATACATGAGTAAAAGCAAGTAAAACTTTAATTAGGCCTTCGAGAGCCGGCTTCACAATTTGGGCTTTAGCCCGCTATTGACCGCTTGGTCCAGCATCACCTGCAAGCAATAAACCACCGCACGGTGGCAAACAAAGGCAACGGTCAGTAATGCTGACCAAACTCTAACGATCCCGCCCCCAATTCGGGGTGGCGATGCTCCTTCCCTGCACTTATTAGCATAACCAAGCAGTATATAAAAATATACATTGCATCACAGGCGTTGGCATGCACGGTCACACGCCCCGTGCACTCAGGGCACATTCTCGGTGAACCGGCCAATGTCACGTCAATTTAAGCCATCGACATTCCGGACTCACCACTGCCACTTTGACGGCCAAACATATGAGCATTTTGTCTTCTTGGCATGGGTCATGTCAATTTGAGCCATAAACCGTCGAAGACCCTCATCTATGCCAACGGCTCTAACCGAACGACATAGAACAGGTACGGTTCCACCTGACCCGTGCTCACATCGCAACGACAATTTAAGTCATATGCGCGGGTCAAACTTCTCCCGAGTCACGTTTCCGTTACATACTTCACATAACCCGGTTATGTTCAAGTTGGCTCCCAGGCCACCAAGTTTGCAAGATCACGTATCCGCCCAATTTTCCGGGTGCACCTTAGGGTTAATCCCCAAGGTTCCCTATTGCAATCTACCACGTAGACAACCCGAAAAACAAACATTTGCACAGAGTCTTCTCCGGCATTTATGCAATGCAACATCACCGATCCAGACCAACATGTCCGGATAGGCTTCACACATCATGCCTATGTCCGTTCTCGATTACGGACTCTACACAACGGGGACTTCACATATCTACCCTAAGGAACGCCTCCAACTCACCACAAACTCGCGAGAGCGGGCTTCCTATGCAAAAGAAGGGGAGCTTCACATGCTCAAGAAGAGAATCGTTACCCTAGCGTTCTTCCTTAGCGCCATGGAAAAGTACGCGGATGAAAAGCACCGCAATCTCCTTGCCTTCGTAGATCCAAAGTCGGCTCGCGATTTGGAGCTCTAAAACTCCTCCAAAGACTGGATCTAAGCTTCTTCTTCCTCCTTTCCTCTCCCCTCTCTCTCTAGGATTTAGACAGAGAACCACGGCAGGAAAAATAATGGTTCTGAAACCCTTTCTCTTGAGTATAATCCTTTCAGGATAACCACAGCCGTCGGATCCCTCAAAAAGAAACGCACGGCTACGATCCAGGTCTGACCTGGACGAATAGGGCTAAACACCGCAGGGTACACCAACAGGAGCAGGACACGTCCGCGTCAATGTCGGAACAAATAGTCAACTCCCGCCAAAACCCCTGCGTCAACACTCCGCGTCGACCGAGTCAGACACGCCAGAATTATCCCCGCGCTCGACGATCGTCGAACCAAGATCGTTGACTGCTGCCAGATCGTCGAACGGAGATCAATAGCCCGATCGTCGAACGCAAAACTCTGGCCAAATCGTCGAACGCGTGGCCCGATCGTCGAACCCATAAAGAGGCCTGTTCGACGAACACGCGGCCCGATAGTCGAACCCAGAAAGCTGGCTCGATCGTCTAACACAGATAACTGGCCCGATCGTCGGACCCAGAAATCTGGCCCGATCGTCGAACGCAGCATTGTGACCAGATCGTCGACTGCTGCTCGACGATCGACAAACCCAGTTTTCTGCCTGATCGTTTTGCCAACTTTGACTAGCCCGACACGCCCTAGGACACGCCCGTGTCCAGGGCCGTGTTTGCTGCTCGATGATTGTCGAACCCAATTTCGTCGACCTCTCGGCCAAATCGTCGAACTCAACACGACACGCCCTGGGACACGCCCGTGTCCCAGGCCGTGTACCTCCTACCAAATTTCAAATTTGGCCTGGAACGCCTTCCGTCGCTCTTTTGAGTTTGGGGCGTTACACGAGATCACCCCTTTGTAGGGACCCCGAACTCCACAGAGGTCATTTTTGGCTTCAACACTGTCGCACCCGCTCCCCGGGCTGGTCTCGCCCCACCAACCTGTCGCACCTGCTCCCCCCAAAAAAGGGGCCACTGGGGGGGAAGCAGATTTTTCCTCCCCCTACTAGTATATTCTGAGGGCTAGACCTAAATTGTCCACCAAGAGCTCAAACCACTCCAAAAGCTTAAAACCAAAATCCTGCGAATACGGGGTGGTACACAATCCCCGCTCTTTTCGAGGTTGGAACAAGCTCGGAAAGAAACGTCCAACCCAACATATTCGCTGAGTGAAATTTTTTTTTGCGCCTCTCCGGGGAGTCAACCTATCAAGCCAGCTGATGGGAGCCTGGGTGACGAGACCCCCTCCGGGTAAAAAATACTTAGCCTCCCGGAGGGGTCAACATGTCATGCCAGCTGATGGGAGCCTGGGTGACGAGACCCCCTCCGGGTAAAAAATACTTAGCCTCCCGGAGGGGTCAACCTGTCATGCCAGCTGATGGGAGCCTGGGTGACGAGCCCCCCTCCGGGTAAAAAATACTTAGCCTCCCGGAGGGGTCAACCTGTCATGCCAGTTGATGGGAGCCTGGGTGACGAGACCCCCTCCGGGTAAAAAATACTTAGCCTCCCGGAGGTGTCAACCTGTCATGCCAGCTGATGGGAGCCTGGGTGACGAGACCCCCTCTGGGTAAAAATACTTGGCTTCCACAAGAAGTACCACCGGCCCTGCCTAGCTAGTGAGAGCCTGGGCAGCGGGACCGTCTCGGAGCAAAAAGGAACTTACTCCCCCCGAGGCACATTCAACCCAACCAGCTAGTGGGAGCCTGGCCAAGGAGATCCTCCCTGCGGTGGGACTTACTTTCCCCGAGGGACATTCGACCTCAACCAGCTAGTGGGAGCCTGGCTGAGGAGATACTCTCGTGGGTAGGAACTTGATCTCCCTGAGGCACATTCGACCCAACCAGCTAGTGGGAGCCTGGCTGAGGAGATCCTCTCGGGGGTGGGGCTTGCTCTCCCCGAGGCACATTCGACCCAACCAGCTAGTGGGAGTCTGGATGAGGAGATCCTCTCGAGGGTGTGACTTACTCTCCCTAAGGCACATTCGACCCAACCAGCTCGTGGGAGCTTGGCTGAGGAGATCCTCTCGGGGGTGGGGCTTGCTCTCCCCGAGACACATTCAACCCAACCAGCTAATGGGAGCCTGGCTGAGGAGATCCTCTCGGGGTGGGGCTTGCTCTCCCCGAGGCACATTCGACCCAACCAGCTAGTGGAGCCTAGCTGAGGAGATCCTCTTAGGGGTGGGGCTTTCTCTCCCCGACGCACATTCGACCCAACCAGCTAGTGGGAGCCTGGCTAAGGAGATCCACTCGGGGTGGGGCTTGCTCTCTCCGAGGCACATTCGACCCAACCAGCTAGTGGGAGCCTAGCTGAGGAGATCGTCTCGGGGGTGGGGCTTGCTCTCCCCGAGGCACATTCGACCTAACCAGCTAGTGGGAGCCTGGATGAGGAGATCCTCTCGGGGGTGGGACTTGCTCTCCCCGAGGCATGTTCGACCCAACCAGCTAGTGGGAGCATGGATGAGGAGATCCTCTTGGGGTTGGGGCTTGCTCTCCCCGAGGCACATTCGACCTAACCAGCTAGTGGGAGCCTGGCTGAGGAGATCCTCTCGGGGGTGGGAACTTGATCTCCCCGAGGCACATTCGGCCCAACCAGCTAGTGGGAGCCTGGATGAGGAGATCCTCTCAGGGGTGGGGCTTGCTATCCCCGAGGTACATTCGACCCAACCAACTAGTGGGAGCTTGGCTGAGGAGATCCTCTTGGGGGTGGGGCTTGCTCTCCCCGAGACACATTCAAGCCAACCAGCTAGTGGGAGCCTGGATGAGGAGATCATCTCGAGGGTGGGAGTTACTCTCCCCAAGGCACATTCGACCTAACCAGCTAGTGGGAGCCTGGTTTAGGAGATCCTCTCAGGGGTGGGGCTTGCTCTCCCTGAGGTACATTCGACCCAACCAGCTAGTGGGAGCCTGGCTGAGGAGATCCTCTCGGGGGTGGGAACTTGATCTCCCGGAGGCACATTCGACCCAACCAGCTAGTGGGAGCCTGGCTAAGGAGATCCTCTCAAGGGTGGGAACTTGATCTCCCTGAGGCACATTCGACCCAACCAGCTAGTGGGAGCCTGGCTGAGGAGATCCTCTTGGGGGTGGGGATTGCTCTCCCCGGGGCACATTCGACCCATCCAGCTAGTGAGAGCCTGGATGAGGAGATCCTCTCGGGGGTGGGGCTTGCTCTCCCCGAGGCACATTCGACCCATCCAGCTAGTGAGAGTTTGGATGAGGAGATCCTCTCGGGGGTGGGAACTTGATCTCGCCGAGGCACATTCAACCCAACCAGCTAGTGGGAGCCTGGATGAGGAGATCCTCTCAGGGGTGGGAACATGATCTCCCCGAGGCACATTTGACCCAACCAGCTAGTGGGAGCCTGGCTTAGGAGATCCTCTCGGGGGTGGGGCTTGCTCTCCCCGAGGCACATTCGACCCATCCAGCTAGTGAGAGCCTGGATGAGGAGATCCTCTCGGGGGTGGGACTTGCTCTCCTCGAGGGACATTCGACCCATCCAGCTAGTGAGAGCCTGGATGAGGAGATCCTCTCGGGGGTGGATAACCAGGTATGTCACTTGAACTCTACCAAATCCAACATCCTCAAACGGGGAAAAAGGATGGCTTACATGACCCCCCCCCCCCAACTCAGCTGGTCGGGGGTTGGACTCACTACAACATAAGAAAAATACAGGACTCCATTGGGGCGAGGCTTCCTCAGGGGGTCTGGGCCTGATGGCCGTCATCCCTCCCCTCGGAGACCTCCATCTTGCTCAGGCTTTCCATGATCCTTTCCATCTCCTCCGCCTTGGCCAACCAAGAGATGGTGTTGACGGCCGTGACGTAGCACTGTCTTGCCATCCCGGAGACTCCCTTAACTCTGACCTGGATCCCTCCTGAGCTGAACTTGAGGCATTGGTGGAAGGAAGACGACACGCAACAGAAGGCGCTGATGAGGGGCCTTCCGAAGATGGCGTTGTAGCTGCTTGGAGCGTCAACAATGACGAACCGGCAGTTCCTTGAAGTCCCTCCCAATTTTACTTGGAGTCCTACTTCACCCTCTACCTCCTTACTCTCCCCTGAAAATCCGAACAGGGGTCCGTCCGAGGTCAACACCCTCCTTGGCTCTACCTTCATCTCATCAAACGCATTCTTGAAAATGACGTTGACGGAGCTTCCATTGTCAACCAAGATCCGGGAGACGGTGTAGCCCTCGATGGCCGTCTGGATGACCAGTGCATCGTAAAATGGATACTCATGATCCGGCAGGTCCTTTACCGAGAAGGTGATCTTCTCCTCCTAGGGCGGGGTCTGGGACGTCGAGGCGACGCTCCGTCGGTACATCACATGAAGGCTCGCCTTCTGAGTGGCTTTTATCCCTACTCCACCATGGATCATAGCTATTCCACCTCGGGGTCCGACATCGACCCGGTCCTCACATACGTCATCCCCCCTTCTCTGGGCAGAACCTCTTCAACCCGTACTGGCGGCTGTGGCTGGGCAGGGCCTCTCACCCCCCCCCCCCCCCACTTCCAGGAACTCGGGGTAGGTAGCTGTGGCGTGCCCCTCCACCTAGTAGAAGTCACAGTACGGTAGCGCTCCTCCCCTCCTTCGGCGGGCTGGGTGTTCTCTCCTATTACCTCTTCCTCCTCCTATCGCTAAGGTTTGCTGCGGCGGAGGTAAGAGCTGTCTTGGGGCTTGCCTCTGGAAGTTAAACCTCCCTTGGCCCCCATGGAAGTTCCCCCTATCTTGGACGTAACCTCTTGCTGGACCCTGAACGGGTCCTCCCTGCTGCCTCCAACCTGGTTCTAGGCACTCCTGACCTCTCCGCTCCTCTCTCCTTCTTTCTTCTTGATGTCGAGAGCCACCTTGCTCCTTTGACTCCATCTCTATTAGCTTTGCCAACTTATTGACAAATGTCGGGTTGGCCGCCTCCATGGCTATATCCTCGGTCGCCCTTTCCATCAGCTCCTCAAAGGAAAGGGGGGCCTTTTGAGTCAGGCTCATCTTGAAGAACCCCTCGCGCAACCCCACCGTGAATGCCATCTGGAGGGCATACCCTAGCATCTCCTGGACCTCCAGGATCTCCTCCTGGAACCTGTCAACGTAACGGGTCAGCGACTCCTCGGCCCCCTGCCTTATCAGGAAGATGGACTCGAGACTCCTCTTCCTCTTCTTGGAGGTGGAGAAGCAGAGCTGAAAGCTCCGACTCAAGTCCTCGAACCCATAGATCGTCCTCGAAGGGAGTTGATGAAACCAGTCTCTTGACTTCTCCTTCAACATGATCACAAAGAGGCGACACTTGAAGGCATCCGTCATCGGCCTAATGGAGATGACATCCTCAAACTACTGCAGATGTTGGACGGGGTCATCCTTCCCGGTGTAGTAAGCCATGTCGGGTTCTCGGAACCTCTCGGGAACGGGAGCTGAGATGATTAGCTCGCTGAAGGATGACCCCCTAAGGGGTGGTCTCTCTACCTCCACTCGCGCGACCTGCTCGCCTTGAAGTTCGGCACTCGCCTGGCTGGAGAATAACTCCCGGCTGGTGAGGTCTCGCTCGACCCCATCTCCTATCCTCTCCTTCTCTGGCCTTCTTCCTGGTGCACTTCCTTCTCCCCCCGCTGGGGTTGTTTCACCTAGACCCCTGGGAGTCGACTCGTTGAGAGGGGGGAGCTAGCTCCTGGGGGGTTGGGGTGGAGCTGCCACCCTGAGGAGCAATACTTCGCAGCATCTCCATGACGCCTTGGATGGAGGCCATGAACTCTTGCCTCCCCACAAAGGGTCCTGGGCTGGGGAGCTCGCCGAGATCATCACTACCTCCCTGACCTCCAGTCATGGCACTCTCCCGAGATCTTCTGTGTTGGTCACTCTCCATGCTCACCGCACCAAAAGTGTTGAAGCCAAAAATGACCTCTGTGGAGTTCGAGATCCCTAGAAAGGGATGACCTCGCACCTACTACACTCAGGAGAACGTCATGAACCAAAGGACCAAGAAACTAGAAATAGACCCTCGGCTCTAGCGTGGAGGTCCCACCTCACACCCGGAAGACCTTTGAGGTCTCCCCCTCCCTAGATAATCCAGAGCTAGGGTGCCTTGAAGGATGAAGAGAGAGTGAAGAAGTGATCCCCTCCAAGGCACCCCTAAGGGTCTATTTATAGTTTTTCCAAACCCATGGACCAAAAAGCCAGAAATACCCCAGGGGCCAAAAGGCTTTGGGCCAATAAAAACAACCACGCCGGGGGGCAAATAGGTAATTCCACCCCGATGGTACAATGGTAAAAGCATGGCCAAAAAGGGGGCCAAGGATGGGGACCCCTCATCTCCCCGGGCACCCGAGACGAGCAGGGGGAGAACCCGGCCCCGGGCCGGTCTCCCCCCCCCCCCCCCCCGCCAAGCTGCGAGGCGGGGGGAGACCCCGGCCCCAGGCCGGTCTCGCACCCGCCAACCCGCGAGGCGGGGCGAGAGCCTGGCCCCGGGCCAGTCTCTCCCCCGCCAACCCGCGAGGCGGGGCGAGAGCCCGGCCCCGGGTCGGTCTCGTCCCCATCAACCCGCGAAGCGGGGCGAGATCCCGGCCCCCGGCCGATCTCGCCCCCGCCAACCTGCGAGGCAGGGCGAGAGCCCGGCCCCGGGCCGGTCTCGCCCCCGCCAACCCGCGGTGCGGGGAGAGAGCCCGGCCCCGGGTCAGTCTCGCCCCCGCCAACCTATCGTACCCGCTCCCCCCAAAAAAGGGGCCACTGGGGGAGGCAGATTTTTCCTCTCGCTACTAGTATATTCCGAGGGCTGGACCTAAATTGGCCACCAAGAGCTCAAACCACTCCAAAAGTTTAAAACCAAAAACCTGCGAATACGGGGTTGTACAGTATCGAACTCATCCAAAGAGAAATTAGGTAGCTCTCCCTTCACAGTTCTGTTCCGGAGGTGTGACAAATCCAGATCATCCTTCTGATGTGCTCGAGTAAGGGAATTTCAAGAGGGTTCTTGTGCTTCTAGACTAGCAGGCACAGTACGACTTCCAACTTCAATGTCCATCAACAAGAATTCTTCTACCAAGGACTGTACCGATAGATTAAAATTTTTGGCGGTCTTTTTACTCAAACCATCGGCTACTACATTAGTCTTTCCTGGATGATAAAGAATTTCCACTTCATAATCAGCCACGTATTCTAACCACCGATGTTGGCGCAAATTTAGTTCTTTCTGAGTGAAGACGTACTTCAAACTCTTATGGTCCGTATAGATCTTGCACAGTGTGTCATACAATAAGTGTCGCTAAAGCTTCAACACATAAATTACAGCAGCGAACTCCAAATCGTGCGTAGGATAGTTTCTCTCATGAGTCTTTAGTTGCCTCGATCCCTACGCAATCACCTTGCCATCTTGCATTAAAACACAACCAAGTCTGATGTGTGATGCATCAACATACACAGCATACTCAACTCCTTCAGTATGTAAGGTTAAAATTAGAGCAGTACATAATCTCTTCTTCAGTTCTTGAAAAGCTGCTTCACACTTATCACTCCAAATGAATGCAGTATTCTTCTGAGTAAGTCTAGTTAGAGGAGCAGACAACACCGAAAACCCTTCCACGAATCTTCTATAATAGCCAGTCAGGCCTAAGAAGCTCCTAATCTCCTTAGGTGTAGAAAGTCTCTCTCATTCCATCACAGCAGAAATCTTGGTCGGGTCTACAGAAATACCGTCCTTGCTTACAACATGACCCCAAAAGGACACCTGAGGTAGCCAGAACTCACATTTGCTCAACTTCGCATATAACTTATGCTCCCTCAGGGTCGACAAAACCAAACGCAAATGCTGAGTATGCTCCTCAACATTGTGGGAATACACTAAGACATCGTCTATAAACTCGATAATGAATTGGTCCAAGAAATCCTTAAACACCCTATTCATCAAATCCATGAAAGCAGAGGGTGCATTGGTTAAACCGAAAGACATCACCAAAAACTCATAATGCCCATGCCGCGAACGGAAAGCGGTTCGTGGAATATCTGCCTCACGAATTCTCAGTTGGTGATAGCCTGAGCGAAGATCGATCTTTGAAAATACCGAGCTACCATGCAACTGATCGAACAGATCAATCCTTGGTAGGGGCTATCTATTCTTAATGGTCACCTTATTCAATTCTCTGTAATTGATGCAAATTCTCATCAATCCATCTTTCTTCTTGACAAACAGAACAGGAGCACCCCACGGAGAAGAACTTGGTCTAATAAAACCACACCTCAGCAACTCATCGAGCTGAGTATGCAACTCATCCAACTCACGCGAAGCCATATGGTACGGTGCTTTGGCAATAGGACGAGTATCTGGCTTGATGTCTATCACAAACTTTTTCTCCCTTTCAGGAGGAAGTCCTGGAAGACTATCAGGAAAGACATCTAGAAACTCTCGCACCACCGAGACATCCTCAAGACGTGGTGTAACAAAAGCTGTTTCCAGAGCAGAAATAGAAACTAAAAATGCCTCGCAACCAGACTCTATAGCACGACAAGCACGTACCGCAGAAATGACAGGGGAAACACTGTCCTGAAATCCATAGACGCTCATAGGTTGGTCGTCGTCCATCCTGAAATCCAGTCGCTTAGCCTTGCACTAGATGTCCGCATCATACTTGGACAGCCAGTCCATGCCCAAAATCACGTCGAAATCAGCCAGATCTAAAATCATCAGATCCACAAAGGCCAGAAAATTGTCGAGATAAATAGGGCATCTCAGAACTCCTTGATTAGATATCACCGAATCACCGGAGGGAAGCTTGACATTGAAGGAGTCTCCTAATTGATCCACATCCAGGTGATGTTTATCTACAAACCTCCGGGCTAGAAAGGAATGGGTGGCACCCGAATTGAAAAGAACACGCACCCACCTATTCTGCACCTTAAACTCCCCTAAAACCATAGCATACATAACTAAACGAACGATAACTAGGGCAATAACGATAAATAATAAGAATAACTTAAACTGGGGCTAACCTGATATCACTTGTGTAGAGGTTTGAGCTTCCTCGCTGGTCATCACGTTCAGCTTTCCTTTTCCTTTATCCAGGTTTGGTGGCAGAGGTAGAGCTCGAAGCGGGGCAGGCTGCAGTGGGGACTGAGCCCGGGGGCATGAAGATTTCTGGTGTCCCTTCTGCCCGCACTGGAAGTAATTCCTTTCTTTCATCCAGCAACGACTCACATCATGACCCTTCCTTGCACAGAACGTGCACACTAGCTCTCCCTTGGGTGCACCTTGGATGGCGTGCACCTGCTGCTGCTTCAGGGTGGCAGTCCTCTTAAAGCACCTTTCGTAAGGGTGACCAGGATGACCATAGAAGCTACACACTTCCTTACCTTTCTTCTTCTAAGAAGGGCCAGATGCCCTAGAGCTACCATCCTCGACACCTTTCCTTTTCTCTTTCCTCACCACAGTACCGCGGTTCTTGGCGTTCTCGATCTCATCGACCTTCAAAGCAGTTTCCACTGCTTTAGCATAGCTTTCAGCTCGATAAGCGCATGCCCATTGCTGGACATCGCTTCTTAATCCTCCAAGGAAATGCATCACTCTACCCTCCTCAGAAACTACCAAATCAGGAGAAAACCTACTCAGTTTGCTAAACTCAATCTCATACTTGCTCACAGTGAGCTGTCTCTGCTTCAGATGCAGGAAGTTATTCATCAGGCAGTCCTACTCGACCGAGGGTAGAAACTTCTTTAGCAGCATCTTCTTGAAAGATTCCCAAGAACAGCCTTCCTTCAAACTCTCTATTTCCCGAATCCACCAACTCTTTGTTAGGCCTTTTAACTGATAGGCTGCAATCATCACCTTATATGCTTCTAGAATTCCAGAATATGAAAACATCTCCTCGATGGAGATGATCCAATTATCTAAAATCATAAAGTCGGCACTCCCATCGTCGGTGGGAGGTCCCAACCGTTGGAAGTGTGATATGAAATTCATTTCTGGTGGTATCGCCATCGGGGGCACCAGAGGAGCAGGGGTATCAGGAACGGCTTGGCCCAATGCAGTCTCTTGCACTAAAGGTTGTTGCGCGGGAGCGGCATACAACAAGGACTGAATTTGCGATTACATTGCAACTAATTGCCTCGACAGAGCCTTATTGCTCTGACGCAGACTCTCGATAATCGCATCACTTTGCGCACCTGATGACTCACCCTCCGACTGGGGAGTCGACCTCATAGCAGGACGCTTTGGATGCATTTCTAAAAAGCAAACGAACAACTCATCAAAATCTTAGCTTACAACAAAGCCACACGACTAGTTCAGAACATACTTAAAAGAAACTTGCTTACGCTGCAACTTGCTCTTGGATTTTATAATAATCTTATGTCCTACTTAGTATGATATCCTCTCATCCTATTGACTCTTGTGTCTATGACATGAATGCATGTATTCTTTATTCTTATTTAAAATCATATGTGTATATTTGTCATCATGTAAACCTTAACTTAGCACGTGTGCTTATGCAATGATATGCTATGTATGCAGTGCTATGCATTCTAGAAAGGCCTTATTGCATGCATGAGCGGCGTACACATGAAATGTTATGCATCTCATACTACATAACATCGCATGCAATGAGAAAAGAAAACGTGCTAATGGGCACCCATGTGATGGTGGTTATGCATCTCATATTACATAATCGTCATATGTTGTCGCTTATGGTGGATCTATATACAAACACATATTATGCATCACATACTACATAATATGTCTCGTATACTTCTTATCATGTTGTGAGTGTAGTGACTATGCTTCGGCTAATATGTACTGATGACACATCGGTGTGTGTATGAAATGTCACTAAACAACTAACACTAACAAGGAAAGGTTGCCCGACCAATTGTCAAGCAACCTCCCTATGATACCAACTGTCACAACCTACATTTTCACCGCATATAATAACTTATCAGAGTAAGGGAAAATGTGTGTCATGATGACACGTCAGCAGGGGATAACTGCGGGCGCTCAGGCAAACACCCACTTAATCATGAAGAAAGAACAGATGATTTTTCTCATCCAAGGGTTTGGTGAAAATGTCTGCTCTTTGTAAATCAGTAGGAATATGGATTAGGTTAATTTTCTTTTTTTCTACATTATCTCTAATGAAACGATGTCTTATTTCAATATGCTTAGTCCTAGAATGGTGAACTGGATTCTGTGCTATAGCAATAGCACTAGTATTATCAAAAAATAATGTTGAATTATTTAAGTTGACACCATAATCTAAGAGTTGGTTTTGTATCCATAACATTTGTGAACAGCAGCTGCCAACAGCCATGTATTCTGCTTTTGAAGTTGATGTAGACACAGATGTTTGCTTTTTACAAAACCAGGAGATAAGTCTCATACCTAGGAACTGGCAAGTTCCAGAGGTACTCTTCCTGTCCACTCTACATCCAGCATAGTCAGCATCTGAGTATCCAGTTAACTCAAACTCTGACTCTGCAGGATACCACAGTCCTAGATTAGGACAACTCTTTATATATCTCAAAATCCTTTTTAAGAAAATAAGGTGAGATTCTTTAGGATTCACTTGGAACCAAGCACAAAGGCATGTGGCAAACATTATGTCAGGTCTGCTAGCTATTAGGTATAATAGGGATCCAACAATTGCTCTATAATGTTTCTGATCTACAGGTTTCCCTGCTGCATCAGAATCCACAACAGCATTAGTAGCCATAGGTGTTTTCATTCCTGAAGCATCACCCATCCCAAACTTTTTGATAAGCTCCTTAGCATACTTAGCTTGGGAGAGGAAGATACCATCAGGGAGCTGCTTCACTTGGAGACCAAGGAAGTAGGAAATCTCACCCATGCTACTCATCTCAAATTTAGAATGCATGAGGTCAGCAAACCTCTTGCATAACTTGGGATCAGTAGACCAAAAAATGATGTCATCCACATATATTTGTACTAACAAAATTTGTTCCTTATAATGTCTAGTAAAAAGAGTTTTATCTATGATTCCTCTTGTAAATTTATGCTCTAAAAGAAAGCTTGCTAAGGTCTCATACCAAGCTCTTGGAGCTTGCTTTAAACCATAGAGAGCTTTATTCAATTTAAATATAAAGGAGGGATAAGTTAGAGAGATAAAACCTGCATGTTGTTCTACATAGACCTCTTCTTGAAGCACTTCATTCAAGAATGCACTCTTGACGTCCATTTGGAACACTTTGAATCTCATGTGAGCTGCATAGGCAAGGAAGATTCTTGTGGCCTCTAACCTTGCAATAGGGGCAAAGGTTTGGTCATAGTCAATTCCTTCCTCTTATCTGTAGCCTTGAGCAACAAGCCTAGCCTTGTTTCTCACTATGTTCCCTTGGGTATCTAGCTTGTTCATGTAGACCCACTTAGTTCCAATAACTGGGTAGTTATGAGGTCTTGGAACCAAATCCTAAACTCTACATCTCTCAAACTGATTTAGTTCCTCTTGCATTGCAATGATCCAGTGGGGATCTTGCTCAGCTTCATGAATGGTGAGAGGTTCAATTTGAGAGAGAAAACAGGCATGCATCAAGTCTTGGTTGAGTTGATGCCTTGTCTGTACACCTGCTGAAATGTCTCCAATCACTTGAGATCTGGGGTGATCTCTAAGTGTGACAAGATCAGTTGGTGGAGTTTGTTGAGCAATAGCTTCTGTAATTAATTCCTCTTGTGGAATGGTACTAGCTGTTGAGGGAAGTTCAGCCACTTCCACTTGAATTTCTTCTTCACTATCTTCAGCAACCTGTGGAGAAGGATGGGTTGATACCTCTTGGGTAAGGTTTAGTCCATCCATATACTCACACAGTTGTGGAACTTGCAAAAAGCTATTGGTAGAAATCTCTTTCTCCTTATAAAACATGTTAGCTTCATCAAAAGATACATGGACAGACTCTTCAATTTAAAGGGTGGATTTATTAAAAACTCTATATGTCTTGCTTACTTGGGAGTATACTAGAAAAATCCCTTCTTCAGCCTTAGTCTCAAACTTTCTAATGTATCTCTTGTTATTTGTGTGAATGTAACATATACAACCAAAAACTTTAAAGTATGTGATTTTAGGTTTCTTTCCTTTAAGTAATTCATAGGGGGTCTTATTTTTCAGCTTATATATAAGGCTTCTATTCAGGACATAGTTAGCAGTGTTTACAGCTTCTGCCCAAAAGGATAGAGGCATGTAAGCATCTATCAATAATGTACATGCAGATTCAATGAGTGTCCTATTTTTCCTTTCAGCTACCCCATTTTGTTGGGGAGTTCTAGGAGCTGAGAAGCACTGCCTGATACCCTCCTTCTCACAGAACTCATGCATTAGAAGAGACTCAAACTCTGTGTCATGATCACTTCTGATTAATGCAACATGAGTAGAGAACTCAATCTGTATGGTCCTGAGAAAATCTGTAAGAACCTTGAATGTATCTGACTTAGCTCTCAGAAAGGCTACCCAACTGAATCTAGAGAAGTCATCAACAATCACTAAAGTATAAGATTTCCCTCCTAGGCTTTGTACTGCAATGGGTCCAAATAGATCCACATAAAGCAAATACAATATCCTAGGTGAATCACTTTTATTAATGGATTTGAAACTAGTTTTAGTTTGCTTGCCTAATTGACAAGCCCTACATAGGTTTTCCTTCTTGTAGGGGTCAGAAGGTAAACCTCTAACAAGGTTGTCTTTAGATAACCTAGCTATATTCTTAAGGTTTACATGGCCTAATCTTTTATGCCACAACTCATTTTGATTACTAGTGATATTGAGTAAACAAACATCAGTTTTGGCAGAAATGAAATCTACTAGATATATGTTGCCTTGTCTAATTCCAATTAAAACAGTTTGGTTTTCATTATTAATAATAGAGCAAGAGGTAGAGTTAAAGTGTACCTGATAACCTTCATCACATAATTGACTTATGAATATTAGGTTATGTTTGAGTCCTCTTACATATGTTACTTTCTTGAAGGTTACTGATCCAATCTTTACTGCTCCATATCCTTCTGACTGGCCACTCTTTGAATCACCAAATATCACCTTTGGTCCTAGCTTGGACTTGTAATTGGATAAGTTATCCTTGCTGCCTGTCATATGCTTGGAGCAACAACTGTCCAAGTACCAGGTCTGACTTACCCTTGGACAGCTCTTCATTTGTACCTGTAATGAAAAACAAAACTCAATTGTTCTTGACCCAGGTTATCTTGGGTCCTTTATTTGGTTGAAAAGAGAAACTGGATATAACTGATAATGCAGGTTGAGATTTATAACCTAAGGGGTGATATCTCCTAGGTGGAATAACCCAATCAGCTACTGAATTGAATGACTTATTAGCTGGTTTAGAGTTTCTGTAAGAGAAATAGTTTGAGTTTGGTCCTTCTGGGTTCGACGAATTTTTGTAAGTTCGTCGACCAGAGTTCGACGAATAGGGCTGAGATCGTTGATCTCTGCTCAGAGAATGACAATAGTCATTTTCTGCGCCGCAAGTTCGTCGACCTCTGCTCGACGAACCATACCAAGTTCATCGATCGCATTTAGACGAATTGTTATTACTAAAGTTTGCGTTCAGTGTTCGTCGATCTGGGTTCGACGAACTGGCCACATTTCGTCGATCTGAGTTCGACGAATGCTGCTGAACCTTGTTTTTATTAACTATTTTCTGATTTCTATTTCTCTTGTCTATAGGTTTTGGATTGTTTTCAGACAATGGTTTGCTTATAATCTTTTCCTTTCCCTTGGGAGAAATAAATTTAATAGTGGTTGTAAGAATATTTTTCTTAATTATGTGGGGCAAACTTGATGATGCACCTAAGCCCAGCTTGCCATTTAATCTGGCATTAACTGTGCTTGTTATGTCCATCAGCTTGAGACTTCTCCCATTGAGAGATTGCTCAAGTTGTTTGGCCTCACATAATTCAGATTTTAATTTAATTATTTGTTCATTTACTAGAGTTAGTTGGTCTGTTAGTTTAATATTTTCTGAGTTAACAGATTCAAGATTTTCTAGTCTTTCTCTAAGAGTTTTTATTTCCTTTTCTGAGCTAATTAAATCTAAACATATGGCTTTGAATTCAATTTTGAATGAATCAGAATTAAAATCAAAATTTGATAGAACCTGATCTGCCTCTGAGTCTGAGGCTACTTCATCTTCAGATTCTCCTTCTGATCCTGAATTGCTCCTGGAGGCATCAATTACCATAAGGCAAACCTCCTTGGATCTTGCTTCTTCCTCTTCTTCACTTGAGCTAGAAGATGATGATTCTTCCTCTATATCACCCCAAGTCTCAGCAACAAATCCCTTGTCCTTCTTTTTATACTTGCTGGAAGAGGGTCTGCTGCTGTGTTTTCTCCTAAAGTCCTTTTCTCTGCTCTTGTCCTTCTTCTGGTTTTCTGGACATTCTGAGATGTAGTGTCCAGGCTTTCTGCAACCAAAGCACACAACCTCCTTGGTTCGTGTCTTGTCAAATCTGGGCTTATCATCCTGCCTGGATGATTTCCTTCTGAAATCCTTTATAGTCATCTTATAGAATCTTTTTGCAAAGAGGCTCATGAGTTCCTCATTTGATGTTGAGGTCTCACTTTCCTCAGATGCTTTGAAGGCTGTGTTGTGATCCTTTCTCACTGGAGTTGTTGCCTTCTGTCTGCTGCTTCTCTTGATTTGATCAGCTGCTCATAGGATTTTAATTTTCCTAGCAGAGATTCAGTTGATATCTCATTTAGGCTTTTGGCTTCTTTGATTGGCCAGATTCTGGAGTCCCAAGAGCTAGGGAAGCACATCAATATCTTGTCATTCACTTCTGTCAGGGTGATGTCCTTATCCAAGGTTTTAAGCTCATTGATGATTGAGCTCAACCTGTTGTACATTTCAGCCACTGATTCAGTCTCATCCTTCTTGAAATTCTCATACAGGGATATGAGATTTGATCTCCTGTCTTTTCTTTCATCTGCTGTGCCAGCTACCATCTGGTTGAGGGAGTCTCAAATGGCCTTGCCTGAGGTGCACTCAGCCACCTTCTGCAATATGTCATCTGACATTGTCTGAGCCAAGTTGTTCATTGCTTTAGCATCTGCCATTTTGGCTTTCTTGTATACATCATTATTCTCTGGGGGAGGTACTGCAGTTATGTTGGTAGAAGTGCTGGTAGAAGCTGCAGGTGCTGGAGGTACTCCTGTCAAGATAGAAGCAAAAATATCCTCATCAATGGAATTCATATATAGTCTGATTCTTGCCTTCCAGATGGCAAACTTGTTAAGATTGCATACTGGAGGTCTGATGCTTGCATAGTCTTTGTTTTGGGCCATTTCTGTGAAGAAATAAATCTAATAACAAAAATAAACAAACGGATCTAACAAGAGGGATCTTTATGGTTCAGTTGTTAGCCTGTACAACCAATTAAGGTATGGTATTTTAACCAACCTCCCTCTGATACCAATTGAAAGTGCAGGTTAGGTCTGAAATACTCTAGAGGGGGGGTGAATAGAGTATTGTGCTCGCTACAAACTTTTTACAACTTTTGTTGTATTCCTAAGTGAATAAGTCAGCAAATAAAATAAATAAGCACAACAAACTATCTAATCACAGAGCACAGCCAAAATAAAAGAAAAGGGCAACCAAACGACACAAGAAATTTTATAGTGGTTCCCCAACCTGGGTACATCCACTCTTCTACCACCCTGGTAGGAATCCACTCAGGTTTTTGATCAGATGCCTGACACTAATGAGCTGTTGTTCAGGTGCTCAAAAACCAAAACCTCAAGTCTTTTGGAAGGAGACTTGCAACCAGGAATAATTTTGAAGGGAATTAAAACCTTGTACAGGAGTTGGAAGAGAGGTGATGGTGTCTTATCTTTCTCAATAACAACTGAGAAGACTATGGATTGATGTTAGCAGATTTGCTCCCCCTGAGATCAGGAAAACTGGATCACTGCTACAGGGTGACAGGACTTGAAAGCTTGAGTGCCTGGACCAGAGATTGCTTCAGGAACTTTTTTGACAGATAGAGTTATGTTGTCCTTCTGAAGTTGTCCTGGAGGATTGAAGGAAGAAGACTCTTGATAGTAATTGGTTGTTCTTCTTCTTCTTGATGAAGTTGTTCTCTGGCCAATGTCCAATTGCAGTCAAGAACTTTTGATTGTTGTAAGATTGTTCTTGTGCAATCTGTCTGTGTGTCTGTATTGCTGCTAGTATCTCTTACTGATTAATCCTTTTCTTTCTGTCTTTTTCTGACTGAGGAACATTCGAAATTTGAATGTTTGAGCATAATTGCAGTCGGCCTTGGAAAGAAGCGGCAATCAATGATTTCTCTAACTGTCCCATGAAAAAATGGCATGTAATAATTCATAGTCAATGCGCGTTCTAACGGTAACATTCCGAGAAGATAGAGCATTGATTACTCCGGAATCATCGCCAAGAAACGGGACGGGAAACTGGAGAAGACCTAGTCTGGAATCGTCGAACGAAGAACACCAATCGTCGAGCTGAGTTCATAGTTCGTCGAGCTGAGCTTGAGTTCGTCGAGCTGAGCTTGATCAGTTCGTCAACCAGACAAAAGCAATTAGTCTTCCAGGGAAATCTTGTCAATTCTGCTTTAACATTCATCGAACTGACAATCTTCATTCGTCGACCAGAGATCTAAAGTTCGTCGAACAGATAATCTTCATTCGTCGAACTGAGTTCCAAAAGTCGTCGAGCGAAGAATGATTGTGGACTTAGAATCTGAGAAGTCTCTGACTGAGAAGAATATAAATCGTTAACCACAAATCGTCGAGTAGAGAACAGCATTCGTCGACTTGAGAAGTTGACTTCGTCGACCTGAGAAGCTGTGAACTTGAGGTCCAAGTTTGTCGAGCTCAGAATCCTGTTCGTCGACCAAAGCCTGGAGTTGGACTTAGAAAAATTCTGGAGTTGTCCTGACTTTAGCTTGTTGAAGAAACTCAGTCTTCGTCGAACAGAGAACAAAGATCGTCGAGCTCAGCACTAAGAATTGTCTCACGATTGTCGAGCGCCGAACACCTTTCGTCGAGCTAAGTTCGACGAACGTCAAACTCATTTTACTTAGTCTTGAATTCTTCTAAGTCTGGAGTCTCTGAAGGTCTTGTTGATAGCTGGTCCATCTGAAGTTGACTCTAAGGACTTGGCCTAGACTCTAGGACACAAATTGACCCTGGCTATACATGATGGGTCACATCCTAAGCTAGTGAACCTAGCCCAAATCAACTAGGGATCCAATAGTGATCACTCAAATGGACACACCCTCACAAATATAATATCCTTCTAACTGCGAGGTAGTCTCATACTCTCCACCATACACCGCAGACGCCCAAACCTGGTAACTTCCACAAGATACTAATAAAGGCATCAAACATTGTGGAGGTGGTTTTGTCCACCAACGCCTGCAACAAGAAAACCCACAAAGAAACCACCACATATATCTCGAGATTTGGCACGTCAGATTCTACTTGACATTTCTAGATTCAAGACATGGTTGATCAACCTTTATGAACGATTTACAATCCTCGATAAACTCTAATACGTTCAATAACGATTATATAAGGCGTTTAAGCGAACAATAAAACACTTCAAGAACGATTAAACATAACCTGACAAGCTCGAGTTCATCATGACAAAATCTTACAACATCGAGTGATCATCAAAAAGGTTAATCATAGCAATAACTTGGAAGACAAAGTGCAGAAAATTTTAAAGAACATAAAAACTGAACCGTTACCATCAATCGGACAAGGAGAAATGAGGGGAAACCACCACTTGCCTTGGTTTTATCGAAAATGTTCTCTGAATCAGTTCACGTCGCAGATCGGGGCAAAAGAAGATGGAGAAAGTTGAAATCTGTACAAAAAAGGCCGAAATAGAGGTTAGGCCGAAAAACCCTCACGAGAAAACTCAAGAAACGGGAGAGGTTTTCCACGATGGCGTAGCTCTTGACGAGAGCTTTCTAGATCTATACTCGGTTGAAGATTTCGAGCACCGGGCACCGTCGGCGGCCACCAGAAGATTCACGAACGGGAGGTTCGCTGGCTCGCTCTCGCTTCTCTGTTTCGAAATGACGGAAGGAGAAGATAAAAAGTAAAAGAGTATATATAGAGAGAGAGATAATATATATAAAAAGATATATAAATATATATATATATATTTTATAAAAATTTTTGCCTAAAACGACTATCTACGAGCGGTGCGCGGAAGATGACAATAGAGTTTTAGGATTGCTTCAAATCGAAAAGCGTCCAACATGAAGGTTGTAGATCCGTCGAGACGAACAAATTTTATGTTAACTATTTTTTCATACGACATCATTTTGACCCTTAAAAGGCTCCCGAACACAAACTATAACGGACTACTTGAGAACAAGTCTACAGGTACTCGAGAGGTAAGAAAAAATTCACTCGAGTAGCGGAATAGATCACTCGAGTAGCAAAATAGATCACTCGAGTAGCAGAATAAATCACTCGAGTAGCAGAATAAATCACTTGAGTAGTAGAATAAGTCACTCAAGTAGCAGAATAATTCACTCGAGTAGCAGAATAGGTCACTCGTAGCAGAATTACATTAATCGAGTACTAATACTTAGTACTCGAGATCAAGGATGCAGGACACGAGTAGTTCAAAAGCAGGACTTGAGTATTTCAAAAGCAGGACTTGAGTAAATAATGGAAGAAAAATCGTCGAGGCTCAAATATTGCTCGATCATGACGAAACTTGACGAGCAAGTGCAAAACTACTTAACTTAAATTCCAAATGCAATTTTCCCATTACAACCAGAATTCAGCCGACTCGACCGCACGGACGCGAAAATGTGTTAACGGCATTGCGTCGTCAACTCGACGTTAAAAGTAACGCACGACATCATAAATATGACGATGCCCATTCAAATAAAAGCATCGAAAAATCAGGGCGTTACAAGAAGCCACCGTCTGCGGCAGGCAGCAGTGTTGTAGCTCTCAAAAAGTGTGAGAGTTGCAGCGCTGTATTATAAAAAAAATAAAATTTTAATTTAAAATATATATATATATATATCTTTACTATTATAATAGAAATATAAAACCCATGAGTTCAAAATTCTAACCGTCGTCCATCTCTGACATGATAAATCGGCTGACATCCGATCAAGATCATTAAAACAGCACTCTCTTACTACAATTTACTAGATCTCATAAACCTACTACTACTAGGGTGTCCTAAACCTATTTAAAATTAGATCATAAAATAATTCAAAATCTGATAAGTCATAAGGCCCCACCGCCCACTACACACTGACAAACAACATAACTCGCCCGCGCTTCCAGCCTGCACAGCCAGCAACCAACCCGCGCCTGCCCGATAACCGGAACACTTCAATAGACACACTATTGTTTCTTCTTTATATACTTAAAATTCAAAGGAAAATATCAAAAGTGTGGACTGGTGTGGGACTAGGGCTCGGGGGGTGGGCATAAGGCCTAACAGACCCAGGTCGGGCCCGGCCTGGTTTTTGTCAGGCCCGAGCCGGGCTCAGGCCTCCTCCTCAGGAGGAGGCCTGTCTAGGCCCTGTAGGCCGGGCCTGGGTCTGGCCCGGCTAAATAAATATATAATTATTTTAATTAAAAAAAATTATGCCAAAATTTAAAAAAAAACAATTGCTTTATTATTTAAAAAACAATTACAAATTTACAATAACCTAAAAAAATTTTATGATAATAAATTTAAAAATACAAAAAAATGCACTTTCAATCACTCGAAACTCGAAGGTGTCGTTCTGGTTTGATCTTCACCGGCCAAATTTAGGCCGCTAAGCTCCTCTTCAACCTCGGACGAGCTATCTTCGATCGATGCAATGTGTTGTCTCCTCTTCATAGCATCCAGGTGGTTCTTATAACATATGCAAATTTCCAAAGACTCCTCGCTCAGGCGGCTCCTTCGCTCGTTCAGAATTCTGCCACTTAAAGAAAACGCTGACTCTGAAGCTACTGTACTTGCTTGGATTGTTAGTAAATCTCGGACAATGAAGGCCATAACAGGATACGTATTAACTTTATTTTTCCACCATTCTAAAATATCAAAATTTTTTATTTCATTTGAACTCATAAAATCTTGAAATTATGTTTTCGTATATAAATCCTAATTCATTTAAAGTACTTGACGTTCTTTATTTTTGCGGGCTGCTAAATCTAAAATTTTATTTTTAAAACTATCTTTTGCTTAGGTTTTGTGCTTTCTTCTCTAGGTCCGTGATTCATATAGCTGATCGTAATAATTATAAAACTCGGTAAAAATCATTATTAAATTTTGAAACGCTTACATTATCATAATACTAGATGTATGATTTAAATTCAAATTGATATTTATTTCTTCTATAGATTTTCTACGTCATCTACACCTATTAAAAGATTTAAAGTCGCGGCGCATGAAAACATAGCAGACATTTCCCTAAAATAATTTAAAAATTTTTCTTCCATTATTTTAATTAACGGACGTCAACTTTCATATTTTTTATAAACACTAAATTTTTCTGCAATTAAATACAAAATTTTCGATAACCAGTGAACTTGTCGGATAATAAATGTCGGATAAAATAGTTGTTGATCTATAAAAAAACTTCTAGTAAATCCATATAACTTTCAATCACATCCCAATCAGAATCTTGAAGATCGTGTATTTCAGACATACTATAAATAGTTAGTTGTGTTTTTATCGCACAGCTCGTTTTAATATTTATAGGTTGAATTCCATCTTATAAACAAATCAAATTCAGGTTTTAAAATTTATGACCATGTGCAGTTACAATTTTTTAAATCTTGTTTTCGTTTTTTAGAACTGTAAATTATTTTAAACATAATACGAATTTTATTAATAAAAAGTTCCATATATGTTAAACTATCCTGCACAACTACTAGATTTAAAACATGACATACGCAACGAGTATGAAAAAATTCTGTTTAATATTGGTTTCAAATCTCGTTTTAAATACTCGATTGCTACCGTATTATTATTAGCATTATCAAAAGAAATACTAATAATTTTATCTTTAATTTAAATTCACGAATACATTTAGTAATTACGTGATAATAGCTTGACATGTAATGTGAATATTCAAAACATTCAAAACATATAATACGTTTATTTAGCTCCCACGAATCGGAATCGATCCAATAATACATAATACATATATACGATAATTCTGCTTTAATATTACTACTTCAGACATCACTCGTTAGACTAACTCTACCGTCGAAAGTTTCAAAATAATTAATTAAATATTATTTTGATTGTAAAAAAGTTTTATATACATCACGCTTAAGAGTAGATTTACTTATCTGCTGATATTTTGGTTGAAGTCCTTCGTGTATGTAGTATGTCTAGTCCTCGTTGTCGAAGTGTCGAACGGTAATCCTCGTTTGATGTCGTTCTCCATTTGCAGCTCTCGTTGATGCATTTGATTGTACGTCCAAATTTGCCCGCCTGCCACAATTGTGCTTGACTTGTCGCCGGAGCTTGTTTAGCCAGACACGATTTGATATGCCGCGCGAGCGTCGAATTCCTGCTAACGGTCAGAATTTGGAACAGTGTTTGCACTTCGCCTTAAATTCTTACGCTCACACGCACTTTTTCAAATGCTCCCAGACTGGAGCCGTGTGCTTGTGCTCCACAATTTCATGTGCGACGGATGTCGAGGACACTGACATCGAAGAGGAAGAAAATTGGAGAATTTAGAGAGAGAGAGAGAATGAGAGAGAGAGAGATTATGAGAGAATGAGGGTGGGGGGTGGGGTAGAGGGGGTTATATATATAATTTAAAATAAATTATAAATATATAATTTAAATTTTAGAATTAAATATATTTAATTTAAATAAAATTTATTTTTTTAATAAAAGGCATCCTAGTGGCTGCCTAGGTTGCGGCTTTTACCTGACATCTTGCCAGAAAAAAATTGGGCTGCGGCTTTTTCAAGCCTGGCCCAGGCTTTGCCCGGCCTGGTCCCAGGCCAGGCTAAAGCCCGGGCTTAGCCCGGGCTGGGCACCAGGCCGGGCTAAGGCAAAAAATTGGGCATGGTTGGGGCCTTAAAGCCGGCGCCTGGGCCTGGATCGGGCCTGCCGGGCCTGGATCGGGCCTGCCGGGCCTGGATCGGGCCTGCCCGGGCCTGGATCGGGCCTGCCCGGGCCTGGATCGGGCCTGCCCGGGCCTGGATCGGGCCTGCCCGGGCCTGGATCGGGCCTGCCGGGCCTGCCCGGCCTGGATCGGGCCTGCCCGGGCCTGGATCGGGCCTGCCCGAGCCCGGGCCTTTTAGGCTTTTTCCAGGCCGGGCCTAGGCTGGCCCAGTTTTTATGCCCACCTCTATGTGGGACTATTGAAATAGGCAAATGAATCATGTCGGACTCTGCTGTTTTGGAAATTAATTCTGACATGCATGCTGCTTTGTATATATTTTAATTAATGCTGACACATGACAGGCTTTGCTGCTTTATAGTTAAGGCTTTATACTTTATAAGGGAGAATAGTAGCACCGTCCATAATTAATCAATGTTTTGTAAATTATATAGTGGGATCAACAGTGGCATGAACCACATTGTTCATCCGCCTTTTTATTTTTCAAAATTTTATTATTAAAATTTTTTAATTGTTTTTTTAGATTTATAAGAACTATCACGCGGAACACTAGGGGCGGGCGAGCCGCCGTCGCCGGTCGGGTACTACACGCTTGGCCAAAGAGGCGAAGCCCTTGTCGGGCACATGTAGACTTGCATAAGAATCTCCGGGGGGGGGGGGGGCAAAGCTCGTCGTCGCCGATCGGGTACTATCGCGCTTGGCCATAGGGGGTACTGTGGCGCGTAGCCATCGGGCCGGAGGCCCGTGCCTGTCACTCGTGTATATATATATATATATATATATATATATATATATATATATATATTATATATATATATATATATATTATATATATATATATATATATATATATATATATAAGTATATAACATTATTTAACTATAATAAGTTAATAACGTAAATTTAAATTTATAATTAATATATTAAAATATAATTTATAAATAACATTAACTATAATAAGTTAATGACTTAAATTTAAATTTAAATTAATATATTAAATTATAATTTATAAAATAACATTAACTATAATAAGTTAATAACTTAAATTTAAATTTATAATTAATATACTAAATTATAATTATAATTTATAATTAATATTATTTAACTATAATAACGTCAATTTAAATTTATAATCAATATATTAAATTATAATTATAATTCATAATTAACATTATTTAACCATAATTAATATATAATTTATAATAACATTAATATAAATTAATTATTACGTCAAAAAATCAGCGCTCATGAGCGAATCGAGTGTGTATACGTGCGTCCTGACGTCCATTTGGAATACTGACTGTACTCGAAATTTTGCGAGAATGTGTCCGTTGGAATTGTAGCGTCGGGCCGGACAAGATCGGGGAAAAGTTTATTGATTGCGGGTCACACGAGTCGTCCGTGAATCGGGCGAAAACGAACCGTCCTAGCACTGCAAAATGTTTATTTATGTATTAATGTTTTAATTAATATATATTAATATTTTATTATTAATATTGATTGTCGTCCGGCTTGAAAATCAGATCGTCGTAACCCCGAGTCGCAGCATGTTTGGTTTGAAAATCTTTAGGGAAAGCCTCATCAACTATTAAATAAAACTTATATTAATTTATAATTAACCATTTTAATATTTTAATTTTTTAAATAATTAATTAATGTTTTAATGTTTAATAATTATTGTTGTGGGTCACTCGAGGCGCTCGTAAATCGGTAAAAAATGAATCGTCTTAGCTCATGAGCGAGTCGAGCGAGCATACGTGTGTTCTGATGTTCGTTTGAAATATTAAATGACATTGAAATTGTGTAAGAATGTGACTGTTGGAATTGTAGTGTCGAGCGGACGAGATCGCGAAAAAAAATCTGCGGCTCGTCCGAACATATTTTGGGAAAGCTCATCAATATTAATATATTTATTTTTATAATTAAATTAAATAAATGTCGAGCAAATTGTATTTTTATTTTTAGATTTCGTAAATTCTCCGAGTTGTTTAATTATTACTATCACTATTTAATTCTGCAACACTGTTTCACACAGCACTGCAAATACAGTTTTACAAACAGTATCACAAATTTTTTCACCACGACAAAACAACTGATTCCTGCACCACTGTTTTCCACCACTGCTTTATGCACCGTCACAACTTAGCCAAACAGACCCTAAGATAAGAAAACTCCCATGAAAACAAAACTTCCCCTGCATAAAAAGACCATCCACATCCTACCTAATAAAATTAACGTGAATAGTATGCGTGAAAAGTAGATCAGCTGCTCTGGGGAATGGAGATCAAATTTAGTTAATTTAGGTGAATCTTGTTGATGGATCCATGAAGAGCCTCTGCCTCCTTACCTAGATCTGCTAGCAATCAACCAAATTTTGGGTGTTCTTCCTCCTCACAGCAGCACAGGAAATATAAGATGTAGAGGAGATGAGATTTTTCAGCGATCTGCTACGTGCTCCTGTACAGAGAACTGAATAGAGCAACAGAGGATTGCACCAGCAAATATGTCTTCTCTATGAGTCAAATCGAGAGGAAAGTAGATCCTGACAGTCAGCTCAATGGAGAAGAAGGTCCACAGTCGGCTGCCTCTGTTTTCTCCAGGGAATCGAAGACCCGCACCGGTGAGGAAGATCTGTTCAACCTTCCGGTCCTTCAGGATGAGGGATGTTGTCGTTTGATGAAGTACCACTAGGAGGAGATCTAGAGCGCGAACTAGGGCACGCCTGTAGCGAAGCCGCGAAAAGGAGATGTAGTGTGATACTTCTTCGAATCCGCAGAAATTTCGACCCGGGAACGTGCCCGGGTGTGCCGCCATGTAGGTCCGCCCCCCGCGAGAGCGCTCCCATCAAGGCTCTGCATCAACGAGAGCGCTCCCACTAGAAGCTCCGCGGGCTTAGAGAATTTCTCGGCCGAAACGCTCTCACCCAGGCTCCGTGAGCTCAGCAACACCCCAAGCCCTGAGTGCTTCCATCGATGCTCAAAGTACTTAGCCATTTTTTCTCATTTCTTGCACCTGTAACAGAGTAGAGACCTGTCGCCCTCCGAGATCAAACCAGACTCTGTAAAACTCTAAAAAATAGTGGATTTTGGCTCGGCACAGTACAATCCACGTGATATTTCACATTTTTTGGATTTTCTACATAAAAAATGCTTCTTGTCATTTGTTGCGGTTCATTTTGACTGTTTGCACGTCCGATCAGATTCCGAGCTAAGACGATCTGATTTCTCCAGACCGGGAAAAGACTGGGTTACCCGCAATAATTGCAAAATAAAAATAGAGAATTGATATTAGCAGTCCTTAAATGGATATTCGCAGTCCAAAATGAAATGGGAAATCCTCCTTTATAAACACCTTATTATTTAGTTCGCACCCCATATTTCACCGTAGGGTTTACTGTTTCCCACCCCCGAACGCCGTCTCCATTGCGATCCCAACCTCGCCGGCCCTTGTTCACCCCGGACGCAGCCTCCTCCTCAATCGACTTCGCCCTCCTCGAACGGCGGCTTCTCGTCTTTCCACCTGGACGCCGTCGCCCCTACTGCAAAAACGACGACTCCTCTTCGCATTGTCGGACATCATAACCTCTGCTTCAAAAAAGCCTACGACGTCCTCTTCTTCCCCAAAAGTGGCGGCGTCCTCTTCTTCCCCGAACGACGTCCTCTTCAATCCAGCTGCCTGAATCCTCCCAGCACCCAAACCAGTTACTGTCCTGTCCCTAAATCAACCCATGCCTTACCAATCCTGACTCTGATTACTTATGTAAGTTTTAATTTGAAGTCTAGAATCTAGTTCAAAATATTTCATCAATTATAATATTGATAAAAATTGTTTGCAAAAATTAATAAAACTTGAAACATGTCTTTTCAGGTTTGTATGCGGTTACTCTACTATTTACTATTTTTGGTGATGCTTAGACAAAGAGCAACCGTACTTTGCAGTTTGTGCTGGTATGTTGGTGGAGTTACTCTGTTATTTACTATTTTATTGCAAAGTACCTGTTACTCTGAAATATAAATGCGAGTATTTATCTATTTTTGCGTTTGTTTCTTCTTGCAGATGATCGCAACGAGGACTCTAAATCAACACTTTTGTTCATTTTAAAAATTTTGTTGTTTGACATTTTATTTTTGTATAATTGGACTTTTATTTTTATTTTTTATTCTACCTAAGAATTTTGTTTGGACTGCGAGTTTTATTTTGCACTACGATTATAATCTATGAACTGTGAATAGAAGTGGAGTACGAACTATCATTTATGAAGTGTTAATATCAATTCTTTAAAAGTATAGGTGAATGTGGGGCACATCAAAGAGATGTCATTTCAAATGAGAAATGTAAAGAATTTTCTGAAATATTTTTAGCTGGGGCGCGGTTCGCGTGTGTTTACCAGTTCAGCTTCAAGTTCACGTTGACGCTAATAAAAATGTAAAATGCCACGGCCTCTTCTTCTCCGGCGCAAGAAGACTCGCCTCAAAGCTCCGCAATGGCGGCGGTGGCGGCACTTTCGTTCACTCCATTCCCAAAAATTTCTCAATCCCTGCTTCTCTCCCGCCGCACCGCAGCCCGTTTTCCCTCCCCGTTCGTCGGACCCCTAAACCCAACCGTCGTCCCCAAATATCTTTCTAGGGTTTCCGGGATCGTTTCTCTTCCGAAAGCCTTCTCTTCGACGGATCTGTCGGGATTCCAGGAAAATGCACTCGATTTCCTCCGCGCTTCGCCCGCTACTTGGAATTCCTCGATTGCGAGCAATCTCCTCATCTTCACTATCGGATCGCCGCTACTCTTTGCCGGCCTTTCAGAACTGGGGATCGGGTCTGCGTTCTTGTTGGGTGTCTTGACCTGGAGAGCCTTCGAAGCGCCGGGGTTCCTCCTCGTCGCAACTTATTTTGTTGTAGTAAGTTGGATTCTGCTATTGTTTGGCTTAAATTTAGCTATATTACTGTCTTCAAATGCTTGGAGTTACGTTGTTGCAGTATTGCAGATCGAGACGTATTGGTGAAAAAACGACGTTGTTTTGTTTGTCCAAGTTCTGCTTGAATTTTCTCTTGGTCTGTTCGTTTGCACCGTTTTCACAATCGGTTTTGGTTTTCAGTTTTGGCGGTCTAAAAATAGGTGTTCGTTTGGTCATGTTTTGCACAGTTTTGGTTTTGATCTGAAAACACTCGGTTTTCATTCCTTCTAATTTTGCCCAGCCCCAAAACAGACCTACCGAGGTCTGTTTTGCTCGGTTTTGAAATTAGAAAACAGGGGAAAATGTCGGGGCAGACGGATTTCCAGGTCCCGGCCAGTGCGTGTCGTGTCGGCCATCCACGTCGCTTTCAGCACGGCTGCCTTAGCCGCCGCCTGATCTTCCCCCTTCTCTTTAGCAAGCTTTGCTGCCTGCTTCTCCTCCTTGGAGTTGAGCGTCTTGGAACGCTTCAAAATGGCTTCCGGCAGCCCGTTGATCCACCGGCGATCCTTCACGAAGTCCGGCTGCTTCTTATTCTTGGTCGGATCGATCTTGAGGTTGAAGTAGCTGTCCGGGTTCCGTGGTTCGATGCAGTGCTTCCGGCAGAACGGAACCCAGATCTCGGCAAACGATGCAGCCTCCGCCATGGCTTCGAAGGTGAGGAGGGCGGGCGGACATTTATTAGACCCCCTTTTGCCGGCAAAAGAGGGGATTGTTAACAACAAACAAACGAACGTTTTCGTTTTGCCTTAAAACACACATGAAAACCATATTGCAAACGAACATAAGTTTTCGTTTTGCCCCAAAACAAAAACGGTTGATGTTTTCGTTTTGAAGCAAAACGAAAACCGTAAATGAAAACATTGCAACCGAACGGGGCCTTAAACGATTGTAGATGTGCCATGTTGTTGATCTATTTTGGGATAGGTTCTCACTGCTAAAAAAACAGATAAGGTTGGATCTTTGATTATTGTTCTTGACAATTTTTTGTAGAGGAACATAATATCTTCACATTTGCCTTCCTCCACTATGCAAGGTTGTCAGGATCGAGATCCTAGATAAGATCGTTTTGAGATTAGATCTGTTGCAGTCTAACTCGGCGCTCCTAAATCGGTCTGGATGTGACCGTCTTAGCTCGGGAGAGGTCGAGCGCGCAATCAGTCGCAGAGTAAGAAAACAAATGCACAAGATGATTTTTACGTGGAAAAATCCCTCAACCGGGTAAAAAATCGCGTGACCGGATCTGTGCCGGTCAAACTCCACTATCATCTTCAAGTTACAACTTGTTTATAGAATCGAGGGCAACAGGCCGCTCGTCGTAACACTTTGGAGATAGGAGAGAATCTTGGGCGCTCGGCGAGCAACATGCTGCTCCAGGCGAGGTTTAACTTTCACGATCTTAGTGCGAGGATGGGCGCGGAACGCGCAGAGTGAGGTTGGAGCGGGCTTCCTTGAGGCTGAGCACGAGCGAGACTTTCTTCCTACAATGGACAGAGCGTCTTCTTCGTGGTGATGTTGCTGGCTTAACCGAGTTTCTGGTGGAGCGGCGGTGGCACGCAAGAGAATTCTTGTGGAGAAACGGTGACTCGTTGGATAATGTCAGCAGAGTTCTGACCTAAGAAAGAAGAAAGCACGAAGGAGAAATGTGAGAAATGAGGAGGCTTAGAGTTTCTTTTATAGCCTCCAGGAGGTGGTTATCGTAGTTATGCGGCTATCCGCACAACGTAACCACCGATATTATTATTTTTGGTATAGTTTCGAGAATTTATTTTGCTCATTATATTCGTCGTTTGCAGGACAAATATTTAATTAATGTCGCTCCCCTACTAACCATGATGGTTAGTGGGTAGTTATTTAAGAAATGGACAACAGTGATCATTACGGAGTGATCAGACGACGAGGAAGGTCCGCCATGGACGACCGATCGGCCTGACAGTGAACGCTCGCCAGTGGGGGAAAGGAGGAGCCGCGACCGGCGGGGCTGGCGGCCGCGGAGGGAGAGAGCATGGCCGCGAGAGGCGGACGCGGGGAAGGGGAGGCCGGGTGCGGCCGCCCCTTGCGGGCGGAGCCCGCGACCGCGGGAAAGAAGTGGCTGGGTGTCGCCGCCCCTTGCAGGTGGAGCCCGCGGCTGCGGGAGGCGGCCGTTGGCTACGAAGCACAGATACTTTAAAATGTTTTGCGTATCGGCTCAAACGTATCAGATACCGGAAACACCCGGAAACGCATTTCTGAAACTCTAGGAAACACATTTTTAAATAAAAAAAATATTTTTAATTCGGAATCGCGTATCCCACTTGTGCGATACGCGATTCCTCGTTACAACTATTTTTGCTGCTTTGTGTCGTACTGACTTTTTCCTTTCTGCTTGTAAATTGAAGCTCAGGCTCATATTGCTTTCACGTGAAATGATCATTATGTGATCTTGAATGATGGATACTTGACCGTCCAGGAGAAGCTCCAAATGGCGAAGGGCTCACTCGTTGCTTTGAGAGGATCACGATAGAGATGTCTCCTGATTTCGACGGATCGGGTCGGAGCTGAAGACAGATCTTGAGTAGGCTCGAGCTGCATTTGAGGTAGAGAAACCTCTTGTGGAGAAAACCACACAGTTGCTGAAGAACGCCCAAGAGGAGACTTCTCGTTTGGAGACAGAGCTTGGGGCTTTGAAGCCTCAAGTGGAAATGCTTTCTTCTGATGATCGGGTGTCAAAGATGAAGGCCGCTGAGCTTGCCGAGTATATGATTCTTTGGACTATATGCGCGATCGTTGCTCGATTGATAAGATGGTTCGTGAGGAGATCTGGACTAGAGAGGTGGAGCCTCAGATGGAAGATGTTCGCGAGCTTGCTCTCAGACGTGGAGTGTCGAAGGATTTTTGCCTTGTCGCCAGGAGCTTGAAGTGTGATGTGTCCGACCTCAGCTTTGATGATATCTGAGATGATGAGAACTCGAATCCTGATTCTGATGTAGATGCAACCGATGTGTAGTTATTTGAGCCTTGTACTCTTGTATGTTAGTACTTTTTTTAGTTGAGTCTGTATGATGGTGTATGTTTGTTTTTGTCTTTCGGACCTGTGGGCGTTCTTTGTTACCCTTCTGAGGTCGTAGGCTATGTGTCTTATGTCTGTATTTGTATGACATTGTCGTTTTCTGGCTTTTCTCTTACTTGTATGAATGCTAGTAGTTGGTGAAATTTAGACCCGCGGTGATAAAGAAGAGCTTATTTGCTCAATCTGGTTGCATGTCCACCTTAATTAAATTCTGTTTGGTGTCGATCGCAAGGGGGCTGGCCTAGACGATGACGAGGCGTAGAAACGCATGTTCGGTGAAGAGCTGTCTCATTCAAACCGCATGCGCAGTCTTACCAAGTGGTTGGTGTCGCAAGGGGGCAGGCTCAGACAACGCCGAGGCGTAGAAAAGCGTGTTCAGCGAAGAGCTATCTCATTCAAACTGCATGCGCAGTCTAACCAAGTTGTTGGTGTCGATCGTAAGGGGGGCAGACCCAGGCGACGAGGAGGTGTAGAAAGACATGTTCGGTGAAGATCCATCTCATTCAAATCGCATGCGCAGTCTTACCAAGTTTTGTTGAGACAATACTGAAAGGAAACATAATGTAACATTCATTACTAAAACATAATTTGCACGAGTTATGACTCGCGACTTCTTACAATATTGAAATTAGGAAATTAGAAAACAGGGAAACTGGAAAATGAAAAGAAAAACTAGGACTGGAAAACAATAATTCTAGGATAAAAGTGGCGTGATTGAGTTTGATGAGCGTCTATGAATGACTGCTGAAGTATTGCGCTGTAGTCAGAATCTGCTTGAATAACGACGAATTGCACATCGTAGGTTGCTTGTATGGGTTCTTCTCCTAAAGTGACTGGAAGATTGATGGTGCCCATGACCGAAACTGGAGCGCTCCCGGGGATGCGTGTGGCGGCTGCCCTTAGCTTGAGGTCCTTGTTTGTTAGCTTAAGTTGAAGTAGTGTTGACAAAAACAACACATTGGTAGAGACCCTCTTGTCTACTAAGACTTGGTTCATTCTGGTTGATGGTTCACCAATGCTTATGATAATACTTTGTAGATTATGGGTGGGATCATGCTCTTCCTTTTTCAATAAAAACTGATCAACTGACCCAATGCAGGAGAGTCGCTGAATTTCTTCCCTTAGGTGATTGCATTCTTCTTTGTCATGACCGGGCCCTCGGTGATATTCACAGTACCTTGATAGATCTCCTCGATTTTGGGCAAGCAGCTTGGTCTTTCGCAGGGCAGGGTGATTGCGAATAACTTGGAAGATCTCAACCTGGGGGGCGTTGAGTGGCGTGAAATGTCGATGAGTCTCTTTTGTTTGGTATGCACTTGTGCGGTGTCTACAACATTTCTTGAGCTCAGAGCACAAATTGATTCCTTGTTTTCTCTTCTGAGTTTTAGGTAAGCTTGGATTTCCAGGCGCGAGCGTCTGGTCTGCAATGATTTTTTTGACAAAGAGGTCAGCCAATTCACCATAGCTATTTATCTTCTCTTTTCATAGAGAATGAAACCAAGCTTTAGCTCGTCCTTTTAGCGTAGCTGAAAATGTTTGGCACATAAGCTGATCTGAGGCATTATGAGAAGACATGGTAGCATCGTAACGCCCAATGTGTCCCAGAGGATTGCTTGTCCCACTGAACCTTTCAACTTCTAAGAAGCCTTCCGGAGCGGGTTCTGCGAAAGAAGCTGGCGAGTTGTAGTAGATAGATCAAAATCTATTGGGGTAGGGCGCTTGCTCGGCCCTTGCTCCTTGATAGGCGTGCTCTAATTCATCTTGCTTCTGAGATCTCCGCCGTACGGGAGATAATCGTGGTGGTCATCTTCTGTCTCTCGGGGTGATGTTATAGGAGTTGGTGAGCTGCTTGCGCTAGAAAACTCTTTTTCTATGTCGTATTCCCTGTGGGGGGATGTTTGGTCGAAGAAGAGAGTGCCACTAGTTGTGGCAAATCAATTGGCTTAAGCGACGCAACAAAAATTTGCTTTAATTTCTGACAAACGGCCAGTATCTGGGCTTGTAGTTTGTTTATTTGCATAACGTGCTTTGCAAATGCCTCCTCAAGCATGCCAATAGTTGCCCCTTGCCTGGCCTTATCAATGCGTGAAAGGGAGGATCTGATGCTTTCCGTGCCTTTTCCTGCAGCTTTTTGGCCGGTACTAGTCTTGTCTCTTGCCATCTCGGTTAGCTACGAGTATTGTTAGGCACTGGATACCGTCTTCCGAGGAAGCTGGGAACTTGATTCCCACACACAACACCAAACTTTGCGGTCTAACTTGACGCTCCTAAACCAGTCTGAATGTGACCGTCTTAACCGGGGAGCGGTCGAGCGTGTAATCAGTCACAGAGTAAGAAAACAAATGCATGAGACGATTTTTACATAAAAAAACCTTTCAACTGGGTAAAAAATCACGTGACCGGATTTGTGTCGGTCAAACTCCACTATCAGCTTCAGATTACAACTTGTTTATAGAATCGAGGGCGACAAACCGCTGCTCGTTATATTTTGGAGATGAGAGAGAATCTTTGGCGCTCGGCGGGCAACAAGTTGCTTCACGAGAGGTTTAGCTTTCACGATCTTAGTGCGAGGATGGGCGCGAAATGCGTGGAGTGAGGTTGGAGCGGGTAATCTCGCATGGGAAGCTGTAGAGAGAGCTATTGGAATTGAGCTCGAAATTTACGAAGTGAAGCTGGAGCTAATCTTCAACTAATAGCTGAAGGGGATGAAGATTTAGATCATTTTGGATTTGCCAATGATGATGAAGATATTGATGATAATTATGAGCAGATGACGAATACTCAAACCAACCAAGCACATGCAATGTCAATGACGAATTACTAGATGATGATTCTATTTGATCTTTTATGATTATTTAAAGTTTATATTAGAAACATTATTCATGCTAATATGTTGTTGTGTATGATGAAGAATTTTTGGATTTGACGCTCGCAAGGGACGGCCGCGCCCGACCGTCCCTTTCCCGCGGTCGCCGATAGCAGCCATGCTCTCTCCCGCTGCGGCCAGCCGCTCCGCCGGTCGCAGCTCCTCCTTTTTAGTGAGCGTTCTGCTTAGCTATCGATCTTATTATGTCCTCTTGTTCTCCTTTTAGATAGTTTCTAAGTGTCAGCAATAAATGAGATTTTTCTTGTAAATTGCTCTGCTGTATTTCTTCAGCGTTGTTTTGTGCTCGTCCATCCCTAGGACGACTCGCTTCCTCGCCATCTGATCACTCCGTAACGATTACCACCGTCCATTTCTTAAGTAACCACCCACTAATCATCCTGGTTAGCAGGGAGCGACATTAATTAAATATTTGTCCTGCAAACAACGAATATAATGAGCAAAATATACGCTCAAAACTATACCAAAAATAATAATATCGGTAGTTACAGTGTGCGGATAACCGCATAACTACCATAATCATCTCCTGGAGACTATAAAAGTAGTCTTAGGCCTCCTTATTTCTCACATTTCTCCTCCGTGCTTTCTTCTTTCTTAGGACAGAGCTCTGTCAACATTCTCCAATGAGCCAGCGTTCCTCCACCAAAATTCTCCTGTGTGCCACCGCCGCTCTACCAGAAACTCGTTAAGCCATCAACATCATCACGAAGAAGACGCTCTGCCCGTTGTAGGAAGAAAGCCTCATTCATGCTCAACCTCCAGATCTGCGTGAAGACCATAAACATCGACAATAAGATAAGACTCTAAAGTGTGGCGAGTGTCCCAAAACATATAAGGTATGCGAGTGGTATGGTATGCTATCGAATCAACGTATGTATGCTCATGTGTTTCAAGGAATGTCCTATGCACTTGATGTTACACTTAAGATCCACTCTCTGGAGTAAGTTCGGGGGTAATAATTAAAGAGATGTCATTAACTCAATACTCATAAATGAGTCGCTTACCCAAATCTCATTCTCTGGTAGCGACTTTTCTTCCTCTCCATCCAGAAGTTCTATCAGAAGAACTTTAGCTGACAAGATCTCTCCAATATGAAGACTCCTTTGTCATGGGTTCTACATTTCTTCTTCAGGATTCCTCTCCAACAAAATTCTAACTTCTCTCTATTGAATCTCAACATCGTCTCATGGCTCAAGGGAAATTATTGATGCTTCTCTATTCTAAATCAAGAATCTACACAACACTTACAAGAACCAAAATCCCCAGAGTTTCTTGAAGAGGATTACATTATGGAAATAAAAATTCAACCACAACCTGCTGATAGAGTTTTGAGAATCCTTCTCTAAGGCTTCGTTTGATTAGGCGTTTTGCTCAGCCGGAGGGAGGAGGAGGGATTTTGGAACCGGAGGGGGGAGGCTGCGGTTGGAATCCCTCTATTTTCCTCCATTTCTCATGGTGCGGCGGGTGCAAACGGAGCAAACGCTGCCGGTGGCCATTTGGTTACTCGTCGTGCAACGGCGTTTGCCCCAAACGGAAAGCTTCAAACGCTACGCCAAATGAAGCCTAAATGATTCAAAGGTTCTGAATCTCCTTGTCAAAAGGCTCATTTGTTCTATTAATCTTCTTTATCAAAAGATTCAGGGTTTTCAAATACCTTACCAAAATTTCAGTTGGTTCTAAGAATCTTCCTTATTAAAAATTCAGCTGTAATTGATTCTAATAGTCTCCTTATCAAAAGACTCAACACTGATTAGTGGATATCCTGCCAGGGGACAAAAGAGTAGAGTACCCAAATATTTTGAGAAACCACTATAAATCTTTGTGTTTGTTGGTTGCTTAATTTTCTGTGGCTAATTTCTTATTCTACTTCTACAATTTTAGAATATATTTTTGTTATATGTACTGTGATTAGTTGTGTAAATATTTTTTTAACACTTTATTCACCCCATCTAGAGTAATTTTTGACTGTAAGTATCCACTTCCAGTTGTCTCCTAATGATTCCTCCTAAGGTAGTCCTTGGGCGATCAAAATGAGCATTCATGCGATCAAATTGATCAAGAACTAATCACTAAAATTTGACCTCAGGTATTGTTATTTGTGGAACAGTAGGAGAGTCTTGACATGTAGTGTGATCCTGACGGTGATGACCTTTACAAGGTTCCTAAGGGTCATCTAGATGGTCATTTTTAACATAATCATATCATGCTATGGCTAATCACACCAACCACATATGAGATATCAGGGTGAGTATGTGACTAGTAAATCCATTTCCTCACTAATCTTTGAAAATCAGTGATGTCCTCAATAATTTCTTTGTAATCTCTCCCAAGCCTGTGGTATGCTTTGATAGGGGTATCGACAGGTCAACAACCCACTCATCCCTAATGGCTCTAGTAAATTGAGAATATACTTTCTCCGCAAGATGAAAATCCCATACCTGGACTTGGCGACTTCAATGCCCAAGATGTACTTAAGGTTCCCTGAGTCCTTTATCCAAATTCTCTAGCCAGTTTTTTTAAAAGTTTTAACTTCTTTGAGATCATCCCCTATTAACAATGTCGTGCACATAAACTATAAGGATTATCAATTTACCTTTCTTGTGCTTGATGAACTGATCATGATCTGTATTACTCTGAGTATATGAGTATATTCAAAGGTCGTCATGGCCTTGTGAAATCTCCCAAACCAATTTCTAGGAGATTGTTGGAGACCGTATAAAACTTTTTTAGTTTACAGACCTTCCCTTCAGATCCTTCAAGGGGAAATCTAAGAGGTAGGGAGTTGGAATATATATATTCTTCTTCTAGGTCCCGATGAAGAAACACATTCTTCACATCCAACTGATTGAAGTTTTACGACTTACATGCACAAGTCTCGTGATAACCATTGCCTGTAGTCTGAGTGCATCCTCTGGCCATCAGTCTTGTCTTGTATTTTTCAATAATCCCTTGGGTGTTTTGCTTGACAGAGAACACTCACTTACACCCAACAATCATCTTCTCTTGAGGAATATGGACTAGATCCCATATACAGTTCTTTTCAAGAGCACACATTTCCTCAAACATGGATTCTTTCCACTTGCGGTGACTAAGAGCTTCCTGCCAAGTTGTCGGAATAGACATAGGGGAAAAATAAGAAACAAAGGTTTTTTGTGAAGCAGTTAGAGAAACATAAAATACAAACAAAGACAAGAGGTGTTGTGTAGAAGCACCTTCTCCTAGAGTGTTAGTCTCTGAAGACGGATCAGTAGCCAACTCTGGTGTCCTGAGAGAGGCTTGCATGTTTATACCCTTATTTCTCCCAAAGTAAACCTGCAAAATGGAGCACAAGATCTCTCTTTGCCGTTAGAGGAAACATGAGAAGTAACTTTAGTAAGCTGGAATGAAGGCGAAATGGACAGAGGCGTAGGTGAGGAGTCCTCAATAAGGAGCTTATTTCCATCATAAAAGAGGCCTCCACCCCCTCCCCTGAAGTGAGGTCTCGTAGTATCTTTCAGATTCGTAGATGGTAACATATAATGTACCAAAAACCTTCTTGGTTACATGATCAAAATATTTGTAACCCTTTTGAGTTGGGAAATACCCGATGAACACACATTTTAGGGCGGGAGTTGAGTTTTCGTTGATGCATATGAACGTAACACACACGCCCAAAGATACGAGGATGAAGGTTAATGGAAGGAACCAAGAGAGTATTGAGGGGTGTTTTATACCCGAGAACATGTGTAGGCATACGATTGATGTGGTAAGTCGCTTTGAGTACGACACCCCCGGTAATATTTTGAAAGGTGCATTTTAAATAAGAGGCACCAGGCCACATCCAAAAGATGTCAATTCTTGCACTTTGTCACACTGTTTTGAGCGGGTGATGAGACACAAGATGTTTGGTGAATAATGTAAAGATCATTGAGGTATCATTTAAATTGAGAATCAATGTACTCAAAAACCATTGTCACTACGAAGAATTTAATAGTGGTATTGAATTATTCGCTATCATTTTGTGAAAATGTTGAAATAAAGGGTACACTTCCTTTTTTTCATTAAATATACCCAGATAGTGTGGAAAAAACAATCAATGGAAGTAATAAACCACAAGAGTATCTAGAGATAGAAGTTACAAAACACAATCCACGAACATCAGTATGGATAACTATTAAAGGCATAAAGCTAAGAGAAGAACATGATTAAAAGAAGTATGACAATGTTTGTTTAGTTCACATACGTCACATTAAAAATTGTTAAATAACAAGGCAGACAGTAAGAAATATAAGTTTCATAGAAAGAATAAAGAGATGTCCAGTAGTGCCTGGAATCCAAAATAGAAGACTGATCTGCATGAAAGCTTTACGATGGAGAAGCATAATTGGAGGACTTGAACACGTAGAGGCCATCACATAGCCTACCAAAGCCAATCGTCTTCCCCATCTTCAAGTCCTAAAACACACGAGAAGTGGGGAAAGGTTACAAAATTGTTCATAGAATTAATGAGGTGACTAATGGAGAAAAGATTACGAGTAAACATAGGAACATGAACAAAAGATAAAGTGATAGATGAGCACAAGATCGATCCTATCCCAGCAATAGCAGAGAAAGATCCATTCACAATACTCACCTTGTACGCACTAGACAAGGGAAGGTAGACCACAAAACTTGTAGCAAAACCAACCATAGGGCTGGTGGCTCCAGAATCAATAATCCAGTGGGTAGGAAGGCAAGTAGACGCAACATGGGCATTTGGTAATATCTTATGTGCATATGAGGATGAATATGTGGATGGTAGAGTGTCTCTACATTATGTGGTGGAATCGTTGTATCTCATCAACAGAAAGGGTCACTGGAAGACCCACAATATCAGGACCAACATAGGGCAAGGCCTTCTTCGAGGCACCATAAAGGTGAGCAGATCTAAACTCAGGATGAACGTCCCTAAGAACGACCATAGCAATGCCCCCCTCTCGGTGTAGAACCTCCTCCCGGAGATGGGAAGCCATGAATCCTGAAGCATGCGTCTTAGGAGTGACGGGACTTTCCGCAATAGTCACAAATTAGATTTTGTTTGTCAATGGGCTTTGATCTGGAGTCACGAGGAGCACGACTACCAAAACCATACTTAGAAGCAAGGGCAGATCCCTTAAAAAGTGAGTTAGGAAGCCAGGAAGCAAGAAATCTAGGCTTTGATCTTGGGTCACAGGGAGCAAGACTACCAGAACCACACTAATCAAACTCTTGGTGAGCATGGCTATAGATTTCTGGAAGAGGGGTAGGAGAGCTTCCAAGGATGTAAACATAGATTTGATCAAAGTCACAATATAGCCCATGAAGGAATTCAAAGACCTTGTTGCTTACTTCTTGTGCTTGAACAAGAATCGTATCCTCGGGAGACACTGCAATGAGCTAATCAAATTGATCATACTCCTGATAAAGTTAAGTGAACTCTAAGTGGTAGATGAAAAATGGTGATTCCCCCGTCTTAGAAGGATTATCTCTCATCATAGTTGGAAGATCTGAGTGGCATTCCCTCGACATGAATAAGTATCCTCAGTTCTCTTCCAAATATCTGTAGTTGTATCTAAGAGCAAATAGTTTCGGGTAAATGGATTTCACAATATAGTTCGTAAGTCATGACTTGACAAAAGAGTTCTCAGACTTCGATTGCATCCAATCTGGGAAAGCCCGGGCTGGCTTTTGTATAATGTCTTTAATATAACCAAACATTTGTCGGCTCTTCAAGGAAAAAGTAATAAATCGAGCCCATGAGAGGTAATTAGATCCATCCCGACGTATTATTGTAATCCTAGGCGTGTTATGGTCATGAATTGCTCACATAGATTCCCAAGAAGTCAAGGTAGAGGACGAAACGGTAGTAGATTCTCCGTTCTCCAGCACGACCACTCAAGAATATAAATCAAGGAATCAAAGGGAAAAGTGAAATGAAGCTTTAGGGTTTTCTCATACAAAGAGGATAAAAACAAGATCCATGAAAAATTCTTAATCCAGCCCACAAATATGCACCAAGTCACAATCAGTGAAGAGATAGATCCTCATTTTCAGAGCCTATGGATGGGTCGACCGACTGGATGCTTGCGGGATGCACTGCAAGACGAAGTGGTGGGAGCGAGACGCGGGAGGTGAAGTTGACGTGAAATGCAGAGAGGACAAGTCGACGTGGGCGGGATCCGGGAAGACGAATGCATGCGGGAGCCAAGGTTTTCATCCTAAAGCAGCTCTGATACCTTGTTGAAATGTTTCAATTACGCGCTTAATCAATTACAAAGGAATCTCACACCAATATGTAAGAGTGAAGAGAAATACATAAAGTAAAAAGTACAAGAAAAATAATAATAACTGCCAACATTTATTATTAGTAAATTATTCATTTCTTGACTTGGATTAAAATAAAGTTTGACTTAATTTAAACCCAACCCGGTTAGTATTCATATTCTAGTTCATTCTATGTGTGCGACTTTATATGTTCATATTACGTTGGCAGTAATACTATTCCTTATATTGGCTTCTAGGTCACTGGCACCAATAATGAGAGTTGTAGTTTGCATATACAACTATTTATTCATAGGACATTGCATGGGTTGTAAGAACCGTTGTAATCTTTGAACTTGGGTAGCTCTTTTTGCAAATGTTTATGTTGGAGTTTCTAGGGTGATCTGGGAGTAGTCAGACAGTTAGTTTTATTATCAACGCAATATGAGACTATATGGTCGCACATAAGAGCGTTTGGAGAAGTTGGAGGAAGGATTGTGTTGGACTTACTCATATTGAATATGAGTGAAGGGCCAATTCTGTGGCTCGTTGGAGTTGTGTGTATTGACACAACAATATCGTCGTGTGCATCATGTCATCACAATGACACTTGTTGTTTACTCCAATTCAGGTCACGAGTCTACTGATAGCGGAGGTGTGTCTGTTTTATATTTTTGAGTATAAATAGACATGTGATTAGGTTTTCTGAGTGTTTTTTGAGAGCTTAGAAGAAAAAGTGTTTTCCCGAGCCCTAATAGCTTCCGCCACTGCCTCTTCCACGAGACCTGCCTTGGTAATCGCCATCGCCGCCTCTCCGTTGAACGAATCTAGCTATTCATGGAGATGTTGAGGACACTCCTCCGACCCAGATCTTGTTGGACAAGATCATGGGGTTCTCCATTATTCATGTGGACTGCTCTAAAGACACAGATCTACTTCTGTGCTCGAGACTCATAGTTGCTGGGTCCGATTCCAATGGAGAATGAAGCTTGGATTAAACATTCGATTGAGGTAAAGGATTTTTGGAGCATCTTGGTTGATTGTTGTGAATCAACCCCGCACAGGTAATCATTATACTGGTTGTATTTATTTCTTGATTCATGGATTTCGCAAGATCCTTTACTGTTTAGGGTTTTCTTGTAAGTTTTATTCCGTTGCGCACGTCTGATATGTTGATTTCACTTAGGTAAAGAAAACCCACAATTAATTTATTGCTACGATGATTAAAAGTACTATTCAAGGCCAATTTCTTTTATGTAATTCTTTTATAAAAAAAGAAAGAGATTTATATTTGTAACGATCCCTCTTTAGTCTGCCTTGGTCGCGCATGTCGCAAACCTTTTATCTACTTCTATTTGTATCTTATTATTATTATGTGTATTTGATCTTCCGTGTCTAAGCCCAAGGAGGCGGCACTTGGCTATTAATACCCGGTGGGGTGAAACAAGGTGGGTAGACAAGGCAAGTTTTATTCTAATTTTCATATTCCTCTCTCTCTCTCTACCATTCCTTTATTCTGTCGGGTTTGTCCTGGCCGCAAGCCGCACCATCTACCGCATCGCGACACCCCGCGCGATTTCGCAGTCTGCTCCGCCATCTCAAGTCGTAAGCTTCGTCGACCACCATTGTTCCTCCCGACTACAAGAAGTTTTCCACCTCCTCCCTCTTGGACTTCCCTCCTCTTCCTCCGTGCACGCACTCTCAATCTAGAGCACGTAACAACTTGGTATCAGAGGGAACTCTTCCCCCCGTCGCCAACACTCCCGATCCGCTGCGATCTACCTCCTCAGAACGCTTCACACTGCCGGCTCCGCCCCGACCGAGCTCCTTCTCGACTGAATTCGGTCCGCACCGTCCCGTCCCGACTGGAAACGGCCCGCACAACCCGCCCCAACCTGATCCGGCCCGCACTGCTCCTCTCTGACCTGCGTCGGGCCGCAGCCAGCTCCGCCACGATCGGCTTCGCACTGGCCGCTCACTGCCATCCCTATTTCCCCGCACATCTTTCTCGGCTCCTCCATTGTCGGGGCCCCTTGCTCGCTGCCTCTACCGGGCTACTTCCGCCGCCGGACCCTATTTCCACCACCCCCTCCGGCGCCGACAGCCCACAAATATCGTCCCACGCGATGGCCGACCAGCCTTCCCTCTCACAAATTTTGAGTCTCTCGCCAAGCTCCTCACGGATAACAACAACACCCTCATTGTTGCTGTCATCACCCAACTAGCAGCTAATCGACCGGCCCAACTGGCATGGGTTCCTCCAATGAGGCGCCAATCCCGCTGTAACATCCGTAAAATTTGACGCAAAAATGTATTTTAATTGTATGATCGAGTCGCGACGGATTTTGATCGAGGCAGTGCGTCGTCGAGGTACTATATCAGTATTGTCAAAAGAATCGCGTTCGTTAATTTGTGATTTATATCAGTCGTAAAGTTTGTGTGACACATTTTAATTTAATAGCGAAGCACAACACATTTCTATTATCTTAAGGAGTCAATAAGGGTTGACACGTTTAGGTGTGGATTGCGAATAATAATCTACACCTCTTTGGGTGGATATATGAGTGCCAATAGCAAGTCTCACCCTTTCCTCTAGTGGTTATTATCAAGCCCGCACTATGCCGATAAGTTAAAACCCGCTTGCCCGTATACTCAAATCCCGTAAGCATCATTTTCATGGGAGAAATCGCAAGCCCTCCGCCCGATTTCCGTGCCTCCCGTCTCCCGCACTCGACGCACCGCCGCCTCCCGCTAGCCCTAGCGGCGCCCTCCCCCACTCCATTTTCTCAGCGTAAGCCCTTCCTCCTTCCTCTACGGGCGCCGGTGAGTGCTCTCCTTCCTTCCATTGCCGTGGGAGAACTGGTTTTAACCCTAATCGGTGGAATCAAGAGTGTCGAAGTTCGTTTTGGTTCCGGTGAGTTTTGTTACTCTCTAGTCTTCATGCTTCATGAATATCTTTCTATTGGAAGTTAACCCTAACGTTTTTCGTATTTTTCCTCTTGCCCTAGTTAGGGTTTGGAGTTCTAGATCCACCGCTAATCTGGTGTTGGGCGCATTGTGAACCTTAGTCGCTCTCACGTAGAGATTTTTGGTGGCCTCGAGACAAGGCTTCGGAAGTCCGCAGTAGTCAGATTCTCCTTTGGAAAGGCAAATGCCGCCGCGCCGAGTGTACGAGCACCGCACCACCACTGTAAGGAAATCTAATCGCTCTTAGTTAGACGTAACAAGAAAAATTATTTTATATACGCTAGTGTAAGTTTCGTATGAGCATCATATTTATGCACAAAAAAGTGTTGCGGTAGGAAAACGATCACGGAATTAGTTGTAGGGTAATTCCTTTTCCAAGACCCTAATAACCAGATCACATATGCTAGCGTTAGGTACGAAACCTTACACGTTTACACAAGTGTGAGAATTTATCTAAGTTAGGGCGTCAATGTCCCTTCTAGTCGATCACAAGAAAAGTACGAGTCGCTCAGTAGTACACCAAGTGATGTCCCAAGCAGAGTAGCATTAGACCAAAAAGGGTCAGTAAGCACGCATAAGTCTCCTCGTGCTAGGTAGATGCGCACTACCTTTCTCATAGGGCATATGAGATCCTATGAGTAGTAAAGTCTTGGGAGTTGACTCCCCTTTGAGACAGTTAGTAGATTCGAGACCGTGTCCGCGTGACACCAGAACAATTGAGTTCGTCAGATGGTCTCGGGTCGTCAGGTTTCAGTTGCGCGTTAGGAGCTACTCTGCCTAGAAGCTGTCAAGTATAAGTGCAGATTAGAAGCCACGTAGAACTCAAGCATAGACCTGACGTGAGACAACACACTCGTTAGTGAACGCCGGGGCTTGGGAAAATATAATGAAAGCTCATGAACGTAGAACGAGTAAGTCTGTTGACCAGGAAACATAGTAAACGCATGCGTATCATAACATAAAGATTTTAATGAACAAAATCATTTTTCAAAAGGCATGCATTCATCATTTAAGAAAAAGTTTTAGTGTCACTAGGAGAAGTTATTTTTTTCTTACTCTGACCACTCGTGGGCAATGTTTTTACAAGTGATCTAGGTGGGAAACTACGCATATGATGAGCGTCCTTGTGGTGTCAGTTTGTGGCTGTTTTCCTTTTTTAGTTTTCTTTCTTTCAGTATGCCCTTGTAACCTTGGATATTGTATTTGATTAATGTTTGAAATATCATGTATCAGAATTATTATGTTATTTCAGACTTATAGTAATTTTATCTTAATTCGTGTTTAGCGGCTCTGTGAATTCGGCATACAGGTATGTGTTTACCCTTAGTTTTTCTTAATAGCTTCCGTTGTAAGTTTAAAATTTTTAGTAGTTTCTTCTTTATACCTGCTGTGTACTAGTTTTGATACTGTTTTCTTGTTCTCTTTATATCGCTGACCCGGCCGGATGACTGATTATTGTAAAACTGGGAAGGGGTGTTACACCCGCCGACCCTGTCAGAATTTTATCCCTCCCCGCCCGACACGAGGGCAACGGGGCGCCACGATGCTTACGGTTGGACTTTCCAATATTCGACGATCACAAAGACCCTTTAGCCTGGTGGTGGATACCAGCCCCGATCAGGTCGACGCAAAAGTGCCCGATGCCGCACCCATCCGGACCACTATCGGCCCTGAGTCTACTATATCTTATTTGTGTCAATTTTAATTTGTGTAATTTGCAATTTGTTTACGTGTGTGGAAATATATATATATATATATATATATATATATATATATATATATATATATATATATATATATATATATATACTAGCATCTTCGAACGGGCTCCGCCCGTTCTCGATGCGTCGCTGCGGGCTTCGCCCGCAATCAAGCGGGCTTCGCCCGCTTGACCCCCTGACGGGCTTCGCCCGCCCCCCGCATCTTCGAACGGGCTCCAACGGGCGGAGCCTGTTCTCGATGCGTCGTTGCGGGCTTCGCCCGCAATCAAGCGGGCTTCGCCCGCAATCAAGCGGGCTTCGCCCGCAATCAAGCGGGCTTCGCCCGCAATCAAGCGGGCTTCGCCCGCAATCAAGCGGGCTTCGCCCGCTTGACCCCCCGGCGGGCTTCGCCCGCCCCGCGGCGCGCGAGGCCCGTCCCCCCCGGCGGGCTACCCGCCCGAGCAAAATTTAAATAATTAAATAATGTAATAAATAATTATTATTTTAAAATAAAATTATAATTTAATAAAAAATTACAGAAGAAAATAAAAAAATGAAAAAATACCAAATTCCCCCCCGCTTCCGCCCGTTTCGCGGAAAAGCTCTCCTCTGCCGCCGCCGGCGAGCCGCCGGACGCCTGCCCGGAACCCACCGGCGGGTTCGCCGGAGGCCGGCGAACCCGCCGTGGGTTCCGGGCAGGCGTCCGGCGGCTCGCCGGCGGCGGCAGAGGAGGGCTTTTCCGCGGAAACGGAGTATCGGGCTTTTTCCGCTGATGAACAGTACCCGGCTTGGATTTTTTTTAACTGCAGGCCCCCTTTTAGGAATCGAACGGTCTGATTGGATTTCCTGTAGATCGGACGGTCCAGATGCGTTTCATGGTGTGATTGGAGATATGTATATTGTATTATATAATAAAGATATATATATCACTCCCAAAAGGCCGGTCCAGCTGCTCCCCTGTAACCAGAAAAAAATCGATAGTTTTTTTCCCCTGATCTAGAGCCTCTTAAAACCCAAAAGCAGTTCATCGCGCGATCGTCATCGACTTCGAATACGGAAAGACGCCCGTTTCCATGGGTAACTTGTTTCTTTCTCCTCCTTTGTGTGAGTCTTTATATTTTCTCGTAGGATAATAGATTCATTGTTGGGTTTTTGCCTGAATTTCGTCAGCGAACGCGGCGTCAAAAACTCCAAATTGAAACGTATTTGGAGTTCATGATTTCCGTTTTGCCACGACAAGTAAAACAGAACAAAAGTTATGAACTTTCTTCCGTGGATTTAGAATTGAACCATTTATTTAAGAAAATTCATTTTTAAACAAAATAGTTTTTTTTTGTGTTTTACAAAAACTAAAAGTTGCTTATCTTTCAAAGTTCGTGCAATTATCGCTTAAACAATTTGCATACATTTAGGGTTTCATAGAAATAGCCGACAGACTCGCAAACCCTACGTGTCATCCTACATCACCTGGCTCTCTTGTTGTGAACAGTTCTTAAGTCACCAGCGCACCCCTTGGGAAGAGTGGCTCAATATTGCTGCCTTCCACATGATGGGGCCCGCGGAACTTTGATTTTCCCAACTACAACGGAAGTAACCACTCCTCTCTTCGGAAGAATTCAAGGCCAAATGCATCCTCCGCTTCGACCCACCGCTCCACAACAATCCCTTGGGGGATCTCACTTCTCTCTGGCAGACCGGTCCGATCGACGACTACCTCGAGCAGTTTCAAGTCCACCTTACCCGCACGACCTCCGTTCTTCCAGCACAACACGTGTCCATCTTCACAGCCGGACTCCATGAGCGCCTCCGCATGCATGTGGAATTTCAGGCACCCGCAGATTTAACCACTGCAATGAGCTTGGCTCGCATCTGCGAAAGCGTCTGCTTTTGGATTGCCCTTATCTACATCACCAGGACGCCGAGGGATCCAGTTGTACTCCGCGCACTTTGCCATCAGCCAAAGCTAGTCTCCTCGCCCCGGACCGCGACGTCGACCGCCCTGCTGCCATTCACCGACTATCACCACAAGAGATGAGTGATCGTCGTGCCAAAGGCCTCTGCTACAATTGAGATGAGCTATTCTTCCGTGGACATCGATGCAAGCGCCTCTTCTGGCTTGAGGTAGACGACCTGGTTGCTGCACGGGATGCTAACACTGACACGGGGGATCTGACGCCGACGGTCACCACAGACTGTTATGCTACCGCTAGAGATCTAAGACGGCTAGGGTTTAGTGCATGAAGAAGAAGATACCTGAAAATAGATCAGTGATGCCCCAAAGAAGGGGGAAAAGGGGGTATTTATGGAGCCCCCTTTTCCCAGGGCCGGCCGGCCCCAATTGAGGGCTGAACCGGTGTGGTTCAGCCCTCCCTCCTCTTAATGATTAATTGGGGGCTGAACCGGATGGTTCGGCCCGGTCTTGGTCCGGCGCTCCTTTAGGTCTTCTGGCGTACTTGAATCCTCGGAACCGCAGATCGTCCGGGGCCATAACATTCCCCTCCCCATCAAGAGGCAGCTTGTCCCCAAGCTGGAAGTCGGGAAATAACTCCCGGAACTCCAAGAAATCCACCCACGTGTTGTGAGCCTCGGATAGATCCTGCCACTTGACCAGAAGCTCTGAACGGTACTCCGTGCCATGTTTCTTCCATCGGGACAGCAAGACAGCTTCGGGACTGGGGCGCAGCTCCCCCGTCGTAGTGGCCGCGGGTAGAGATGGAGCCCCCTTTTCCCAGGGCCGGCCGGCCCCAATTGAGGGCTGAACCGGTGAGGTTCAGCCCTCCCTCCTCTTAATGATTAATTGCGGGCTGAACCGGATGGTTCAGCCCGGTCTTGGTCCGGCGCTCCTTTAGGTCTTCTGGCGTACTTGAATCCTCGGAACCGCAGATCGTCCGGGGCCATAACACAGACCAAGCTTGAGGGCAAGCTTGTTGTCGGGCGGGGTGGGGAATGTTATGGTCCCGCTTTGGCCCGCCATGGTCGCGCATGACGCGGACCTTTTATATACTTCTATTTGTATCTTATTATTATCATGCGTATTTGATCCTCCGTGTCTAAGCACAAGGAGGAGACACTTGACTATTAATGCCCGGTGGGGTGGACTAAGGTGGGTAGAAAAGGCAAGTTTTTTTTCCTATTCTTCTCTCTCTACCGTTCCTTTATTCCGCCGGATTTGCCCTAGCCGCAAGCCGCACCATCTTCCGCATCGCGATACCCCGCGCGATTCCGCAGTCCACTCCGCTATCTCAAGCCGTAAGCTCCACCGGCCACCATTGCTCCTCCCGGCTCCAAGAATGTTTCCCTCTCCTCCCTCGTGGACTTCCCTCCTCTTCCTCCACGCATGCGCTCTCAATCAAGAGCACATAACAATCTGTTCCAAGCCCTCACAAGCCATAACTTGAGCTTTTAACTTTATGCAAGTGGCACCGAAATTAGTTACTCACTTTTGTCAAAAATATTCTGGAATTTAGTTTCTATTTTGTGCAAGTACTTACATGAACCTCATATTTGATTTCATTCTATTTTCAACTGTCTTATTAAAATTTCATTTGAAGGGTCATTTCATGAAACTTTTATCCATTTTTATATATACTTAGTTCTCTCTAAGAGGAAAAAAACACCATTGGATTCCACAGATCTAAAATTTGCATTATGCAACATAAGCTTCGTTTGGTTCGGTGTTTGGAGCAGTCGGCGGGAGGAGACAAGACGGTTTTGGAAACGGAGGGGGGAGCCCCAACTGAGCAGTTTGCTCCATTTCTCAGGGCACAACGGGAGGAGACGCGGCAAACGCCGCCAAACGCTGCGCCAAATGAAGCCTTAATTGTGCCATGAGATCTCTCTTTTGAAGCACTATCTTGCGTCACAGTACAATTATTATGTGTCAAAATAAAAACTATTACCATGGACGTTTACTCCGAGTTTCTCTTTGTTTTCATGCATTTATTTTCTTATCTTGGATGATATCTGATATTTCTTAGTTCCGTTGAAAATGAGAAATTCAGGGAACAGCTGTTACTAAGCTGAAGATGGCACAAAAAGAATCTCTTGGTGTGGCTGAGAAAAGGATGGGAAGAAGAGGACCAGGAAGCGTTATTGGATCCAGTGCTGCTGCATGTGCTTGCGCCTTATTGTCAATATATAACATAGGTGGATCAGCATATTCAGAAATTTGGCGACTTGCTTTTGTTGCTAGCTTCTGCACTAAATTGAGTGATACCGTTTCCAGTGAAATTGGAAAGGCATATGGGACGACAACGTAAGCCGTTTTAGAACACTACTTGAAATTACTATTGAATTTTTTACCGGTACTTATTTTTCTTCCTTAAAACTCTCACAATTATAGGTGCTTGCATTACGTATCTTGTAGTTGGGCATTCCATTAATCTTTTTCACCAACGGTTAAACACAAAAACTTACAACTCTCTTTTGGCCAAAATGAGTAGATCACTACATTATTATTATTTTGGTGAGCAAGAACAAACCTTGTAAGTAGAAAGATTTGATTGAATATAGTACAATTACTTGGATGAACTAGCACAACTACTAAATGTCATAATATTGCAATGGGGATTTTATGCAAACTAAGTCTTTCCGTAGTTAAGAAACTATTTGGTTGACTTGAAAAACCATGGTTTTAAAGTGAAAACGTACTATATACGAACATAACTGATATAAAATATCTCAAGGATGCTTTAAATGCATTTGCAAATTTAGAGATTGAAAGGCTAGACTAGAGATTTAATGAAGTGAAATAGGTGTGAAAATAAATGTTTTAAATTATTCTTACAAGAAACACTCAACATGGTAGCTTAATTCCAAATGGGGCTAAATTACAACAACACTCAAGCCTTTATCCGACTATAGTGGGGTCGGCTATATGGATCTTTTGGCGCCATTGCACCCTATCTTTAGTCATAATATCACTAATGCCTAAGTACATCATGTCTTTTCTTATAGTTTCATTCCAAGTCTTTATCTGTCTACCCCTCTCCCATTTAGCATGCATAGTGACCAAACTTTCACAATGCCTAACTGGTGCCTCTAATGGTCTCCTTTGTACATGTACAAACCATCTTAGACGAGTATCTTGCATCTTCTCTGCAATTGGTGCCACTCCTTTCTTATTCCTGATACATTCATTCCTAATTTTATCCAGTCTCGTGTGTCCACACATCCACCTAAGTATTCTCATCTCCACAACACCCATTTTTTGTTAATGTACACAATTCATTGCCCAACACTCAGAACCGTAAAGCATCGCTGGTCTAATTGCAGTACGGTAAAACTTGTCTTTAAGTTTTAATGGTACTTTACGATCACATAAGATCTCAGACGCGCCTCTCCACTTCAACCAACCTGCTTGGATTCTATGTATCGCATTTTTATCAACATCTTCATCTTTTTGAACCATCGATCCAAGATATTTAAAGCACTCACTGCGGGAAATATCTTGATCACGAAACTTAATAACGAAGTCATTTATCCTTCTTGTACTATTAAATTTAAGCTCCATATACTCTGTCATGGATTTGCTAAATTGGCTGACAAAATAGAGATAAATGCTACGATTTTAAAAAATATATATATATATTTCTATATTTTAAAGGATGTAAATGTCATGGACATTATTATGATGAGATCACATGCCGAGAGGGTGTAGATATGCCACATTTCTTTCGTTATTTCATTTTTTACTTTGGCCTTGTTACTTTTGTCATTTACTTAAACTCATATTTCACTTTATTTCATCCCTTTATTTGAGCATTGTAATCTTGATATTTATACTCAGGGTATCTTATGAATTGGGCACACCGAAATAAAATCTAAAGTTTGACAAACAGGATTTCCTCTACTATTCTCCCCACTGACCCCTTCCTTTCTGTTAGAAAAGCCCATTTAAGGGCCCATGTTGTTTCTTCTTCTCTCTCCTTATATTAGTCCAACATCATGTATTAGGATTTCTCCCTTCCTTCTTCTCCTATATAAGTGTGTGTATACTTGTAACTATTACTTGAATGAAAATATACAAGGTTTTGGGCCTATTTCTACATGGTATCAGAGCCAGGTTCCCGACCTCGCGGTTTCACATTCTCTAACCGCACGGCTTGGCTCCTCCGCCTAACCGCACGGCTTGGCTCCTCCGCCTAGCCGCTCTTCCTCTGCGGCTTGTTCCTCTAACTCGCACGGGTAGCGGTCTGTTTCTACCCGTCTCCTCTCTCAGCGGCTTCTTCCTTGTTAAGCCGCTGACCTCTCCTCTTCGTCTCTCCCTCCCGTGGATCCACCCCTCTGTCTTTTTTTATAGCCTCTCCTCTCCTCCGTGGGCCCCACTTCTCTTCGTGGCTCCTCTTGCCGCTTGCGGTTTGTCTGTTTCTAACCGCCCGGTCTCTCTCTTCTAGCCGCTCGAGTTCCTACTCGTGCCCTCTCTCCTCTAACCGCTCGAGTTCCTACTCGCGGTCTCTCTCCTCTAGCCGCTCGAGTTCCTCCTCGCGGTCTCTCTCTGCAAGCCGCCCGACCTCCTCTCTGCAAGCCGCCCGGCCTCCTCTCTGCAAGCCGCCCGGCCTCCTCTCTGCAAGCCGCCCGGCCTCCTCTCTGCAAGCCGCCCGGCCTCCTCTCTGCAAGCCGCCCGGCCTCCTCTCTGCAAGCCGCCCGGCCTCCTCTCTGCAAGCCGCCCGGCCTCCTCTCTGCTAGCCGCCCGGCCTCCTCCCTGCTAGCCGCCCGGCCTCCTCCCTGCTAGCCGCCCGGCCTCCTCCCTGCTAGCCGCCCGGCCTCCTACCTGCTAGCCGCCCGGCCTCCTCTCTGCAAGCCGCCCGGCCTCCTCCCTGCAAGCCGCCCGGCCTCCTCTCTGCTTGCCGCACGGTCTCCTCTCTGCTAGCCGCCCGGTCGTCTCTTCTGCTCACCACATGGCGCCTGATGACTCAGCTGTCACCTCTATTGTGTCCTTCTCTACGGAGGGTATCACATGTCTCTCTCCTAATCCTTGTTGGATCGTTGATTCCGGCGCTACTCACCATATCACCTCCCAGAAGCCCCCAGCGTATCTCCAAACGCCTCATCCTGCTCGCATCACTGTGGCCAACGGTGACACCCTCCCAGTCTTTGGCTCCGCTGCTCTTCAGCTTACGCCAACCCTTTCTCTTTCCTCGGTTCTTCACGTTCCGGGGTCTCCCTTCAATTTATTATCAGTTAGTCGTCTCACACACGACCTTGACTGTTGTATTACATTTTCACCCTCTTCTTTTCTTATGCAGGATCGCCGCACCCGGAGTACCATTGGTAAGGGGCAGCTGGTGAATGGGTTGTACATCTTGGATATCCCCCCAACTCTTCTCTCCGCCATCTCCACTGTTGATTGACATTGCCGCCTTGGACATGCTCCCCTTCCGATTCTCAAGCGGGCTCTTGCTGATCTACCTTTACAGGAGTTCTCCTGTGAATCTTGTATCTATGGCAAACAACATCGTTCCTCTTTCCCCCCTGCCTCTACCAGGAGTAGTACTCCCTTATCGTTAGTTCATTCTGATATTTGGGGTCCTTATAGGATCCCTAGTATTTTTGGCTTTCGGTATTTTGTCACGTTCATTGACGATTACTCCCGTACCACGTGGCTCTATTTACTACATGATCACACTGAACTTCCCTCTGTCTTTCGCGCCTTTTTACTTGAGATGCGTACGCAGTTCGCCACCCCTCTCAAAGTCATTCGCACTGATAATGCTCGTGAGTATACGGGTCGTGCCTTTTCCACTATCTGCACTGACTTTGGTGTCATCCATCAAACTTCCTGTGCGTATACCCCTCAATAAAATGGGGTGGCAGAGCGCAAAAATCGTCATCTTCTCGATGTTACCCGCTCTCTTATGTTCCAAATGCACGTTCCCATCGAATATTGGAACTTTGTTGTTTCCACCGCCTGTCATCTCATCAACCGCCTTCCCTCCTCTGTCCTTGATTTTTCCTCACCCATCCAACTCCTCTATCCCTCCATCCCCCTCACCTCTCTCCCACCACGGATCTTCGGGTGTATTTGTTATGTCCATCTTCTTGGCCCTCCTTCCGACAAACTTGCTCCTCGGGCCGCCAAGTATATGTTTGTTGGCTACTCCCGCACTAAAAAGGGGTACGTCTGCTACTCTCCTACTACCGGCAAGCTGGTTGTTTCTGCGGATGTCACCTTCTGCGAAAACCAGCCCTTCCACTTACCCAGCACCACCTCGTCTTCTACTCCCTCTCTTCCCCGACCTGTTGTACCGGTCACGCCATCTGTGCCGTCTTCTTCCTCCTCTCCCCCTGTTCCTCCTTGGGTTCCTCCACCACTAATCCGTGTCTACTCTCGTCGCCCATCCAAGGATGCTCCCGTGACCCAGCTCCCTGCTGCCAGCGATAGCTCGGCTACGGTAGATCCCACTCCCGTCTCTACAGCTCATCCCTTGGCCAACTACGTCTCTCTACATCGGCTAACGCCGCCTCTCTACGCGTTTGCCACCTCCCTTTCCTCTATTTCTATACCTAACAATGTGCAGGAGGCACTTCACCACCCAGGATGACGGGCTGCTATGCACGATGAAATGCAGGCTCTCTAGGCTAACCAGACCTGGGATCTGGTTCCTCTTCCTGCTGGCCACACCTCTGTTAGCTGCAAATAGGTCTTTGTCGTTAAACATGCGGCAGATGACACTATCGACCGTCTGAAGGCCCGTCTTGTGGCACGGGGGTTTACTCAGCAACATGGCCTTGATTACGAGGAAACCTTCTCTCCCGTGGCCAAATTGAACACGGTCCGCGTTCTTCTCTCCTTGGCTGTTCATCGTCACTGACCACTTTATCAGCTGGATATTAAGAATGCCTTCCTCAACGGCGATCTACAGGTGACCGTTTATATGCAGCAGCATCCCGTGTTTGAGACCACGGAGGAGTCTTTGGTATGTCATCTTCGGAAATCCATTTATGGTCTCAAACAGTCTCCGCGTGCGTGATTTGAAAAGTTCAGTAAGGTGGTATGTGCTAGTGGCTTCACTCGGAGCTCGGCTGATTTTTCTCTCTTCACCCGACACCGGTCAACCGGGACTGTGATTCTTCTGGTCTACGTCGATGATATCCTGATTACTGGCGACGACCTGACAGGAATACAACAGATCAAGGAACAGTTGAATTCTGCCTTTTAGACCAAAGATCTGGGCAACCTTCGGTACTTTCTTGGGCTCGAGGTCGCCCGACGCCTTGATGGTCTTGTATTATCTCAAAGGAAGTACTGTATGGACCTCCTTCGTGATGCAGGTTATTCTGGGTGCAAACCTGCGGAGACTCCTATGGACGCAAATCACAAGCTCTCGGCCCATAACTCTGACTCTGATAAGCTGCTTACAAATCCGGAATATTACAGACGCTTGGTTGGGAAGCGGATCTACCTTACGGTGACTCGACCAAACATCTCATTTACTGTGGGAGTTGTGAGCCGTTTCATGCACGTTCCTCGGACATCTCATCTTCAAGCTGTCGAGCGCATCCTTCGATATCTCAAGATCGCCCCCGAACAAGGACTCGTGTACAAGCCATCCACATCTCTATCTCTTGTCGCGTATTCTGACGCTGACTACGCATGAACCATTGATGATAGGCGCTCCACAACTGGATTATGTACTTTGGTGGACACCTCATAACTTGGCGTAGCAAGAAACAAAATGTGGTTGCGCGTTCATCTGCCGAAGCCGAGTACCGGGCTATGGCTGCTGTTGTCTCTGAGCTAACCTGGCTTGAAGGCCTTCTGGGAGACTTAGGTTTTCGTCTCTCATCTCCGGCAACCTTATTTTGCGACAGTCAGACAGCAATTCATATTGCCAAGAATCCGGTTTTTCACGAACGAACAAAGCATATCGAAGTTGACTGTCACTTTATCCGGGAAAAGGTGCAGTCAAAGAAGATAGATTTGGAGCATGTTCCTGCTACCGACCAAGTTGCGGACATCCTGACGAAAGCTCTCTCCAGGCCGCTATATTATCAGTTCTTATCCAAGCTTGGTGCCTATGACTTGTACGCTCCAGCTTGCGGGGGAGTGTTAGAAAAGCCCATTTAAGGGCCCATGTTGTTTCTTCTTTCTCTCTCCTTATATTAGTCCCACAACATGTATTAGGATTTTTCCCTTCCTTCTTCTCCTATATAAGTGTGTGTATACTTGTAACTATTACTTGAATGAAGATATACAAGATTTTGGGTCTATTTCTACACTTTCCTATAACGACTGACCACCATTCCTCTCCCCCCTTAAGTGACCTACCTCCCTTTTCTATCCACAATGGTTGTTGTGCTTCCCTCTTCTAGCCGAAGGGCTCCAACAGGATACACCCAGATCCATCAGCTACGCCTAGGCGGCTGCAGCCCAAGGAGCAGGCCCACCTTTCATGCTCTGCCTGACCCACAACTTGGGGTTGTTTTCCTCCTTACCCATCAGCCTATCGTCAATCAACGATACTTCTCCCAGGATGTCATTGAATAGGATCCAAATTCCCATCTAATCATAGGTCGATCTAGGAGATCGTGGGAAAGTTACAGTTCGAGATAACCACCACCCTCATCTTCCGTCGCATCCCTTCTGGTTATACGATCCGTGACATGAACTTGTGACAACTTGATATCAACGCCAACCCGTTGGTTGGTATGAAACCACCTCAAGAAGATGCATTTTAGGGAGCATGCATTAAGTTTGATGATAAACAAGTGACCATCACAAATTTAGCATACACAACCCAACACATGAATAGGTGAATGATGTGGCGGTTGTGTTGGGAAAAATGTTTATCGTGGTGTCTCCTCTTGAAGGATGTGGGTTAGAAGATGGTTGATAGGGTATGCCGTCGTAGGGAATACACCCCAAAAATGCTTAGAAAATTTTCATATGTTGTAATAAAGCACATGTGACTCTAAGCAGATGACGATTCTTGCGTTTGACAACATCATTTTGTTGTAGTGTGTCGGAGCTAGTATTTTGGTGAATGTATTGGCGTTTGGTTGAGATTTTTGCCTGCGATGCCGCGGAAACGCACCAACGTTTTGGGTATAATTTGCGTTTGGCACAACTTAATTTCAAAAAGCCGGTTTATTATTTCCGCTACTTTATACTATTCCTTATCCGCACTTTATAACCGGGTTCAGCCGCAGAAGCCATCTGCCAGAAAACCCTATCGCTTCCAACTGTGATTCCCCGATCCCCCTCTCGTGAGCGGCGAGACATTGCAAGCGATGATGGCGAAAAACCCTATCAGCAACATGCAATTTCTCCCTGTAGGCGACGGCGAAAAACCACCGCTCCGACATTCCTCGATCTCCATATCCTTGGTATGTCTCGCCCTCTCATTTCTTCCTCACTGATTTGGTTTTCTGCAAGTTTTTTGTCGTTGATTTCCGGCTTCTTCGCCTCTTTCCCTGTCCAATGTTTCTTCATTTTTGCTACTAGGGTTTGGATTTCAGAAAGTTTTTATGTTACAAAATCATTTCTGCTATCATTTTGTGATGGAGTTTTCTTTTCAGAGTTGCTACCATTTTCTAATGGATTTCAATATTTGTTTTTTTTATTTCCAGATAGTAGAGAAGTTTGGTCCTCTGATCTCCTTGCAATACTCTCCTTGAGGTATTCCATTTCTCCTGAGACAATGTTATTTTTAACGATAAACTCTAATCACTTCCTATGGTTATAACTTCCCTCATACACCTTTAGGTAACCATTTTAAATTTTGTTTGTTTATTTATTACTCTACAAATGTTTCGTTGTTAAACAATTTTTAATAATTTCCAGAAAAATATTACTTGGTAGATTCTGTTTATCCTCTACAAAGAGGATACTTGAAACGTATCAAGATACACGACATCATCTACCAGACTTTGCTCGTGGCGGTCGTCGAGCAGAAGAACGTCGAGAGGTGTTCAATCATGCACATTCATCGCTTAGAAGTGTCATAGAATGATTATTCGGGGTTTGGAAGAAGAAGTGGGCCATACTGCGGGATATGTCAAGCTATCGATTTGACAAACAAGTAGCTATTGTGATTGCCACGATGACTACATAATTTCATTCGCCAGCACCCTTCATGTGTGGATATTGATTTTAGCGAGTACGAGCAATGAGGTCGAGATTATGGGATGACCTCACAAGGGTGGCAAGAAACATGCTCTGACAAGTAGCTATTTAATAGTTGGTAATTAAAAGTTACGGGAAAAAAATTCATTCAAAACTCCGTTTTGTTTCCAAATAACTTTTTCAAAACTCCGTTTTGTAAACTCCATTTCACCCAAATAGTTTTTTAACAAAACTTCGCTTTCCAGAATCCACATTTTCTATCAGCAGTTTTCATCAGCAGCTTTCCATCAGCAGCAATCCAATTAAACAGAGCCTTTATCACTCAAAATAATTCATATAGGATAAGATAAATACCCTTAACTATTGTTGGTACAGAGACATTTCATAAGAATAGAGAACTGAATAAAATTTTTATTCCACAAATTCTGAAAAATAAAGAACTGAAACAATTTTTCATTAGATACACACACGTCAACACACGTCATGTGTGAAAATCGTTAATAAAAATTACATAATAACAATGTTCTGACAAGGTTGGAACCGGACAAGGTCCTTAGACATCAATAAACTAAATCTAAAGGTATTGCATCTTATTTATTATCATGAGGTACATAACTGACTTGATGATGTTTTCCAAAATAATAGGTCACATAGTCGAATTGGGAGACATACCCAACTCAGGACACATGCTTGATGTGCAAAACAGTATCTTAATTTTTCTCTAAAGATTGGGTGAATAGGGAATTAAAAATTCTCTTTCACGTTCTTCTCAAATCACAAAACACAGTAACAAATCACAAATAAATAAAAATACAAACAAAAAATATGAAGCTAAATTATAGAGTAGATAATCCCAAAGACAGATTTTTTTAGAGGTTTCCCAATAAAATTCAGGTATTCCTCTCTTCCACGGTGTAGGATAGAATTGCCTCAAAAATAATTCATAATAATTTTTTCATTAGATACATCCATTGAGAAAAATTGTCAATAAAAGTAACATAATAATGATGATCTAAGAAGGTTGGAACCAGACATGGTTCTCAGACATAAAATAAACTAAATCTTAAGATGCTTCAATTCATTTATTATCATGAGGTACATAATTGACTCTATATGTTTAGTGAATAGTTGGTCCCATAATCGAATTGGGGGACATACCCAACTCAGGACACATTTTGAATGTGCAGAATAATATCTCAGTATTTTTCTAGGGAGTGTGAATAGAGAGTTAAAAATTCTTTCAAGTTCATCTCAAATTACAAAACATAACAACAGATCACTGATAAATAAAAATAGGAAATAAGAAGCTAGGTTATAGAGAAGACAATTAGGAAAACACAAGGATTTTATAAAGATTCCCCCCAAAAATTCTTGTAGTCATCTCTTTTACAACTTGTGGGATAACACTACTTTAAAAGGCTCATGGAGACTCTTTTTGCTAGGAGACTTCAAAACCTCATAGGGTCTTTCCAATCTGAGACCAATGTTGTCAAGATCGAAATCTTACCTAAGATCGGTCGGCAGTGGTAAGATCGTAAAACGTGAGATCGACACGAAATAGTAAGATCCTACTTAGTATACAAAATTAAATAAATCTAATTTATATATAAATATATGTAGTAGATCATTAATCATAAAGCAATATATATAAAAGAAAAGTTCAACTGCATAGTATGATATTAAATAATAATAGTACATTTAACTCGTTCAAAATAAGTCATCTAAGCTAAAGTCCAAATTGCCTAATGAAGCATCTTCGTCGCCTTCATCTATCCCAAGATCTTGTTCTCCTCCTATGTGAGCAGCTACCTCTTCAACATCTGGAGGCTTTATCTCAAGATCTTCTTCTTCATCTTCATCGGCAACAATCCACTCATTATCGGATGAAATATCATTAAAATTATATTTTCGAGTTTTCTTCAACCTGCTATTTGTCAAACAAGAATTCGCCATCACAAAGACAACATCATTCATTGTCTTTTGCTTCAAATAATTTCTTTTTTTTGTGTGTACCTAGAAAAAAAATTAATTAGTTTACAATAATTTTGGTGATTAAAAATATTTAATAAATTGTAACTATACCCTTTCAAATGCACTCCAATTTCGCTCACATACATAAGAACTACATGTCAAGCCCAATACACGTTTTGCAAAATTTTGTAGCTCCGGATGTTCTTCTCCATAATAATCTCACCATGCCGCCAGAGTTTTGATATTAATACCCGTTTTGGCTACTATAGAGTCAAAGAATTTTTTTTCTAATTTTTAAAATCATCCAATTGGCCATCAATCTTGAAATTTCATCAATATCTCCCCGGTCATTCTTTCTAAAAAGTCATTTAGTCCTCGTTTCACCTCATAATCAGCTTTAAATGACAGACTATAGTGAAATTGAGGGTTTAGATAATAGCATGCAACATGTAATGGTCTGTGCAATTGTTTGTCCCATCGAGCATCAATTACATCACAAACTGTTTGATAACTAATCATCACAAATAATAGAATTGGTATAAAAGGAAAAAAAATCTCATATCTATAAGACTATAATACTTAAAAAAAGGAAACTAATTGACTTACAATTTTTTCACACCATTAACGGCATGAGCAATGTGTTCTTTTGTTGGATCCATTTCCTCATATATATATCCCATAGCAGGCTTCTCATCAGAATCAACCAAACAAAGCACCTTCATTAAGGGATAAACACCCTTTAAGCAAACGACAATATTCTTCCAAAAATCTTTATCCATCACCACCTCCTCAATTAGCTTTCCTTCATTCGAACATGCAGATCAGCTAGCTTTCCATTCATCTGAATTGACCATTCTTATCAAAACAAGTTTGTTCTCATTAAGGCAACCCAAAGTTAAGTATGAAATGATGAAACATGTCATTGCCGATCTCACCAATTCCCTGTCTTTAGTGAAGGTTTTCAATAAAGATATGAGAGATGTTCTGGAATAAATATATGTCGTGATTCTCTTTGCTTTAGGAATTGTATCATGATGGACTTGTATCTTCTTCTCAAAATCCTCTAGCATCAAATCAATACAATGAGCAACACATGGAGTCCAATATAATCTTTTCCTGTTTAACATTAACATTTCTCCAGCGGCTTTGTAATTTGCAGCGTTGTCCGTCACCACATGGACAACATTCTCGTCACCCACCTCATCAGTAATATCATCAATCATCTTGAAGATATTTTATGTTGCTTTGGATAAATGAGATGCATCAATGGACTTTAGAAATATAGTTCTCATTGAACTATTCACTAAGAAATTGATCAATGTTCTCCTTCTTTTATCAGTCCATCCATCTGTCATTATAGTGCATCTCATTTTCTTCCAATGAGCTCTATGTTCTGAAATATTCTTCATAGTCTGTTGTATTGTTGCTTCAGATATTTCACTCTGATATCATGATATGATGGAGGCTTAAAACCCAAGGCATGTCTTGATATAGATTCACACATCTTATAAAATTCTTCACTTTTTACCACATTGAATGGTAAAGCGTTGTTGTAGATGAATGATGTTATATTATTGCATGCTTCTTCATGCAATCCCTTCTTGAAAATTGAATTGACGGTACTTTGAGTTGTACTTGCTTCACTTCTCTTAAAAAGTCAAGTTGAACTTCTATCTTCCCTTTTTCTCTTCAAGTCTCCAACATCCTCTTCTTCTTTCACATGGGGGATTGTTTTCTTCACTAACTTTTCTTGCAACCCAACAACAATCTCTCATATCTCTTTCTTCACTTCCGCAGGAACAACTCTACATGCTCCAACGCCTTTTTGAGTACCCGCCAAATGATGCTTCAAGGAGCATTTTTACCCGTTTTAGACCCTTTGCTAGCGGTGGCAGGAGCATTGCTACTCCCAACTGCACTACCCGAAGCATCACTTGAAGCCATTTTTAACTACCTACTCAATATAAAGCAAACCATAAGCACATGAAACAAAAAATTCAAATCATAAGCATCCAATTGCCATAACTCAATATTAAGGGGAATACAAGGTCGGCAAAATAATGCTGAGACAGCAGGTAAGAGGGAAAGTTAATGCTTTACTCAGAAATTTGACCATCACTTTTTTACAGCTGAAGCCGATTAATTACAATAGTGGCCATAACCCATGATCAATAAATCCCAGCACCATTAAAATAATTACAAACATCTTCATAATGATTAATAACCATCTTACCACCATCAGTAAATATGAATAAAAAGGATAAACATAAAATGGCAGTAGTGCAGGACGACATAAGCACATTAAATACCATTAATTATAGTAAAATACCAAATAACAAACTATAAAACTAAGCTTACTAAACGAGGGAGATGAATATAAGTGTCCTGCTGCACGGGGAAGGAGAAGGACTCGCACTAGATCGGGATGGCAAGAGACGGCAGAACCCTTCTCGGGCGAGCAAACATCAACGACGTCGGCGTCTCAATGTCGCGCGCAGGAGGAATAGGGCGGCAGCGTCGTCTCAGTGTCGCGCGCAGGCGGAATAGGGCGACAGCGGGCAGCGGCTGCTTCGCAGAGCTCGCACACAGGCGGGAGGGCAGTGTCGGGCCGAACCCTAGGCAGAAGAGGCGATTTTGTTCTCGAGGCGTCAAAACATTTTTCCTGCGATGAGTTCGGGTTCGTGAGTTAATATAAGTGTTTCCCGTGGAAACAGTAGGATCGTACGAGATCGTAGGATCGTACGATCCTACGATCCTAAACGGCGATCCTACCGTTTCTACGGTACGCGCGATCTAGGCTCGCCCGAAGATCATATCCCCCGTAAAAATCGTAAGATCGTACGATCTTAGTGCAATATCGCGATTTTGACAACATTACTTGAAACTCAAGAATCTACTGATTATTTTTGCTAGGGGACTGTTACCCTCACACAGTTGCCAGAGAAGCCACTCCTTTCCAAAACCATCAGAGCGCGCATTTGGAAACCGTCGGGATTGTTTCTTTTAATTAACTTTATTTAATATTAATCAGATTAATTATGATGGGGTTCCAGGTGAGAGGGAAGAGGTGCGACGTAATGAGAACGGGAGAGGGAGAGGGAGAGAGAGAGGGAGAGGAAAAGAGGGGGAATTAAGGTTAGAGAGGAGATGAGGGAAAATACAGATTCATCTAAGATAGTTCAAACGAGTACAAGCGCTCCCTTTTATAGTAGGGGGGTGTGAACAGATGCCCGAATAATCCACCGAAAATAAATGCTGAAAATAAAATACAATGCCACAACATAAATGTTGAAATAAAGATATGACGCGGCTATGCCGCGATCTCCTCCGCAGGCTCGACGGGGCCATGCGGTAAACACGCCCAACACATGTACACTTGCCACGGGGGCTCGTCGTCGTGTAGTTCCGTAATAATGTCGCCGTCTGAAAAATGTGTCGTGTCCTTGAGGAAGTAATCGGGGAACTGGCGGTAGAAATCATCTCGGGGAAGCCACGACGCGTCTGATTCGGGTCGTCCGAGCCACAAGAACTTCCTCTGATGTATGATCCCCCTTAATGTGGCATTTGCGATCGAGGATCAAGGCGGGGTAGTAAGGTGCCTCCCCGGAAATGCCGAGGTCGGTCGGGAGCTGCTCCGTGGTGGCGTGCTCGCCCACCACACACCGTAGCTACAAAACATGGAAGACCGGGTGGATGCGGCTCCCGCTTGAGAGGCGAAGGCGGTAAGCGACCGCCCCGATGCTGGCAAGGACCACGAATGGTCCGAAGAATCTGGGAGCCAATTTTGGGAAGGACCGGCGGGCCACTGAAAGCTGACAGTAGGGGTGGAGCTTTACGAAGACCTTCTCTCCTACGTCAAAGGAGAGGTCCCGACGTTTCTTGTTGGCGAAGGAAACCGTCTTCTGTTGGGCCCGTCGGAGGCGGTGCTTCAGGTGATCTAGAATAATGTCCCTGTTACGAAGAGCGGTGGCCAGACTTTCCACCTGACATTCCCCTGGGAGGTGGCGGACGATGAACGGGGGAGGCCGACCGTAAATGACCTCAATTGGGGTGCCAACCGCCTAGTGGTGGGCGGTGTTATACGAGTACTCGGCCCACCCGAGCCACTTGGCCCAGCTACGCGACTGCTCCCCCACGAAGCAGCGGAGGCAAGTCTCCAAGCATCAGTTGAGGACCTCCGACTGGCCGTTAGTCTGGGGATGGTACGCTGTACTCATGCGAAGGCGGGTGCCATGCAGGCGGAACAATGTCGTCCAGAAGGTGCTCGGGAAGAGCGGGTCCCGGTCGCTGACGATCGATCGGGGAAACCTGTGGAGGCGCACGACCCCCTGGATGAAGATGTCGGCGACTGTGGCTGCAGTGTATGGATGACGAAGGGAAATGAAATGAGCATACTTCGAGAGTCGATCCACCACGACCAGGATGCAGTCGTATCCCTGAGAGCGGGGCAGTCGTGTGATGAAGTCCAAGACGACGTCGTCCTAAACGCGATCGGGAATTGGGAGGGGCTAAAATAGACCACCTGAAAATATGACTTCGTACTTGGCCTTCTGGCAGATGAGGCAGGCAGCCACGAAGGCTTTGACCCGTCGAAACATGTGCAACCAATAGAGTGAGGCTATCAGCCGTCGGTATGTTCGGTAAGCAATGACGTGTCCCCCCATCGGAGAGTCATGGAACTTAGCAAATAACCGAGGAATGTTGGGGGATGAGGGGGCGAGTACGAGGCGGCCCTTGAAGAGTAGGCGGCGTCCACCAAGGAGTAAGGCGGTTGGACTGTGGCGTCCTCGAGGAGCGCTGCCCGGGTTCCGTTGAGCGTCGGGTCTGCTTCTACTTCCCGCTGGAGGGCGTCCGCATCCTCCCAAACCGGGCAGGATATGACTGCAAGTATGAAGTTGCGAGAGAGAGGGTCGGTCGTGCGGTTCGCCCTCCTCGGCCGAAACTCGATACTGAAATCGTAGCCCAGTAGCTTGACCACCCACACCTGCTTGGCGGGCGTAGCAATCTTCTGTTGCAGAAGGTAGTGAAGGCTTGGTCGGTGCAGACCACGAATTGTCGGCCTAGGAGGTAGGGCCGCCAGTGCTGCACTGCGAGGACGAGGCCCACGAGTACGACCCCCCTTGCCGATGCCCAACGCGTCGCACTCCACAAGGAAGGGCTGAGAGAAATCCAACATAGCTAACACCGGGGCATAAACCAGGGCCTGCTGGAGAGCGACAAAAGTGGCGGAGACCGCCGCCGAGCACTCTAAGGGGTCCTCGACCGACTTCTTTAGGAGCGGGATGAGGGGTCCGGCTATCTTGCCGTAGCCCTGGATAAACCGCCGGTAGTACCCTGCCAGACCCAGGAACCCGCGAACATCGTGGAGAGACGATATGGTTGGCCACTGGAGGATCGCCTCGATCTTGTCGTTGTCCATCGCTACTCATGCAGCGAAAATGGTGATGCAACCCGATTTGGTGTTAAATGACTTGGCAGCGATTTTTCCCGAGAGAGTAGGGGCTTCGTTAGCAAAGTCTATGCTCACGACGATTCGGCTCGAATACCTAACGCTGGCTCCAAGCGCGTGTTTAATTACTACTACGCTAGCGATCAACTCAAAAAATGAAAAAAAGGTCTTGCTAGATTTTGAAGGAAAATAACAATAACGATAGTAGGAGTCGTTAGAAGTTTCAAGCACTAACACTTTTACCCAAAAAAATTAATTGCATGAGAAGAAGTTAATAGTAAGGAGCTGAAAGGTATACCTATGGGGGTTTTCCAAGCAGAGGGGTTACACGAGTGTTGGGGCCGTCAGTTGGCTGCGGGTCTGGAAAGCGGGCAGTGGCTAGTCGGACTTGGGAAGCTACAAGAATTAGGAGGTGGTGGCTGGTCCGGCTTGGGAATTACAGTGGAAGTAAGAGTGGTGGGTGATGTGCTTTTAGTGATGGGAAATCAGAAGGTGAGGATGGAGGCTCGGGAAACCAGTGGAAAGGGGGAGTGAGCAGGGTTGGGAGTCTGAGTTCCAGGCGATGCCACGCCGGAGACGATGGAGGCGCGACGGGGCAGGGCTGAGCAGCGCCGGTTGGAGAACGCTGGCCCGGTGGGGGAATGGTCAACAAATGTCGATTGGAACCTGGGCAGTGGCAACGGAGAGGGAACGAGCTTGGGAATGGAGGCCGAGCGAAATCGAGGAGAAGACAAGTGTTGTCTCTTCCGATTTCTTAATTCCATCCCTCTGAACAAGTCCGATAGGTCGGGTTTTAATAGAAGGAAGGAGATGACACCGGTTTCAACATGAGATTTTAATAATATGGGGGTTGCAAAGTCATGAATAAAAGAGGGGGGCGAGGGGGTGTGGGTGGGTTGGAAACCCAAGAGGTTTCATGGGAAATCAAGGGGGTGTTTAAATTTTGAAACTCCCCATTTAATTCTGATTTAATTATTTATTATTAAATCAAAAATTAAAACTTCTCATGCAATTAAAATAATATCGCGCTTGATTCCTAACGCCTAAAACTACCAGACATATTCATTTAAAGTCGAGTTGGCTGGTCAATCCAACAAGCCGCGACAAAAAAAGTAAAAGTGCGATACAACGAAACGTGCGATAATAAAGTGCGATACATCGATACAAATGCCAACAACAAATATATGATAATAAGGGTACTTTAAAAAGAAAACACACAAACACAGCTCATCCGGATGCGACCACAGTGACATCAATTTCCCCGGGGTTGAAAGACTTGACCCCGTCGAGAATTGACAAAAACTGCTACAGTAAGATCAGGACGGAGGTGACGAAGCTCGGCGGTGCTTATCCATGAACTGTCTGATATATTATTACCCTTTCATGAAACGAGGTAACATTGATAAGTACCGGTGCGCGTCTGAAACTCATGAACATCCAACACATGCTTAATCTCCTCAATGGTGGGTGTAGATGGGGCTAAAGTTGGTTGTGGAGTGGAAGGAATGGAAGTGGGTGGTACAAGGATAGTGTCGGGAGGCTTACCAAAAAACGACATAAGGTCAGCAATATTAAAGATAAGAGACAGGGTGTTTAAATTTTGAAACTCCCCATTTAATTCTGATTTAATTATTTATTATTAAATCAAAAATTAAAACTTCTCATGCAATTAACATAATATCACGCTTGATTCCTAACGCCTAAAACTACCGGACATATTCATGTAAGGTTGAGTTGCCTGGTCAATCCAACAAGCCGCGACAATAAAGTAAAAGTGCGATACAATGAAACGTGCGATAATAAAGTGCGATACATCGATACAAATGCCAACAACAAACATATGATAATAAGGGTACTTTAAAAAGAAAACACACAAACACAGCTCATCCGGATGCGACCACAGTTGCATCAATTTCCCCGGGGTTGAAAGACTTGACCCCGTCGAGAATTGACAAAAACTGCTACAGTAAGATCAGGACAGAGGCGACAAAGCGCTTATCCATGAACTGTTCGATATATTCTTGCCCTTTCATGAAACGAGGTAATGTTGATAAGTACCGGTGTGCGTCTGAAACTCACGAACATCCAACACCTGCTTAATCTCTTCAATGGTGGGTGTAGATGGGGCTAAAGTTGGTTGTGGAGTGCAAGGAACGGAAGTGGGTGGTACAAGGATTGTGTCGGGAGGCTTACCAAAAAACGGCATAAGGTCAGCAATATTAAAGATAAGAGAGGTTCCAAACTCAGCGGGTAAGTCTAAAATGTACGCATTTGTGCCAAGACACCTTTTAACCTGAAATGGACCAAAACGCCGTTGTTGTAGTTTGTGATAGGTGCCCACGGGAAACCTCTCTTTCCTGAAAAAAGCAAGAACCCAATTTCCTTCTGAGAAATACAACTCGCCTCATCCTTGTATTTTAAGTGGTGGTGATGGAGGAATTTTGGCGGTGGCCAAAGGTGGTTTCCGGCGATCGCGAAAAAAATGAAAATGGGTGGAATTGAAGAGGTGGATGTGGTAGTGGAATGTTGAGTTGGTGATGGTTGTCCGGCTAGTGGAGGAAAGGGGAAGGGGCGGCCGACTTGTTGGAAGAAAATGGAAAGGGGGTGGCCGACTTGTTGGAGAGGGGAGGGGAGGGATAATTTCCAAGCTTCGCTCTTGAATTCTGGCTTTGGCACCGGGTGATCGAAAGGAGAATTTTCTTCTTCCCTCGAACTTTCAATACCACTAATGAAACCCCTTTTTATAGACTAAGGGTCCACATTGGATGGTCATGATTCTCCGATCATGATGACCCTCAAATACATTAAAATAAAAATCAAAAATTAAAAAAAAAAACTAAAATACATGATTCGTCGATCCACACAAAATGAGCGGCTACGATCATCGTATAGATCTGTGTGTCGTGATTCCAATCATATACGAGTAAGGAATATATGATCACATTAAATTGCCCTTTCTTGAAAAGTTCTTACAAGATTGGATTTTCATAATCATGTGGTCATATAAAATAGACAAAAATATGACGTCAATCCCTCAACTTTAAGACAATTTTAAAATCAGTCCTTCAACATTTTTTGGCGTGATTTTGATCGCTCGACTTTTGAAATCAATGAAATCAAGCCTTATATATGATTCCTGATCAGATCTTCAAAATTTATGGATTGAATTCGTGCAAAAAAAGTTAGGGGATTGATTTCAAGAAAGTGTTCAAGTTAAGAGACTAATTTCATATTTTGTACGTATTCTTCTCTTTTCTATTGAATATATAATTTCAATGCATAACGGACTTTATTCTATTATATATTTTGGTTGTTAATTTGTGTGTATAGCGGGAGCTTTCCATCTCCATTTTAGGCTTAACAATTTGGTCTGCTTGCTATCAAGAGAGCTTTCCTCAAACTGTAAGAAGCATTGGACTCGCTGATGTGGCTTTGTTTGAGCTCATTTGTGGCATATTTGTTGCTATATAATTTACTTTTCTTGATGGTTGGCTCTCTATGAATAACCACAATATTCAATCCTTTCATTTTTTGCCTAGGTAAAATATTACTAACAGTACAATTTTTATTTTTAAATATATTATTTGATTATGTTATAATTTTTTTTATATCTTACCATTAATTTCTATCTTAATATGTTATCTATTTAAGTGTGATTAGTTGCTATGCTGGTCTGTAGCTCAAATGAGTAAGGTTGATGATTGATGTTATGTTGACCTTCAATCATAAATCTCACATCAAAATTAACAAATTGATTTCTTTCTTTAGAGGATCTCCCTTTTGATGGCAACCCAATCTTCTCGACAAGTTTTCCATAACTTCTGTATGAGATTGATAAGTGGAGAGAATATGAGTGCTTAAATGTGCAAGGCCAACAATTGACATTTTTATGGAGCACCTTGAATGATACAATTCCTTTAAAAGTCTAAAACGGTAATCGTCTTTTTTCTTACGGTATCATTGGATGGTTCTTTAGACCACAATCGCCACATATCGACAGTTTTCTAGCAGCAGATGTAACTTCCCTTTTAGCTAACCATGAACTTACTCTTGGAGTTGGGGCCATGAGGAATAAGGAAATTAAAATATTACAAGGAAAAGGATGATTTTACATTGTTGTATTAAAAGGCTTAGATAGTTAAATATAGGTTCTTATAGTGGCTTTTAATCCCATAAATTATTATTCATGCACAAACCACCGACTACCCTTTATTGACATATATGTGCTATACCTTGTTTTTTTTTCAAACGTGCAAGATCTTAGTGGTTGTTTAGTTGTCTATTTTGATTTTTTAAGGCAGGTATCTTGTTACAACATTGAAGGTCGTGCCACGAGGCACAGAAGGTGCTGTTAGTGTTGAAGGAACTTTTGCTGGGCTTTTGGCGTCAATTCTCCTCGCAGCCGTTGGCTATTTTATGGGCGAGGTATTTCTTTCTTCTAAATAAATTTACTCAGATTATTTCAACTCATCGTTATTGTTAGAGTTATTAGTATTTAAGTATTATTGATGTTTATGAGTTTTCCCTCACACCGTCTATCCGTGTTATAAGTCGGTTGTATTTCTTGTATATTGTCCCCATTGTGGAAGAATAAATCTCACCAAGCATTTTAATTTCACTTCTTTCTACATGGTATCAGAGCAAGGTGGCTTCCTCCCTGTTTTTTTGTCGTCCTAATTGTTGGCGACCTATGACCTATGTTCTCGGTGGCTTCGGCTCTCTGATTTCCGCCTCTCCATCCCACTCGTCGCGACGAGCACTCGAGCCGATCTCTGCTCTGCTAAACCCCCCGTCGAGCCCTCTGTTCCCGCTCCCGTTGACGGAATCATCGTTTGATTCCATCGATGGGTGTGGCCGTCTCTTCCCTCGACGACGGAGGTTCTCTGCACTATCGTCGACGAGTCCGCCTCTATTCCCGTGATCCTGTCTTGTCCCGCTGCTGCCAGAGGTAGCGACGTCTGCCCCCCCCCCCCCCCCCCAACGATTTCGTTGACAGATGGCTCTTCTGCTTCCCGTTTGCCTCTTGCTCCCGTTCACGTTTGTCGCAGGTCGTCAACGCCGATCCTGGTCTCAATTCGCTATTCCCGTCGAGTTGCTGCTGCGCCTGTTCTTCTATTTCAATCTCGTCGAGCTTCTTGTTCCCAATTCCCGTCGAGCTGATGATGCACCTGTTCTTCTCTTTCGATCCCGTTGAGCTTCCTATCCAAGTTTGCTACTGTTTTGGATGATGGTCGAGCCCCTGTCGTTGCTGCCTCCATGGATCCTACATGCTGTTACCTCCACTTCCATGGATCTTTGTTGTTGTTGCCTCCATGGATCCCTTCGTGATGAGCTCTTCTCTTCCTTGTCGGGCTCCCTTCTCGCTTGCCGCTGCTTGAGCCTTTTTTGCTCGCCGCTGCTTGAGCCTTTTTTGCTCGCTGATGCTTGAGCCTTCTGCTCGCTGCTGGCTTGTGCTCGTGCTTTGCTCGCTGCATCTTGGATCGTGTTCTTGCCAGATGTCGTTCTCCATAGTTGCTTTATGTTATGTTTTTTTTTGTAACACCCCTTCCCAGTATTACAGAAATCAGCCGTCCGGCCGGGTCAGCGATATAAAGAAAACTAGGAAGCAGTATTAAAACTAGTAGCAGCAGGTAATAAAAGTCCAAACTAAAACAGATTTAATACTTACAGCGGAAGTAAAAATTAAACTAAGGTTAACCACATACCTGATGTCTGGATTCACAAAGCCACTAAACAAGAATGAGATTTGCAATAACTGAAAACCTGAACTATCAAAATAAGTCTGATACAAGATACATAAAATATTAATGAGTTACACTGTCCACAACTACAAGTACATGCTGAAACGGAGTAAACTGAAATAGTAAAAGTACTACACTCGGACACCACCATGACGCTCATCCTAGACGTAGTTTCCCACCTGGGTCACCTGAAAAACATTGCCCACGAAGGGTCAGAGTAAAGAAAAACAATTCTCCTTAGTGACACTAAAATAGATTTACATATGAATGCATGCATGTCTTTAAAACTAGTCTCGTGCACTGAAAACATTTCATGATATATGATATGCATGCTTTTCCTATACTTACTGGTGAACATTATAATTCTATACTCATGACTTTCCGTTCATTTACCCAAGTCCTGACGTTCACTAACTAGTGTACTGTCTCACGTCAAGTCTGTACTTGAGTTCTAGGTGGCTTCTAGCCTACACGTTTACTGGGAAGGCTCTAGGCAGAGTAGCTCCTAACGCGCAAAATCTGAAACTGACGACCCGAGACCATCTGACGAACTCAATTGTTCTAGTGCCACGCGGACACGGTCTCGAATCTGCTAACTGTCTCAAAGGGGAGTCAACTCCCAAGACTGTAACTCATAGGATACCATATGCCCTATGAGGAAGGTAGTGCGCCTCTACCAAGCACAAAAAGACTGGTGTGCTACTGACCTTTTTGGTCTGACGCTACTCTGCATGGGATATCTTTTCTGGTGTACTGCTGGTCGACCATTGACTTTCTCGTGGTCGACTTGAAGGGACCTTCGCACCCTTGGTCGGACAGTCTCCAAACTTACGTGTACATGCGAAGTTTCGTACTTAACTAACCGTTCACGATTTTACTAACGTGGTTATGGAACAAGACGTTATCATACGCGTTTCCACAATTATTTTCCTACTGTCACACTTCTCTATGCATGCTTATGATGTACGAAAACTACTTATGCGTATAAAATATCATTACTTGATATGTCTAACTAAAAAGAATTAGGATTTCCTTACAGTGGTGCTGCGACGCTCGTATACTCGGCGCGGCGACATTTTCTTTTCCAAAAGTAAATCCTACTCCTGGGGACCTTCAAAACGCTGCCCCGACCCCGCCAAAATCCTGCAATTTACCGTATCCCTAATTTCAGAATTTTCCCCTCTACGATAATCCCATGGAAAATTATATATATAACTAGGGTTACAACATTCATGAGTTAAACTTCAATTTTTACCTTTAAGTAGCGATTGAGGCTCCCAACGCGCTCCACACAAAATCCGCGGTGAAACTACGAACACTAAAACCTACGATAGGACAATCAAAACGAAAACCTAGGTTAAACTAGTTTCCAAATCAAAGGAAATCCAAGCAGAAAGCGGGAAAAAGGAAGAGATCGAACTCACCGAAACCAAAACGTTCACTTCCACCGGTTAGGGTTGAATCCGGCACTTCCACGGCTAAGGAAGGAAAAGGAATGCCCACCGGTGCTCGTAGAGGAGGGAGGAGTGGTCGGAGATGGTTTCCGGAGAGGGATCGGACGCCGATTAGGGCGTGCGGGAGGTGCGGCTTCGATCGCAGCGGGAGACGGACGGGCTCGTGCGTCTGTTTGCGGGAGACGGGCTGCGGTTTGCGGCTTATTCCCGAAAGAAAAGGGGGGGGGGATTTTATTAGCTTGCAGGTTTATTGATTAACCGCATGAGAGAGAGGGGGAGGAAAAGGCTATTGGCACCCCATTTGAGTCAATTCATCTCAACTCCTATGTGTCAAGGCAAATTTGTCGCGTCAAATTTCGGATGTTACAAATCTCCCCTCCTAACAAAAATTTTCGTCCTAGAAAATTGTAATCATACCTGAATCGAAGAGAAAAGAATAGTCTGCATTGCTCTTAAGCTCATCCTCTCGCTCCCAAGTATACTCTGGTCTACCACAGTTCATCCAAAGGACTTTGACCATGCGAATCTCTCTATTTCTGAGCTTCTGTACCCTTGAATCCACTATTCTGACTGGTCTAACCCCAATACTAAGATCTGTCTCAATCGGTGCTTCTTCGGTACTGATGATCTGACTAGGATCTCTGACTGCTCTCCTCAGATAAGAGATGTGGAATACATCATGTACACCACTCATTTCCTCAGGTAAGGCCAATCTGTAAGCAACCTCACCAATCCTTTCCAGCACCTCAAAAGGACCAACGAATCTGGGGCTCAGCTTTTTCATCCGCTTTATTCTAGAAACTCCTCTGACTGGTCTGACCTTCAGATAAACGTAGTCTCCAACATTGAACTCTACTGACCTGTGCTTCTGATCATGATACTTGGCCTGGCGATCCTGAGCTGTCTTCATACGCTCCTGAATAAGCTTGATCCTATCCGTGGTCTTATCAATCCATGACTCCCTGATTGTGGATCTCTCTTCACTTTCAGCCCAACATAACGGTGTCCGACAACGTCTGCCATAGAGGGCCTCGAACGGTGCCATCCCAATACTTGTCTGAAAACTGTTGTTGTAGGAGAACTCCACTAGTGTAACATATTTCTCCCACTTTCCTCCAAAATCCAAAATACACATCCGTAGCAAATCCTCCAAGGTCCTATTTGTGCGCTCAGTTTGTCCATCTGTCTGGGGATGGAATGCGGTGCTGAAATGTAACCTGGTACCCAACCGCTCCTGTACGTAACGCCACTCCCTGGAGGTGAATCTGCCGTCTCGGTCTGAAACTATAGTCCTGGGAACACCGTGAAGCCGAACTATCTCGTCCAAATATAACTGTGCCAGCTTCGGACCTTAATCCGTCTTCCTAAGAGGAATGAAATGGGCGACCTTAGAAAGTCGATCAACTATAACCCACAAGGAATCATTCCCACTCTGCGATCTCGGCAAACCATGAATGAAATCCATGGATATATCTTCGAATGTCCACTCAGGAATGGGAAGTGGCTGCAACTTGCCTCCAGGCCTTTGGCACTCGGCCTTAACCAACTTGCACGTCTCACACTTCCCTACGTAATCTGCAACATCTCTCTTCAAGCCTGACCACCAGACTAATTTCTTGAGATCTGCATACATCTTCGTGCTACCCGGATGTATAGAATATCTGGAATTGTGTGTCTCAAATAAAATATCCTCGCGAAGGTGACTAACATCGGGGATACACACTCTGTCATCAGACAACAATAAATCATCCTGAATAATGAATCCCTCCTTCTGTCCTGACTGTACTGAGCTCCAAATCTCTGTCATCTTTGGATCCAACGGTAGAGCTGTCCTGATTCTGTCCTTGATATCGCAGGTAATCTCTATCCAATTCAACCTTACAAAACCAAAACTACTGCGTGGCACAACGGTAATATCCAGTCTCTCCAGCTCTCGCACTAACTCCTCCTGCTGAGTGAGGAGAAAGAAACATGAACCTCTACGGCTAAGGGCATCAGCTACAACGTTCACCTTTCTTGGATAGTACTGAATGTCTACGTCGTAGTCTGATAGAAACTCTAACCATCTGCGCTGCCTCAAATTTAGCTCTCGCTGATCAAAGATATACTTGAGGCTCTTTTGATCAGTGAAGATCTCACAACGAACACCATAGAGATAGTGCCTCCAAATCTTCAGAGCATGTATGACTGCTGCAAGCTCCAAGTCATACACTGGGTAGTTCCTCTCATGAACCTTTAATTGTCTCGAGGCATAGGCTACGACCTTTCCATGCTGCATGAGAACACATCCCAAACCCTGACCTGATGCATCGCTGTAGATCTGAAACCCGTCAGCCCCTGATGGTAAACTCAAAATCGGTGCGGTCATCAACCTGCCCTTCAAGTCCTCAAAAGCCAACTCACACTCAACTGTCCAATCCAAGCCCTTACCCTTCCTGGTGAGGGAAGTCAGTGGTAAGGCTATCTTCGAAAAATCTCTGATGAATCTCCTGTAGTAAACAGCAAAACCCAAAAAGCTACGAACCTCTGAAACTGTCGTCGGCCTTGGCCAACTCTTAATGGCCTCTACCTTCTTCGGATCAACACTAACTCCTTTCTGACTGATGATGTGGCCTAAGAATGCAATCTCTGAAAGCCAAAACTCACACTTTGAAAACTTGGCAAACAACTGATTCTTCCTGAGTGTGCTCAAAATGATTCTGAGGTGTGCTGCATGATCTTCTGCACTCTTAGAGAACACCAAGATGTCATCTATAAAGACGATGACAAAACGGTCCAAGTACTCCCGAAATACCCTGTTCATCAGGTCCATAAATACTGGAGGAGCATTGGTCAGCCCAAACGGCATGACCACGAACTCGAAGTGTCCATATCTGGTGCTGAAAGCCGTCTTCTGAATATCCAAGTCACGAATCTTTAACTGGTGATAGCCTGACCTCAGATCTAACTTGGAGAAAGTGTTCGATCCCACCAACTGGTCGAACAAATCATCAATCCTGGGAATCGGGTACTTGTTCTTTACTATTAGCTTGTTCAACTCACGGTAGTCTATGCACAGTCTCAGACTACCATCCTTCTTCTTCACAAAAAGCACTGGAGCACTCCATGGTGAAGTGCTGGGGCGTATAAACCCCAAATCAAGTAACTCCTGCAACTGACTCTTCAACTCTGCTAGTTCCCTTGGAGCCATCCGATAGGGAGATTTGGCTACCGGTGTAGCCCCAGGCTGCAAGTCTATCGGGAACTCAATCTCTCTATCTGGAGGGGCACCAGGGAGCTCTTCCGGAAAAACATCGGGGAACTCCTACACCACTGGTACCTCTGACAAGTCAGCCTTATTCTCTGCATTCATCAGTACTACGAAGGTTTCACAACCCTTACTGATGCACCTTCTCGCTTGGACTGCAGATATAATCATTTTCACTACTCCCTTCAAGCCCTGAAAAGAAAAAGAAGTCTGATTGGGGCCATCAAACTGTATCTGCTTCGCCCTACAGTCAATCCTGGCGTTGACTGCCGAAAGACAGTCCATTCCAAAAATCAGGTCGAATCCTGCAATAGGTAGCTGCAAAGCTTCCACAACAATCTCGGTGTCACCAAACTGCACTGGTACCCTGCACCTATCTCTGGTCTGCAGAAGGGATCCATTCGGCATCATAACATCCAACGCTGCAGTCTCTGAGAATACTTCTAAATTCAACTTACGCACTAGAGATTCTGCGATAAACGAGTGCGAGGCACCCGTATCAAACAGAATCTTAGAGGGTAAATTACGAATCATAAGAATGCCTACATGAATGATTTTCAAAAAGAGAAGAGTGTCACTACGGAGGGTTAAATAAACTTATCAGGCAAAGTAAACACTTACCTGTCACCACATCTTCCTGCTCCCTAGCCTCCTGCTGACCAAGCCCATAAGCTCTGGGCTGCACCAAATCTCGACCCTGCTGTGGTCTTCCATCAGTAATCATCAACGCTTTGCCCTTGTCTGCTCTGCTAGGGCCACCAATCTCATACTTCGACTGCAGGAACAAAATACATTTGTCATCTACCGAAAATTTATAAATGTACAAAATACATCAAGGTTGATTATCTGATTCGAACCACCTTCCTGACAGAAACGAGCAATGTGTCCAGGTTGACGACACTTGTAACACACGCCCGCGCTTGCCAAACACTCTCCTGGATGGCGACGCTGACACTTGGGACAAAGGGGGTAGTCCCTGCTCCTGTCACCAGATTGACCATACTTCCTCGCATCAGGCTTCTGCTTCTTGTTCCAATTCTTCCCCTGATCATTCCTGCTCTGCTGCGACTGATGCGAATCCTGAGATCGCTTTGCACGGAAATTACTTCGCTTTTGAACCTTCTGCTGGTCAGCCTCCAGCCTGCGAGCCGTATCCACTAAGCTCCTGTAATCAGCATTGACCATAGTCATCAGCGACTGTCTCAACGAGTCACGTAAGCCATCCACAAAGCGGCTGCGCTTCTCAGTCTGGTCTCCCTGCATTACGCCCGCATATCGAGCCAGATGGGTAAGCTCTCGCTCGTACTCAGCAACAGTCCTGTCCCCCTGGAAGAGCCTAAGGTATCTCTCCTGTAGACCTCGTCGTGCGGAAGGAGGCACGAACCAACTCGCAAGGGCTCTAGAAAATTCGCCCCACGTAAACATGTCTGGCGTACGACCTGACCAAAAACATGGTCATACTATTTAAAGAGAGAACATATCACTTCCAAAATAATTAAAGGAAATTTTTCATAACCATTTACCTGCGGGATCATCCGTCCGGTACTTGTCCCACCAGACCTTTGCCTCACCTCGGAGGAGAAAAACTGTCAGAGGAACCTTCTTATTCTCTGGGCACTCCAAAACATCCAGCAGGTCTCTGGTGTTTGCTACCCAATCATCTGTATCCATCGGGGTCTCATCCCCACTGTAGTTTGAAGGCTGAAGTTCTCTAAAATTCCTCAAATAACGCTCCAGGGTCATCTCCACGGGCGCTGGGGCAGGAACTGGTGCAGGGGCTGGTACGTGTACTGGAACTGGAAACCCTGCAACCAGTCCTCTCTGAAACTCCATCAAGGCAACAGTAACCGCTTTGGCAATCTAAGACGCTATATCAGTGCCCTCTGAAGCTGCTGGGACTGGAGGTACCTGTGGCACTGCAGCATCTCTCATAGTGGCGTTAGGAACAGGGTCCTGACGTGAAGATTCACCTGGTTCGCTTACTCGAGTTGCCTGATAGAACATATAAAAGAAATCTGGTTATTTATCAAGCATCTGCTAAAACTGGCTTGACAACTATATTCGTACTCCTACGAAAACTAAGCCTTAAACGCAACTTAAAATACTCTACTAATATGAGTTTACTCTTACACAGTCCTATGACTCTGTGAAAACCTTTTAGGGTCCAGGGATCCTAAACCTCGCTTTGATACCAATTTGTAACACCCCTTCCCAGTATTACAGAAATCAGCCGTCCGGTCGGGTCAGCGATATAAAAAAAACTAGGAAGCAGTATTAAAACTAGTAGCAGCAGGTAATAAAAGTCCAAACTAAAACAGATTTAATACTTACAGCGGAAGTAAAAATTAAACTAAGGTTAACCACATACCTGATGTCTGGATTCACAGAGCCACTAAACAAGAATGAGATTTGCAATAACTGAAAATCTGAACTATCAAAATAAGTTTGATACAAGATACATAAAATATTAATGAGTTACACTGTCCACAACAAGTACATGATGAAACAGAGTAAACTGAAATAGTAAAAGTACTACACTCGGACACCACCATGACGCTCATCCTAGACGTAGTTTCCCACCTGGGTCACTTGAAAAACATTGCCCACGAAGGGTCAGAGTAAAGAAAAACAATTCTCATTAGTGACACTAAAATAGATTTACATATGAATGCATGCATGTCTTTAAAACTAGTCTCGTGCACTGAAAACATTTCATGATATATGATATGCATGCTTTTCCTATACTTACTGGTGAACACTATAATTCTATACTCATGACTTTCCGTTCATTTACCCAAGTCCTGACGTTCACTAACTAGTGTACTGTCTCACGTCAAGTCTGTACTTGAGTTCTAGGTGGCTTCTAGCCTACACGTTTACTGGGAAGGCTCTAGGCAGAGTAGCTCCTAACGCGCAAAATCTGAAACTGACGACCCGAGACCATCTGACGAACTCAATTGTTCTAGTGCCACGCGGACACGGTCTCGAATCTGCTAACTGTCTCAAAGGGGAGTCAACTCCCAAGACTGTAACTCATAGGATACCATATGCCCTATGAGGAAGGTAGTGCGCCTCTACCAAGCACAAAAAGACTGGTGTGCTACTGACCTTTTTGGTCTGACGCTACTCTGCATGGGATATCTTTTCTGGTGTACTGCTGGTCGACCATTGACTTTCTCGTGGTCGACTTGAAGGGACCTTCGCACCCTTGGTCGGACAGTCTCCAAACTTACGTGTACATGTGAAGTTTCGTACTTAACTAGGAGGAACCCGCAGTAGCCCCCCCCCCCCCCCCCCCCCAAATGAGGGCCCGCAGTAGCTCTCGGATTTCACGGAATGTAATATCCATGGTAACAAAGACTTTCATAAGGACCAGATCAAAGCATTTATAACCCTTTTGAGTAGGGGCATCGCCGAAAAAAACACACTTGTGAACCCGAGGATCGAGTTTAGTCCTTCAGTGAATATGGACAAAACAAACACAACCAGATATACAAGGTTGGAGAGTAATAGGAGGAACCCTAAGAGTGTGAAGGGGAGTGTTATAACCCAGGATACGAGAGGGCATACGATTAATGAGATAGGCGGCAGTGAGAATAACATCACCCCAATAGTACTTTGGGAGGTGCATATGGAGAAAAAGACATCTGACAACTTCCAAAAGATGACGATTCTTGCATTCGGCCACCCATTTTGTGCAGGAAAGTGAACGCAGGACGTTTGATGTATAATCCCATGTTGAGCAAGGTAGGGGTCAAATTGAGAGTCCATATACTCGCGACCATTGTCGTTGCGAAGGATTTTGATAGGGGTATCAAATTGTGTAAAAATTATTTTGTGAAAACGCTGAAATATAGGAAAAACCTCATCTTTATCCTTCTTTAGGTAAATCAATATAGTATGGGAGAAACAGTCAATGAAAGTGACAAACCAACCACAACTAAAAATAGAAGAAACAAGGCAAGTCTCCCAAACATCACTGTGAATAACATGAAAAGGAGCAGAACTAGGAGATCAAGGTTGTAGATATCGGATATCGGGTTCATGTCGGTTTGAGTTTGAAATGTCGTATGTCGGATTGCGGGGGATATATCGGAGATATTTTACAATATCGGATTTTAATATTTAAATAAAGATAACAATGTTTATAAATATTTTTTTGCAAATAAGTAATAATTGATTATTAATATCTTTAAGCGGGCTCGACACTCATTTTATACCTTTAGCCTCACTAGTTCATGAAACCTATAGCCTGCAATATTAGTATAGATTGTAACTGTTTTCTAAAGAATGACATGGAGGAAATTATAGGTCATCATGATTAGATAAATAAATGCTTTTGATATTTCCAAGCTCTCAAACTGGTTTGTAAATCTTTTATTTTGTTTTTCCTATAAGGTTCTATCACCCTTCCTTCTTTTTAGGCGTTACACCCGTTCTTTCCTTGCCCCTATTTTTCAGAGAAATATTTTTCTTCTTTTTTATGAGACAACTTCTCCTTGTCCCTATATTTGTAAGAAACTACATGACCGACTTTTGTATTCCCTTCTACTTTGACATTTCAATGAAGATCATTCACGAGAGAAACCGAACTGGTCGATTTTACCTCAGTTAGGTTTTAAAGAAGAAGAAAAAATAAGAAGGGAACTTACAGAGTTACAGTGGAGTGAAGTTAGAGCGGAAGATGCGCCGTCGGAGAGGCCGATTCGTCGCCGGGAGAGGCCGATCCGTCGCCGGTAGAGGTCGATCTGTCGCCAAAGGCAGCCACCCAGTCGCCGGGAGAGGCCGATCGTCGCAGGAGAGGACGATTCTGTCGAACTGTCGCAGCGCCGAAGAGTTAGGTCGAAGGTTATGAGGTTATCGCGATCCAGCAACCTGTGAAATCATTTTAAAGGCTGCGAAATTTTTTCAGAATATAAACCCTAATACCGATATATCGGCGGGAGAGGCCGATATCGGCACTTGATATACCGCAATATCGCCGCAATGTCGCCGATATTTTACAAAACGCTATTTTGCTCAAACAAATCGATTTCGTTGCGGTTTATGCTCAAAAACTTTATATCGGCCGACATATCGGACATGTCGGCCGATATCTACAACATTGTAGGAGATGGAACATGATTAAATGAAACATGATGTTTGTCAAGTTCACAAACATTACTATGAAAATTATCAACTAATGCAACAAATGAAGTAGGAAATAAGCGTTTCATAGATAGAATAGATGGATGTCCAAGGCGGCAATGCCAGGACTGCAAAGTGACCGCCTGATTTACATGAAAGGCCTGAGGCGAAAGTGCAGGGGTGGAAGAATCAAACACGTAGATCCCATCCGCCAGACTACCAATGTCAATCACCGTCCCCGTCTTCAGGTCCTGAAACACACAAGAAGAGGGAAAGAACATCACAGAACAGTTCATAAAGTTTGTTAGATGATTAATTGGGAGAAGATTGCGAGTAAACTTGGGTATATGAAGGACAAAAGAAAGAGTAAGAGAGGAGCAGGGGATTGTTCCTTTTCCAACAATTGTAGATAAGGAACCATCCGCAATGCTCTCTTTGTCTCGACCAGACAAAAAAATTTAAGATACAAAGCCTGTAGCAGAGCCGGTCATATGATCCGTTGCTCCAGAATCGATAATCCAGTGAGTAGAGGGACGTGAAGACGCATTATGAGCACTTAAGGGTCCTTGATGAGCATAGGAAGACTAGGACACAGAAGGCTCTAGAGGCTGTTGTTGCATCAGATGCCGGAAGGCAGAAATCTGATCGACAGACAAAGCAAGAGGTGGAGCAGACTGGGTAGTAGGAGGAAGCATCTCCTCAGAAGCATCAGACAGGTGAGCAGAGCGGGGCAGAGTAGAGCGACCTGAAGAACGACCATAACCACGACCTCCACGTGGTGCGGAGCCCCCACGGGGTGTAGGAAAGCCATAAAGACGAAAGCAGGTGTCCCGAGTATGGCGGGACTTGCCGTAGTAATCGCAGAGTAAGTGCTCCTTGTCGGTGGACTTGGGCCTGGAATCACGAGGGGCTCTACTGCCAAACTGAACAGTCGGGGCAGAACCTTTGGAAGCAGTATCAGGGGTCCATGTCTATCGCCGATCAAATTCTTGTTGAACATGGCTGAAAACATCGGGAAGGGATGACAGAGGTGAGCGCCCAAGAATCTGCACACTGATTGGATCAAAGTCGCGGTGGAGGCCATGAAGGAACTCAAAAACTCTGTTCCTCTCTTCCCGAGCTCGAACGAGGAGCTCATCTTTAAGAGACACAAGAGTGAGGGAGTCAAAGTGATCATACTCTTGATAAAGTTGAGTGAACTTCAAGTAGTAGACAAATGGAGAGCGATCACCCTGACGAAGGAGAAAGATCTTCCGTCGCAGCTGAAAAATCTGTGCAGCATTTCCCTGACATGAATAAGTAGCCTCAGCCTTTTCCAAATACCCGCAGCAGTCTCCAAAAACAGATAATTCGGGCAATCGAGCCAACCATATAGTTTGTCAACCAAGACATCACCAGAGAGTTCTCAGACTCCCACTGTAGCCAGTCCGGAGAATCTTTGGCCGGTGTCGGGATAGTCCACAGAACATACCCAAACAAACGTCTGCTATTCAAGGCAAAGGTAATAGCCCGAGACCACAGAAGAAAATTGGAACCATCCAACCAAATAGTGGTGATTTGAGGAGTATTGTGGTCATGACTGGACCGAGCCTCGCCACCGGACGGCAAGGTAGTGGAGGAAATCCCGGCACCGGAAGAGAGAGTAGGAGATCCATCATTCCCGGACATGATGCGAGAACAAGCACAAGAAGCCCCACAAACACCTAGATAAAAACTAGGATTGGCTCATAGAAGAAGGGACAAAACCAAGAGCTTGAAGAAGCCTCCAATAAGGACTGACACCGAAAATACCATCAAGTTAGGGAGCGACGGGGGCTGCGGAACGCGATGCGGAACCGAGACGACGCGGGTTCTGCGAAACCGGGACGAAAGGCGGGATGCGGAGGTGAGATGAAAACTGGGGCAGAAGGATGAGGCGGGATGCGGAAGCGGAATAATGAGACGCGATGTGGAGGTGGACATCGGAACCCTAATCGTCTAAGGCTCCGATACCATGTCGAGAGAAAAAAATGACTTCAATAATAGGAGGAAACCCTAATCCCCTCTATATATGGAGGCGGATCAGGAAAAAAAAGAAAAAATACAATGATAATATTAAGCGCATCTCAACACTTTTGAACATCTTAAGCTAATTGGATCTCTTGATTTCAAAGAATGCGAAGATAATCAGAGCAGGTCAAGAAAACAAAAAGGAGCACGTATTATCATCTTTCAAAACCCTAAGCTCTTTTTTCTTTTATTCATTTAGTTTTAAAAGTACAAATGAAATGCGGCAGCTCTTTCAATTTTTGGTTTTAGCTCACAATCTTCTCTCGAGATGGTTGATCGTGGTTTTAGTTCATAAACTACTCTCAAGTTAGCTAGATTTACCGAGAGTCTGCTCGGGGTTTCAAATTTCGTATTTATGAAAATGTTGGGGTTCCATTTGGACAAATTGGCTTACACAATGAATCATCTGATGGGGATCGGCGACTTGGATCTACGGTGGAGCACAGATTTTGAGCCCGTTCGGGGATGATTGACCACTTGCCATATATGGTGTCTCCATATCGATGATCCGACTCCGTGGATGTGTCTGAATCGATGTTTCTATGTTTTCATGTATTTGTTTTATTTTGTGTGTTTTACTTTGTGAGGTCGAACAACCATTGTGTACGGTCATTCATAGCCATTCAAGATGGTTGTCATAAGTCATGTTTTGTTATAAATAAGAGGGTGGGGGTAGATGTCATTGGCATTGCAGATTTTGGAGAACTGTATTCCCGAAATTCGGCGATCCTCTCACATTGACGACTCCTAGGTGTTTTCCTGCATCCCAATGGTATCGCGACACAGATCTTACGGTGGAGCACAGATTTTGAGCCCGTTCCGGGATGATTGGCCACTTGCCATATATGGTGTCTCCGGATCGATGATCCAACTCCGTGAATGCGTCTGAATCGATGTTTCTATGTTTTCATGTATTTGTTTTATTTTATGTGTTTTATTTAGTGAGATCGAACAACCATTGTGTACGGTCATTCATAGCCGTTCAAGATGGTTGTCATAAGTCATGTTTTGTTATAAATAAGAGGGTGGGGGTAGATGTCATTGGCATTGCAGATTTTGGAGAACTGTATTCCCGAAATTCGGCGATCCTCTCACATTGACGACTCCTAGGTGTTTTCCTGCATCCCAATGGTATCGCGACACGGATCTACGGTGGAGCACAGATTTTGAGCCCGTTCGGGGATGATTGGCCACTTGCCATATATGGTGTCTCCGGATCGATGATCCAACTCCGTGGATGCGTCTGAATCGATGTTTCTATGTTTTCATGTATTTGTTTTATTTTATGTGTTTTATTTAGTGAGATCGAACAACCATTGTGTACGGTCATTCATAGCCGTTCAAGATGATTGTCATAAGTCATGTTTTGTTATAAATAAGAGGGTAGGGTTAGTAGTCATTGGCATTACAGATTTTGGAGAACTCTTCCCGAAATTTGGCGATCCTCCCACGACGACAACTCCTGGGTGTTTTCCTGCATCCCAATGGTATCACTCATCCATAACCTTCATCTTTCCCTCTCCCCAGCCCTAGCCAACCCCCTCCCACGCCATACAACAACCCCTTCATCAAACCACCACTCACCTTGCTTCTATCTCCAAAACTGCCCAGCTTCCTCACAAAAAACTCCGCCCAGATATCACCTCCCTGCCGGTGCCGCCCTGCATCAAACTGCCCAGCTTGCACATAAAACCCGCCTAGATCTCACCTCCCAAGATCGACGTCTTGCAGTGACGACAGATCAAATGTCCGCTCTGGGACTCCGATAGGGGTCGGTGTGTTCGTTCCCTTGGGACGACGAGAGTAAACCTGCAGGGGCTTGGCAGTAAGAGCAGCATGAGTTGACGCAGGAGCAATAGGATACGGAGTCGAGTGATACTGATATAACGGAGGAATGAGTAAAGTAGTTAAGGAACTCACTTCCAATATAGAAGAGGTTCCCCCCGGAAGTAAGAGCCCGTAGTAGCTCTCGGATTCACGGAATGTGATATCTATGGTAATAAAGACTTTCTTAAGGATCAGATCAAAGCATTTATAACCCTTTTGAGTAGGAGCATCGCCGATAAAAACACACTTGTGAACCCGAGGATCAAGTTTAGCCCTTCGGTGAATATGGACAAAACAAACACAACCGAATATACGAGGTTGGAGAGTAGTTGGAGGCACCCCAAGAGTGTGAATGAGAGTGTTATAACCCAGGATACGAGAGGGCATACGATTAATAAAATAGGAGTAAGTGAGAACATCCCCCCAATTGTACTTTGGAAGGTGCATATGGAGAAGAAGACACCTGACAACTTCCAAAAGATGACGATTCTTGCGTTCGGTCACCCCATTTTGAGTAGGAGAGTGAACGCAAAATGTTTGATGGATAATCCCATGTTGAGCAAGGTAGCAGTCAAATTGAGAGTCCATGTACTCGCGGTCATTGTCGGTGCGAAGGATTTTGATAGGGGTATCAAATTGTGTAGAAATCATTTTGTGAAAATGCCGAAATAAAGAAAAAACTCCATCTTTATCCTTCATTAAGTAAATTCATGTAGTACGGGAGAAACAGTCAATGAAAGTGACAAGCTAACAACACCCAAAAATAGAAGAAACAAGGTTAGGCCCCTAAAAATCACTGTGAATAACATGAAAAGTAGCAGAACTAGGAGATGAAACATGATTAAATGTAACACGATGATGTTTGTCAAGTTCACAAACATTATAATGAAAATTATCAACTAATGCAACAGATAAAGTATGAAATAAACATTTCATAGATAGAATAGAGGGATGTCCAAGGTGACAATGCCAAGACTGCAAAGTGACCGCCTGATCAACGTGAAAGGCCTGAGGCGAAGGTGCAGGGGTGGAAAAATCAAACACGTAGAGCACATCCACCAGACTACCAGTGTCAATCACCGTCCCCATCTTCAGGTCCTGAAACACACAAGAAGAGGGAAATAACATCACAGAATAGTTTATAGAGTTTGTTAGATGACTAATTGAGAGAAGATTACGAGTAAACTTGAGAACATGAAAGACAAAAGAAAGAGTAAGAGAGGAGCAGGGGATTGTTCCTTTTCCAGCAATCGGAGATATGGAACCATCCGCAATGCTCACTGTCTCGACCAGACAAAGGAAGGTAAGATACAAAACCTGTAGCAGAGTCGGTCATATGATCTGTTGCTCCAGAATCGATAATTCAGTGAGTAGCCGGACGAGAGGACGCATTATGAGCACATGAGGGTCCTTGATGAGCATATGAAGACAAGGACACAGAAGGCTCCAAAGGTTGTTGCTGCATCACACGCCGGAAGGCAGAAATCTCATCGGCAGACAAATTAAGAGGTGGAGCAGAATGGGTAGTAGGTGGAAGCATCTCCTCAGAAGCATCAGACAGGTGAGCAGAGCGGGGCAGAGTAGAGCGACCTGGAGAACGACCGTAACCACGACCTGTCACGTTGTGCGGAGCCCCCACAGGGTGTAGGAAAGCCCTGAAGCCGAAAGCAGGTGTCTCGAGTATGGCGGGACTTGCCGCAGTAATCACAGAGAAAATGATCCTTGTCGGTGGACTTGGGCTTGGAATCACGAGGGGCTCTACTGCCAAACTGAACAACCATGGTAGAACCTTCGGGTGCAGTATCAAGGTCCATGTCTGTCGCCGATCAAATTCCTGTTGAACAAGACTGAAAACATCTGGAAGGGATGACAGAGGTGAGCATTCAAGAATCTGCACACTGATCGGATCAAAGTCGCGGTGGAGGCCATGAAGAAACTCAAAAACTCTGTTCCTATCTTCCCGACCTCGAACGAGGAGCTCATCTTCAGGAGACACAAGAGTGAGGGAGTGAAAGTGATCATACTTTTGATAAAGTTGAGTGAACTTCAAGTAGTAGGCAGACAGAGGGCGATCACCCTGACGAAGGAGGAAGATCTTCCGTTGCAGCTGAAAAATCTGCGCAGCATTGCCCCGACAAGAATAAGCAGCATCAACCCTTTTCCAAATATCCGCTACAGTCTCCAAAAATAGATAATTCCGAGCAACCGAGTCAACCATAGAGTTTGTCAATCAAGACATCACTAGAGAGTTCTCAGACTCATACTGTAGCCAGTCTGGAGAATCTTTGGCCGGTGTCAGAATAGTCCCCAGAACATACCCAAACAAACGTCTGTTACTCAAGGCACGGGTAATAGCCCGAGATCTCGAAAAAAAATTGGAACCATCCAATCAAATATTAGTGCTCTGCTATGAAGCACCGACACTTCAAAATGTCCAACGTGTCGGTGTCAAACAGTCTGACACTCGTCCGACTCTCGAGTCGGAAATCCGACACGCTGGATCACGCGGGACTCGCGTGTCCCGCTCAATCGGACATAGCTACTCATGGTGAGGCGGGTGACAATTTGTCTTGGAAGTGTCTTTACCCCCTTCTAGCATTTAAAGTAGTGAATGTGGATCTACTAGTGACGTAGATATTTTCTCTAGAAAAAAGAAGATTGAAAGTGGTGAAAAAAGTTTGCATGAGAATCCATTATTTTTTCTGATGATAAATAATGGTAATGTGTTAATGTTCTATCATTTTTTGATCATTTGTTAAGTTTAGCATTTGAATAATTGATGAGTAATATTTAAACATGACTTAATTTATTTAAATATTTGTTAATTGTATTTTTTTTGTTAAATGTTTTAGGATTTTCATAATTATAAAAAATGAATATTTAATATACGTGTCCCAGCGTGTCAGAATTTGATATTTTTTGAGAATTGACGAGTCGCATGTCGTGTCGTGTTGTATCGCGTGTCCCATGTCGGTGTCGGCGCAACATAGGTGATTTGAGGAGTATTGTGGTCATGACTGGACTGAGCCGCGCCACCGGACGACAAGGTAGTGGAGGAAATCCCGACACCGGAAGAGAGAGGAGATCCATCATTCTCGGACATGATGCGAGAACCAGCACAAGAAGCCCCACAAACACCTAGATAGAAACTAGTGTTGGATCATAGAAGAAGGGACAAAACCAAGAGCTCGAAGAAGCCTCCAATAAGGACTGACGCCGGAAATACCATCAGGTTAGGGAGGGACGGGGGCTGCGGAACGCGATGCCGAACCGGGACGACGCGGGTTCTGCGGAACCGGGACGAAAGGCGGGATGTGGAGGCGAGATGAAAACCGGGGCAGAAGGATGAGGCGGGATGCAGAAGCGGAATAATGAGACGCGATTCAGAGGTGGACATCGGAACCCTAATCGTCTAAGGCTCTGATACCATGTCGAGAGAAAAGAAAATGACTTCAATAATAGGAGGAAACTCTAATCCCCTATATATATGGAGACGGATCAGGAAAAAAAAAGAAAAAATACAATGATAATATTAAGCGCATCTCAACACTTCTGAACATCTTAGGCTAATTGGATCTCTTGATTTCAAAGAATGCGAAGATAATCAGAGCAGATCAAGAGAACAAAAAGGAGCACGTATTATCATCTTTCAAAACCCTACGCACTTTTTTCTTTTATTCATTTAGTTTTAAAAGTACAAATGAAATGCGGCAGCTCTTTCAATTTTGGTTTTAGCTCACAATCTTCTCTCGAGATGGTTGATCATGGTTTTAGTTCATAAACTACTCTCAAGTTAGCTAGAATTTACCGAGAGTCCGCTCGGGGTTTCAAATTTCGTATTTATGGAAATGTTGGGGTTCCATTTGGACAAATTGGCTTACACAATGAATCGTCTGATGGGGATCGGCGACGCGGACCTGCGGTGGAGCACAGATTTTGAGCCCGTTCGGGGATGATTGGCCACTAGCCATATATGGTGTCTCCGGATCGATGATCTGATTCCGTGGATGTGTCTGAATCGATGTTTCTATGTTTTCATGTATTTGTTTTATTTTGTGTGTTTTACTTAGTGAGATCGAACAACCATTGTGTACGGTCATTCATAGCCGTTCAAGATGGTTGTCGTAAGACATGTTTTGTTATAAATAAGAGGGTAGGGGTAGTAGTCATTGACATTACAGATTTTGGAGAACTCTTCCCGAAATTTGGCGATCCTCCCACGGCGACAACTCCTGGGCGTTTTCCTTCATCCCAATGGTATCGCTCATCCATAACCTTCATCTTTCCCTCTCCCCAGCCCTAGCCAACACCCTCCCACTCCATACAACAACCCCTTCATCAAACCACCGCTCACCTTTCTTCTATCTCCAAAACTGCCCAGCTTCCTCACAAAAAACTCCGCCCAGATATCACCTCCCTGCCGGTGCCGCCCTGCATCAAACTGCCCAGCTTCCACATAAAACCCGCCAAGATCTCACCTCCCTGCCGTGGCCACTCTACATCAAACCACCTCCCTGCCGTGGCCACTCTACATCAAACCACCTCCCTGCACGTCCTGCCGCCGCCCTGCAGTTCTACATCCCACTGTCCTCTCAAAACCTGGTAACTGCAGCCCTATTTCCCTAGCCCGAGAGCCGCATCCCTTCACCAATCCCCCCACCACTCAGATCCAGCATCCACCCACATCCAGCCCCCCATCTCCGCCACCGACTCCTCCCCGGATCGTCTCTATCGCGCCGCACTTCCTCCGATCTCATGGCAGCCCCCGTACATTGTGAGTATTTATTTGTAGTATGGATTTATGTTTTCTATATTGAAATATGATGTCGGTATTTCTTGGTTGTGTGGATAAATAGCATCGTGAAATTTTATTCTAGATGTACTTGTGATCTGCAGGAAGTAAAGTAATCATTCGCAACACGTTTTGCTTTGACTGTCCCCGTAGAGGAAATTCATCACTTGCTAGCCCAAAAGAAATTTACTTTCGCTTGTTTATTATAATTGCATGGGTTTAATGTTTGTTACCAGCTTTTGATTATTGTCGTCTTTCTTTGCACGGTCGCATCACATTTAGTGTTAACGTCATTAGGTCAAACTCCCACCATCCACTAGAGTTGCATTGTAGTTTCACTTCACACCCCTACCCTACGTCAATACCATCCACTAGAGTTGCATTCTTGTTTCACTTCACACTCCTACCCTACATCCTCGTGCCGAGTAGTCACTGGAGGATTGGATTGCCCCCATATTTTAGCGAAAAATAAAACTTTTTCCCAACTGATTCATATTTTGTGAACATAGTTGAGTTGATTCCACCGCTTCGTTTTCATTATTCCACCCACATATGTCTATAAGCTTTTTAAAAAACTTTCTCAGGGTAAATCAGTAAATGCTTAATTTGCTATATATATATATGTTTTTATTTTGTTTACATACTATAATAAATGAAAGTTTTTATGCAAAGAATTAATTATTGTCAGTATTTATGCACCCAGAATCCATTTTCAAGCAGCCTTCATAACTTCTTTTCCCTCCCAGGTAGATGCTTCTCAAATTGCCATATGTGTTCTGGCATCACAACTTGCTAATCTTGGGGAAAGCTTTATAGGCGCCCTGTTTCAGGAAAAGGCAGGCTTCCAATGGGTACTACTTCTGAAACTCGAATCCTCTTTGTTTTTTTTAATCTCTGCTGCCGTCGCATCGTGCCAATATTTCTGTCTTCGCTCGACGTTCTGACGGAACCGGTGATTCCGATAAATGGTCACGCACGGTCTAGAATCCGATAACCCGCGTGTGGACTGCAAAAAAGTGTAGTTTTTTTTTGCTCATTAGCTAATAACATCAGCTCTTTCGCTATCTGCAGCTCAATAATGATGCTGTCAATGTGCTCAACATCTCCATTGGTAGCATCTTGGCAGTTCTGATGCAGCTGCTCATATTGAAGGGCTGGCACTGACTTAAAGTTTCTCCTCCTTTATTGTAATTTTGATTATTAACTTCCTTAAACTTTTATAACGGCACTTATATTTGCAGGCCTCAAATAAATATTTGCAACCCTTTGATATTTGCAACTCCCGCAAAGTTGCACAAAATGTTGCACAGCATCTACAATAGTTCTTCAGGAAAGTCTCCATATGCCAATAATTTTTGTTTTTCGCTACTTATTTCATCAATCTAGAGGCAAATGAAACGAAATAACTCGAACCATGCAACAATTTAAACTATAAAAGTTACATGTAAATGTTGCCTAAATTTGTTCATCTCTAAAAACTAGAAAACCTAACAATTTAAGCTAAGATAAACATTGACCTTGACATTACAAGTGTTGGAATTTTTTTTTTAAAAAAAATAGGAGACTTATTTTTGCATTGGATAATAAGAGAAGTTGGAAGGATGAAATGTTCTCTGGCAGCGGAATCAACTAGTGGATCGGCGGCTCGGGCAGATGGAACCGGCGGCCATTTTTTGTAGGGAACTGGCAACACATCTCCTAGAACTTCTCCGGCGATGATATCAACCGATATCGGCGATTTCTAGACTGGCAACGTGGGATTTCGTGAGATTGTGTGCGGACGAAACATATGAAACCGAGAGGTCGGCATAACCGGGGACTTTGAGGGGGGCTAGCTGCAAATATGTTTTTTTAAGGTTATTAAGTATTAATTTTTTGGAAATTGGGGGTTGCAAATAGTGGTTTGGGGTTTGCAAGTAGTGCACATAAATTATTTTGGTTTGCATATTAATATTTTAGTGTGATATTCATTTTATTGTATTATTTGTGACCCTCTCTTATTTGTTGAGGGCTTTGTGCTACTGATATAATAATAATAATAATAATAATAATAAAGTACCTGAATTTATTTTATTTATTTTGATTTTATTTTTCATGTATTAATTATCATATTTTTTTTATTTATTATGTGGAGGTGGTGGAGCCTGTGCAGGACACTGCACTCTGCTGTCACATAAAGGGTGAATAATATTCGCTCACATGCATGTGAAATTTATACATCACATATTTTATATATTTATTTATTTTTGAAACAATTTTGGCTTATTAATTAATTTATTTACTGTATATTGTCTTAGTACGGTGCACTTTTATTTGAATGACCTTTCGACATGCATGGGACCTATATACATTAATGTTCCACTTGAGAATGCGAGGGACCCAAATAATTATGTTCATTTGATCTTAGAAATCTTTAAGGCTTGGTTTGGCATGACGGTGGTGGGCCGGTGGCGGTTATAAACGCATGGGTTAAACCGTCATTTCATGAGGAGCGCCTAGCAAATATCATCCGATTGAACGTAAAAGTGGACAAAGTTTCTTAGTTGGGTATTAACGAATGACAATTTAACCCTCATGAATTATGACCACCACTACCGTGTCAAAGGAGCCTTACGTTGTATTCAGCTTTATTTTGAATGTAGTTCAATGGCTAAAAAAGATTTGTACAAGTTCAAGAACTATTTTGACTGCAATTTTAAGAGCAACTCCAACCGTCCGGCATTTCTTAGAAATGCCGGACAGTTTCCCTCCAATGCTTGGGCATTACCGCCTCTAAATATAGAGGCGGTTGCATTTTTTCTCTCTCCTCTAAATTTAGAGGAAGCACGGCTGCATTTTTTTTTAATGTTTTATTTTTTTAAATTTTTTTAATTAGTTAATTTAAGAAACTTTGATAATAATTTATAATTTCTATAGTGATTAAAATAATTTTTCAATTATAACATATAATATATCAATAAAATTGTCTTTTCGGGACCTACAAAGCGAGCCTAATATTGAATACATTTTAATTATTATTTGTCATATAAAAAGAAGGAGAAGACATTTTTACTGATTAAACTCGCGTAAAAATAAAACTAAATATATAAACCAGTATTTGTTTATACATTAATATGTAAATATAATATAATATTATATATATATATATTAAAATAACATGTTCTTTATATTTAGAGAAAATGGTATAATGAGGATCTCTAAATATAGAGATCCCCATTGAAGTTGCTTTAAGAAATCTTAGGTTTTGAAGATTTTATCTGCAAAATTAATGTATCAAAAAGATTAAAAAATTAAACGTTGCATTCCCAATTATGAGCTAGCATATTTCAGTCATTGTCGTCTTAGGTTCCGTTTGGGGTGGTCTATTTTCACCGGTCAAGCGGTTACGACCGCATGAACCGGATCTTAATTAAGGTATGGTTCATGTGCTCGTAACCGCTTGACCAGTTAAAATAAGTCCCCTGTTTGGCATGCTTGTGGCGATGGTCATGAATATGAGGATTAAATTGTCATTCATTAAGGCCTATCTAAAAAACTTCATCCACTTTTGAGGTGCAAATAGTTTTTCATATAGAATTTCAAGGTACAAAATGTCAAAATGAGCATTTTCGATGCTTCCTCAACAAAAAATACTCTTGCAATTATCGGTGCAAAGTGCCGTAAATGAGCACTTTGGGGATGCAAAATGCCCAAAAATAATATTTTGATGATGCAAAGTTCCAAAAACCCAGCCCCTAAGTGTTCAGGAGATAATGACAATAAGGGCCCGTTCGTTTGTACCGTTTTCATATTAGGTTTTTGTTTTGCTTCAAAACTATGATGTTTTCGTTTTGAAACAAAACAAAAACTTTTATTCGCGTGAGGTGCGGGGAAGAAGAAAATTTCTTTTCCAAAACAGCATGAAAACATATCTATGGAGGGCTGTTTTGAGGGGACTTCTTTTACGAAGGAACGCAAACGCTCCGGTTTTGGTTCAAAACCAAAACATGTCAAAACTGAGCCAAACGAACATTCATTTTTTCTTTTCCAAAACTAAAAACCAAAACCAAGAGCCAAAACAGAGCAAACCAATGAGACCTAGGGTCCGTTTGACAACCCAGCACCGCTCCGTTCCGGCGGGAACGAGCCGGAGAGATCTTGTTTGGACAGGTTTTCCCGCGCCCTTTGAAAACGCCCGGCGTGAAAGGGAAGCAGCCCGGCGGTTTTGGCGCTGGATTGCCGAGCACCAGTTCGCCGTTCTCACCGGGCGTTGTCTCTCTCCTCACCGGCGTGCCAGCGGGACGGAGTGCCAAACAGACCCCTAAACGTTTCACAAGCAGCTCAAAACTCAAAAGTTCTTACAAACAGGGGATTTCTCGGTTGGCGTTTCGTCAAAGAGAGAGAAAGAGAGAGAGAGAGAGAGAGAGAGAGAGAGAGAGAGAGAGAGCGCGGTCGGGCGCTGCGAGTCTTTGTACAAACACTTTCTTTGTTGGGTCACATCGGGCTGACAACAGCCACTGAAACTTGTTTATATTACAAGCGTTATTTGGGTAATATTATATAACAGCGCCTGCACTGCACTGCACTGCAGCCTTCCCGCAAAGAATTAATGAAATATATAACGCTCAGGCAGCCAGGCAGGCTCCTGCCAACAATATGGCCTCCTCTCTGCTTTCGCCCTGCTCAACTGCCATTAATTTTTTCATGGTGGTAAGTAGGTGTGCAATTCGGTTCGGTTCCACATAGAATCAAAAATAGACTCGTATAGGTTCGGTTTCAAATTTTTGGAACCGGAACTGACCCATGGTTCTAAATTATGGAATCTGATCTGAACCGTTCGGATCGGGTTGGTTCCGGTTCGGTTCTCGGTTCATAACATGAGACTAATGAACTATAAGAAATATATCAAAATAAGAAATTTTTTACTTTTAGACATTAAATACAATTGATTTATTAAATTGTAAAATAACATGTTCAATTAAGCCATCCGCAACTCACACTAGCACCCAGCGCCCCGATCCAATATTTATAGTTAAAATTTGTAATAATACATATATTCTTTTAAGTTAAAATTTGTAATTTATATTCGGTTCGGGTCGGTTCGATTCGGTTTTGGTTGGTTTTCAGTTCTTCGGGTATTTTTACACCCCCCACCTACGGGTAAAGCAGGGCGATCTATCGTGCGTGATTAAATTCAGTCATAAGATTCGTGATTTCACCACGGTGGAGATTTTATGTGAAAATCTTGAAGCATTTTTAAAACTCACGTAAATCACAGAGAAGTAATTTTTTTTCGTACCGATACACACAGTGAACCCTAAACCCTAAACCAACCAAAACAGTTTTTAAAATTTCAAGAACCAATCCCTCCTGGTCTTAACTTTTTTTCCCTGTATATATCTTTGGAATATAATAAGAGAAAAATTATTTTTGATGAAACATTTGCTGAAAATATTGTTATTGTTTAATATAATGACTTAACATATGTTATAGTGTATATTAAAAATATATATATAAATTTTATTCAAGTAATTACGTCTTATCTTTAAATTTAAAGTAACTATAAAAAATTCATAAAATACATTATAACATATGTTATAATGTATTTCAAAAAGGGTGGGTTCGTTTCACAAAAATTGAGATGCAGGAATTGAAATTGACTTCAATTACAATTCTGTCTTTCGGCTAAATGCAGGAATTCTGTCATGCGATTTGGAATTAGTTATTCCACTGTTCGGCTCCAAATTAGAATTTTCCGTCCAAGCACGCATTTTTCGCCCCAGAGCACTTTTTTTGACCGGGCGCATATTTTTTTGTATGGGAGCACAATTTTTGCCCGGGCGCGCATTTTTCGCCAAGACGCACAGTTTTCGCCCGGACGCACAATTTTTCACTCAGATGCACATTTTTCACATATGTGCGCATTTTTTAGTCCGGGCGGGCAATTCTGCCGTTCGGCTAAAATGCGCGTCACCGCGAAAAATTTACGCCCGCCGATCGAAAAATGCGCACCCGGTCGTAAAATGTGTGCTCATGCGAAAAATTACGGACTGAGCGAAAAATTTGCTCCTGAGCAAAAAAAATCGGGCACAACACGAAAATTCGAGCCCGGGTGAAAAATTCGAGCCCGGCGAAAAATTGCGCTCCTGGGCGAAAATTCCGAGCCCGGGCGAAAATGCGCGCCCCGGCGAAAATGCGCGCCCGGACGAAAAATGCGCGCCCGGACGAAAAATGGGTGCCCGGTCGAGAAATGCACGTCCGCCCGAAAAATGCGTGCCCGACCGAAAAATGCGCGTCCGGGCGAAAAATGAGCGCCCGGGCGAAAAATGAGCGCCCGGGCGAAATATACACGCCCGAGCGAAAAATGAGCGCCCGGGCCGAAAAATGCGTGCCCGGGCCGACAAATTCGCGCCCGGCAAAAAATTCGCGCTTGGGCGAAAATTTTGCATCCTGGCGAAAATGCGCGCCCGAGCGAAAAATATGCCCCAGAGCGAAAAATACGCGCACGAGCGAAAAATGCGCATCCGTGCGAAAAATGAGATCCCAGGCGAAAATTCGTGTATTGGCCAAAAAATACGCACTCGGGCAAAAAATACGCGCTCAGGGGGGATACGTGCTGTGGCGGAAAATGCGCGCTCGAGCGGAAAATTCGCTTCCGGGCGAAAAATTCACGCATTAGCGAAAAATTCGCTCTCGGGCATAAAATTTTCTCCCGTGCGTAAAATTCGCTCCCTAGCGAAAAAAATCGCGCTCAGGCGAAAAATGCTCTATGGCGAAAAATGCGTATCCGGGAAAAAAATGCGCGTCCAGGCTAACAAAGCGCGTCATGGCGAAAAATGGTCATTGTGGCGGAAAAATGTGCGCCCGGCTGAAAAATGCAGGCTATAGCGAAAAATGTGCTCCCGAGCGAAAAATGCGATCCCGGGCTGAAAAATGTGCGCCCCATCGAAAAATTTGTTCTTCGGTAATAAATTTGGTCCTGGGCGAACAACATAATTTGTGTTGATGTTTTTTTGTGAGAGAGTCGGGGACGCGCTACTAGGGGTGAGAATCACGAATGAAGATCTCGTGAAGTAACATTGGGTGAAACAATCATTTTTCCCTTCTTTGTTATGAATTTTAATTTTTAATTTACATGTTTTTTCATTTAAACCGTGTATTCATATCAAACTTAGTTTTATGTAGCCCCAATTGGACCCAATTTTCATTGGACCCAATTTTTCATCTTTTGATCAAATTGGCCCCATCATGATATAATGTACTTCATGAGGTGACATGGAACGCATGAACATCAAGTGAGGGTATGTCACATCATCAATTTGATTAAAGTCAACCATAAAGTCAACATTGGCTAAATAAGTCTCAAAAGAATTCCAAAGCCCAAACCTCAATTTCATTGGGCTTAACCCATTTCTAAAAGCCCACTCCAGAAATTAAATATTAATTACCGTGAATTTCCTCTCAGATTTTGCATGAAACCCACATGCAAGAGCAAAAATGACATTTATCACTTGAGCCTATATGTAGAGGCAAGTGAGAGCTTGAAGGAGGCCACTTAGATGCTCATCCATGTTCCCGAAGCTAAGAGGAGGCCTCCCCCCCATCGATTCTAGTCGGCCAAGAGTATAAATGGGACACTTGGAGCCAAGGGGCTTCCAATGCTCATGGCCAACCTCCCCTTAAAGCCATCGTGATTCATGACATTGAAGTCATCGTGACCGTCAAATCTGTCCTGATATTCACTAGTCGTATGATCAAATCGCACCCTCTCTCTACTTTTTCCTAGATCTCCTAAATCTAAGAGGTGCGGCATAAACCTATGTTAGAATTTTGAAGAGAATAATAAATGCAACCATCCAGCCCGCCGATCTAGCCGGTCTGCATATCCAACCCGGTAAAGCCTTGCACGTTGTGTAGCTCGTCCGGTATTTGTCACTTTTCAAATTTTGAATGTCATGTTTTAAATTTATACCGAGATAGATCATTTCAACCCACGATATGAGACTAAATTTGAGAACCTTTAATAACACAAAAAAACAAAAAGGCGTGTTAGGTGCAATGTTATCAAGGCGTCGCCTCGGTGACGCCTAGGCGCCCGGGCGCCCACAAGAGCGCTATGCGATGCATGCCTAGCAGCACTTGTGTTAGGAGCCCGCCTAGAGGCGCCGAGGCGCCCAGGGCGACGCCTGGACGCCTAGGCGCAAAAACTTTTTCTCGAGTCGATGACTAGCCATCCAGATGATGATTTGGTTCATCCAAATGAAGATCTAACGTGGAGCATGATAGACAGAGAATTTGGAGCATCTACATCATTCCAAAATAAAAATAGATCAAGGAGGATTAGAAGTGATGAGTCATTTGATGAGACAGCATTAGAGATTGAAGAAGAAGTGCATGATGATGATGATATTGAAGACGATTTTGGCATAACTGGTCCAGTGGAGGAGGGACATTTAAATAAAGAAGATGATAACTTAATATTTTGAAACTTGATATTGAAGACGAATTTGGCCTAAGTGCCTAACTTATTATTTTGAAAATTTGATATTGAAGACTTCTTACCGTAGCTTTACTTTTTCCTTGGTCTTCAAGATTTGATAGTTTTTCTTAATGACTGTATGTTTGTTAAATATATATAACATGTGCTTCACTTTGAGCAATGCATGTGATTGAATGTTATTGTGTTTCTGCTTGAATGATGTCATAATGTCATATCATAATTTTATTAGTTCACAAACTAGTAACTAAATCATCTTTTTTTCATCTTATTCCACAGATGGGTGATTTTGTGTTACCTTTACCTTCACTTAAATCAACTTACATCATCACTAATAAAGATATAATCACGTGTGTTTTTTCCCGTATTCATGTTTTTCAAATGCATATATTTTTTACATTGTTTAAGTATAATTTTGTAATGTCATAGTTAGCTTATTTTTGTGAACACTAACATTGTAGTGGTTGTGGAAGCTTTGTATGAAATTTAGAAATTTGTTTAGGGTGTTCAATATTTACTGTCGAATGTTTATATTTTGTTGATAATGTAGAGAACTATTGATTATTTGAAGAGTGATTTTAGCTCAGTTACCCCATGTGAGTGAGAGTGAAAATAACCATTTCAATTATTTTGCATGTTGTGGTTTAAAAGGGAGTTACACTTTACTGAGCATGTTAAACGCTTTGGTCGCCTAGGCGACGCCTTGGCGACGCCTATGCGTCGCCTCGCCTTGGTACATCCTTTAACGCCTAGGTCGCCTTGTCGCCTTGACAAGTTTGGTTAGGTGAGACTCAAACCACCGACCACCACCTTTATAGTCATGCATCTTATCCACCAGGCCATGAACACTTTCACATTACATTTTTGTTGCAGTTTTTATATGTACTATTACTAACGAAACTAAGTTAAAATTAGGGCATTGTTATATATAGATCGTGTTTGGCTATATACAAATCATTGTTATATACAAACCACATTAATTCAAAACCGACTGTATGTAGACCAAATTGTTATATACAGACCAATGTAAAATTTTTTTAAAAAATTCGAACTTAATTTTCTTATAAGCAATCAACTACTATTATGTTAGAAGAACATATAAAACTTATTATATTAGGAAACATTAAAAAAAGAGATAATTCAAGACAAAAAAGTTCTAATTTCTTCAAAAACTTTTGTCATTCGTCATCTTCGCTAAGTGAAGCGAACCTGCAATCAATAAATAAATTTTAGAGTGTAGTACAAAACAACAAATAATGCAGCAATCTTCTAATGAGTCCAATCAACCAAAGCTAGCAATGTGCAGTACAAGGCAAAAACTTACCCTAATACAAAAAGTGAATAAATAAGTTGATGATGATGGATGGAGCTCACACTAATCTTTCGTTTTATTCAACCAGATCGGTATAAATTCTACATGAAAAAAGTATATGACCATAAATCGAAGATATACAAGAGTGATTTCCAGCTTTTAAACAAGGGTCCAACCCATTCTGAGAAGAAAGACCCGAGAAACCCGGCCCAACACAGGCTCTAAATCGATCTTAAAGAAGGAAACAAATGTTCGTCGACAGAATATGTATAAGCAGCGGGAGGAAAAAAATTGAGGGTTAGGGTTTTGAATACCTCATTTTAAGAGGAAAGATTCAGATTGCAATCATCTGAAATCCTATTTTCGGATCCATTGCCAGACATGGGAGGTTCGCCGACCTTGAAGAATGCCACTTGAGTGCTCGCCAGCGATTTATTAGGGGACATTGGCCGCCGCTAGACAATGGAAACTGGATTGGGGGAGTAGTGTTTATCGCACAGCAGAGGGGAGAAGAGAACGGCTAGGGCAATATTCAAAAAAATGGAGGAAAGTGATTTTTTTTGGGGGGGGGAGGTATTAATTTGGTTTGTATATAATAAGAAAAAAATATGAAAAAACCAAATTTTGGGTCTGTATATAGTCAAATACGGTCTATATATAACAATGTCCTAAAATTGACATATCATATATTAAATAGTTGTAGATAACCCAAGAGTATTATATATTATTGAAGCCAAAAACTGACCTCAACGAGAGTTCAGACATAGGAGTGTAGCTGACACCTATTTCTCCCAAACCTCAACTCCTAACTAGTGAAAAAGAATCAAGAACTTATCCTAAGCATCAGCTGGGAGGTCTCACCTCTAACCCAGAAGTTCTCTGAGCGCTTCCCCTCCAAAGCTAATTGCTGGGCTAGAAGTACCTCAGAAAGCTCTAGAAGGAAAATGAGAGTGAAAAGATTTACCTTTCTGAGGTATCATGTGGGTCTATTTATAGATTTTCAATATCTAGTCTACAAAAAGCGTAATTCTGTTGTTCTAAAATTACTAAAATACCCTAGGCTGGTCTGCCAATAGCCAAACTCCACTGTTCTGAGGAGCTAAATGCAGACCTAGGGGCGTCTAAGTAGTTTCACCCCCTAGATCCCACCTGGCGGGAACCTTCCCACTGATCTCTGCGGAAACCCCGCTCGCTTTGAGCGCGAACCTTCCCACTAACACCGGGCGGGAGCTAGAGAAGAATACATGGGGCGTTGAGTGGAGAAACATCACTCAACGCCGAGGGCTGATGGCCTCCCACCGACCTGAGGCGCAAGCCCTCTTGCCTGCCTCGGGCGGGAACCTAAATACTGAAGGGACGTTGAATGGAGAAGCATCACTCAACGCCAAGGGCTAGAGGGAGCGTTGAGTGGAGAAGCATCACTCAACGCTAAGGGTTGGTCGACTATGTTGAGTGGATAAGCATCACTCAACACCAAGGGCTGGTGGGCGGCATTGAGTCGAGAAGCATCACTCAACGCCAAGGGCTGGTGGGCGGTGTTGAGTGGAGAAGCCTCACTCAACGCCAAGGGCTTGTGGGCGACGTTGAGTGGAGAAGACTCACTCAACGCTTAGGGCTTCCGCCGGCCCGAGGTGCGAGCCCTTTCGCTTGCCCTGGGCGGGAGCCTTCGCGCCCACTTACTTATCTTATCCAGTTTTAGCCCAAAGCTAGCCCGATCCGGGTCCTTGGGGCATCTTGGTCCCACCCAGCGAATATGAGGCTGTATATATATGATATTATATATTATTATATATAACTATTATATATTATAAAATTATATTAGAGCTTGTCTGGGGTGGGTACTGTCGTGCTTGGCCGTAGGGGGGAGCCCCGTGTTAGGCACTCGTGTGTGTGTGTGTGTGTGTGTGTGTTTATGCGTGCATATAAAATAATAATAGTTGCTTGGTCTAGGGGTGGAGGCATGTGTCAGGCACTCGTGTGTGTGTGTATATATATATGCATATAAAATAATAATAGTTTTTTTTCCATATTCCAAGTGTTAAACCAGCCGGCCCTATCCCCTCCTACTTTTCCCAATTCCCTTCTTCTTTTTCCCAGCCGACAGAACCAGAAGGCTTGCGAGAGAGAGAGAGAGAAACACCTTTCTGGGAGCCTTCAGATCGTCGCCGCGAGAGCACCGGTGCGCACAATTTTCGCAAGAGTATAGATCTGGAAAGCTCTCGCCAAGATCTACGTGTGTACGATGAGTATTTTCGATTTCGTGAATTTTTTGGCGATGAGGTGAATAACACTAACTTTCGATTTTATCTGAATCCTTTCAGATATTTGTTAACGTGATTTCTTTTTATCTGATCTGTGACGTGGAGCATTTAAGAGGTTGAAAATTGGTAGATTAAAGGCAAGTGGTGGTCTATCCCCTATTCCCTGGCTTGGATTCATTTTAGATCCTTCTTATTCTTATATAAATAATCTTTTTTTATCTGATTAACCTGTGCTAAACCCATATTATCCGTTGCTCAAGTTTCATTTACCTTCCTGTTGAAAGGGTCACGTAGGTATCAAATGCATAAATATCTTCCAAGCTATGCAGGTTCTACAAGGACAAGTGTTTGATAAAGTCGTCTGTTAACTCAGAAACTATTTTATCAGGTACTCGAAGTAGAAATATTTTGTCTAAATTTTCTTTGCTTAGAGTCTTCTACATCAGTGTGCTTTTTTTGACAAAAAAATAGTACATCTATTTGTGATCAATGACACAAGAGATTAATACATAAATTTCAAAACTATAAGTATGTTATTATCTCACAACTTAGTGTGTGACGCACCCGATATTAAGTGCATTGAAGAGAGACTATATCACGCATGTCAGATGGATAAGCCGACAAGGGCTACTTTTAAAAGCATTATTGCCAAAGATTCTTTCAGATACTTATATCTGTTTCATATGGACTCATTCGATCATATGTATGTCTGTAGTTTAGGAGTTAAAGCTTACGCATTGATTATTGTTGATGACTACTCACGTTTTGCATGAGTATTCTTTCTGAAACACAAGTCAGATACCTTTGACTCTTTCAATAGCTTTGTCAAACAGATACATAACAAATTGAACTGCTATGTGGTCAAAATCATAAGTGACTATGCAACAGAATTTGAGTCTGATGTCATGACAAAGTCCTATGCAAGCCTAGGTATCTTTCATGAATTTTCCTCTCCTCATACTCCACGATAAAATGGAGTTGATGAGAGAAATAACAGAACACTCATTGAGGCAAGTACCACAATGTTGAATGACTCTTCATTACCAGAGTACTTCTGGGCTGAAGTAATCAATACAACTTGTCACATGCAAAATAAAGCCTTAATCAACAAGAATCAGCATAAGACACCTTATGAACTTCTGAAGGCAGAAAACTGACTGTGTCCTACTTTAAAATTTTTGGAAGCAAATGCTTCACACTTAATAACAAAAATATCACAAAACTAAGTTTAGTGAAAAATATTTTAAATGTACTTTCATAGGGTATAATAGCCATAATAAGGCATATAAGATTTTTAATAAGAAAACTCTGATTGTAGAAGAGCCTATCAATATTGTATTCGATGAGACGAGTATGCTTCATAGTAGCTCTTCTAGTATTTTTATTAAAGATACAAGTTCAAAGCTAAAAGAGATAAACTCAGAAGAAACAGTGAAAGAAGATCTCTCAAGTTCCATCAAAGTCAACACTCTGAACTTGATTGAAGATGAAGAGCATCAAGATGAAGAATGTGCACCAAAAGAAGCAGAACCTTCTAGTGGCAGTGCAAGGAATCTAGTGATCAGACATTCAAGAGATCACCCAGTTGATCTAATTATTGGAGATCCTAATAAAAAAGTTAGAACAAGAAGAGGTACAACTAACGAAGCATTGCACTTGAATTTTCCTTTCCAGATTGAGCCGAAGAAGTTCAAAGAGGCAAAAAAAGATGCTTCATGGATCGTAGAAATGCAAGAAGTGCTCAATTAGTTTGGAAGTTGCAAGGTGTGGGAGCTAGTACCAAGACCCAAAAGTCAAAATGTTATAGGGACGAAATGGATCTACAAAAAGAAGCTGGACGAAGATGGAGTTATTATTAAGAATAAATTCAGGCTTGTAGCTCAAGCTTACCGACAAGAAGAAGGAATCGACTTCGATCAAACTTTTGCTCTGGTGGCCAGACTTGAAGCAATCAGATTGTTCCTAACGTATGTTGCACGTAAAGGTTTTAAAGTCTATCAAATGGATGTGAAGTCATCTTTCCACAATGGTAATTTAAAGGAGGAAGTATACGTGGAACAAACCCCAAGTTTTATTGTTCCAACCTTTCCTAATCATGTTTATTTCCTGAATAAAGCTTTATATAATTTAAAACAAGCTTCTAGAGTTTGGTATGAGATGTTATCTAGCCTTCTTCTTGAAAATAAGTTTTCGAGAGGAAGGATATATAAGGCATTATTTCTTAGGGAACTAAAAGGCAAAATCCTACTAGTACAAATATATGTCGATGATATTATATTTGGATCTACAGACGACAAACTTTGCAAAAAGTTTTCTAACTTGATGCAAGGGAAGTTTGAAATGAGCGGTATGAGTGAGCTGAAATATTTCTTAGAGCTTCAGGTGAAGCAATTTAAAGATGTAATTTTCATATCTCAAACGAATTTCACCAAAGAGTTACTTAAGAAATTCAGAATGAAGAATGCAATATCTACGATGACTCCAATGAGTTCAACTATATCTCAGGATAGTAATGAGAAAGGGAAACCTTTTGATAAAATCAAGTACAGAAGCATAATTGGATATTTGCTCTACATTACTGTAAGTAGACCAGATATAATATTTTCAACATGTGTCTGTGCTATGTTTCAGGTGAACTCTAAAGAATCTCATTACGCCGCTACAAAGAGCATTTTGAGATATCTTAAAGGCATACCGAATCTTGGCTTATGGTACCCAAGAAGTAATGACTGCGAGATGATTGGTCTTTCAGATGCTGACATTGCAGGAAGCAGAGATGATAGAAAATGCACTTATGAAATGTGTCAAATCCTTGGAATGAGGTTTATCTCGTGGAGTAGCAAGAAACAAAATTGTGTGGCAATTTCAACTGTTAAGTCGGAGTACATCTCTACAGGCAGTTGTTGCGCACAACTTCTATAGATAATGAATCAACTTGAAGACTATAACATGAAGTTGAAGGAGATTCCAATGTTCAGTGACTCATCCAGTACAATAGCAATTACTAATAATCCAGTCTCTCACAGCTGGACAAAGCATATCAAGATGAGTTATCACTTCATCTAGGAGCATGTGGAGAACAAGGACATCAATCTCTACTATGTCTCAATAGACAAGTAGGTTGCAGATATTTTCATGAAGCTGCTAGATGAAGCCAAGTTCACATTCTTCAAAATGGAACTTGGAATGCTCAACAAAAAATCATGAAGCATTGAAGATATGTGAAGAAATTTGTCCAAGTGAAGAAATTCTCTTCAAGTTCACGTAAGCACTCGTGAAATAAATTGGAAGAACTCAAGTGTTTTCTACAAACCAACTAGACATCTCGATGAATCGACAAAATATCACGAGTCCTCTCAACGAACTTCATGAGCAGTCACGTGAGCTTTTGACGAATGTGCTTATCTAGACTCTCTTTATTATTGGATCTGAAGAATCTTTAATGAATATTCAAAGCTTAGTGACAATAGTTCTCAGTGATCTCTCAAGTACTCCTGAGATCACTCAACGAATTCTGTGAGTGCTTATGTGAGTTCTCGACAAATTTCATGAGTCCTCACGATACTACTCGACAAAATTACTTAGCCAATTCTGAAACTTCTGAACATCAACTTTCTTTGGGATGGTATAGATGAAGTACACCCCATTAGAGATTATACATGGTTCAACATGATGTTCTATAAAATGAGGAATTACATTACATAGAACTGTGTTTAGAGACTCATTGTAACCTGACAATGGTTTGTACTTTGCAATTAATACCTACACCACACATACCTAAAATCAACATCAAATACATACTCAATTCAACTTAGTTCAAGAGATGGTTCTTCAAATCAAGGCTATTGCGGATACAATACACAACAATCTCCCCCTATTTGAAGAAGCCAAAGCCCTATATACTAAGCTAAATTGCACAAAAGAGAAAATATACAAGAAACACTTAAATGACATAATTAAAAGAATTGAGATTAATAAAACAAAAGAGATCAATAAAAAAAAAGAGATCAATAAAATAATAATATTTATATGAGTGTTTCTTGTGGTATTTCAAGACATTCACATCATAACTAATCATAAAAAAAATAAAAGTCTTATGTTTGCCCCTTTCTCTTCTAATTCTGCCTATCAAAATAAGTATTTGGCATGGGATAGTATCTTGGTGGAGGAGGAGGATCATCAAGATTGGATTTCCCATGCTTTCTGAAGTGAAGCATCCTCTTCACATTTAACACTTAATGTCTATCTCATTCTTCTTTGTTGTAATGTTGCCTTAGTTCCTCATTTGACAGATCAACTAAATCAAAAGTGTCCAGAATAATCTCTTTGGAGATAGGACTCTAAACTTTAGTAAGAACTTTCTTTTGAGATGGTTCTGATCTGCTTGTAGATGGTCCTTCCCCATATCATGCCTTGAGGATTCTTCCATAGCAGGATCATACCAAGCTTGAGTGTATTTCATAGGAGGTGTATACAAATCTAAGCCTTCAAAATGTCCCTCTACATGCTCTAAACCTGCAAAAGGGTGCTCTGGCGGTGAGAATTGAGCTGGAAACTGAGCTAGAGCACACCCTGTTAGCTCCTCATGCAACCAGTTTATATTCTGATAATAGTATATTTTACACTGTGTACCTGGTTGCGCACATCACTATTCAACGAGTCCATTCTGCTCTTTAACTTTTCCTCCCCCGTTTTGACTTCTTCACTAAGAGTTTGGATAACACTTGACAACAGTTCATAGTGAGAAGTTCTGCATGTTCCTATGATTCCAGCAAAGTCAATGATACAAGCAAGGATTGTGTTCATCAATAATAAGAGTACCTAAAGTATAAAGAATATCTTGTTTTTCTTTCATGCATTTCATATATCTCCCATTTGTTCGGAGTTTCTTACAACTTTTCCTTTTCTTTAGTATTGTTTGCAACAAATATAGCAACAAATCAGGTCCTACCAACATTTATCTTCATGACGACCCTCTCTCTCAACAGTTGGATTCATTCAACTTCATATCCATATCCTTTGACGTATCCTCCACTATAAAGAATCATTCAGATGTTTTTTAAGCTCTCTTTTTTGCTTTGCTTGCTTTACTTTAGCATTAACAAGCGTGGATATAGAGAATTAATGTAATTTGATGTGTGGATACTATGAATGTATGTGATATTTGAACTAAGGCCACCAAGATCACATCTCGCTCGAATTATTTGCAGATATGCACTGGTAATCTCACTCGAATTATTCACAGATGTATAGTGGTAGGCAAAGTTACTTCTTTATAATAAATGTTATAGTTGTGATGCTTTATCAGGTTGTTTAACCCTCTTTGCTTTAGTTCAATTAAAAGTGCCTAATTGATGATAATTTAATTAATTGTTATGTTACCTATCTGATGATTAGCTAGAATTACTTATCTATTAATAAATTGATTGATTGTGGTGGTGCAATTGAATAATGGATTAGAATAGTACTCGTTTATATGATCATTTGTTGGCAATTATTATGATAGGTACTACAAGCCTCTGTATATCATTCAAAACTACCGGATTACTAAATATTAAGGCTTCTATCCAAGATATCTGACAATCATACTTATAAACATTTATACTTCTCAGTTCATATGATCATTCTGGGTTTCATGACACCACTCCATAAATATTCAAATTTAAGGTTATCAGGGCATTGTCTTCTCTTGCGGTAGATGTGAATATTATTTAATGGATGACTCTTCCTCAATATTAAAAACATCATCTCAAAAAGTGATCTTATATAGATGTTCATATATATCTCATATACAAAGTGAAGTAATCATTTCTTAGGCGCTTTAAAGCGGCTAATGCAAGCATCGATAAATATTATTGAGATACTCCACTTTTATGAATGTTTATTTCTTGCACCTACAAGTATAGGAAGTGAGTAGTTATCAAGATTAGCAGGTGTTCATGTGTTCTCTTTAGGTACTCGTATATTATATTTCTTTTTACCGGCTCTAGCTTCTCTGTTGTTTAGCAGGTGTTCACGAGTTCTCTTCAGGTACTCGCATATTATATTTCATTTTTACATGCTCTAACTTCTCTGTTGATTAGCAGGCGTCACAAGTTCCCTCCAAGTGCTCAAATTATATGTTTATTTACTAGTGTTGACATTTTTTTGCAGAGATTAGTAGGTGCACGCGAGTTCTCTCCAAGTACTCACATTATATACTTATTTACCTACTTTTAACTTCTCTTTTATAGAGATTAGTAGGTGTTCACGTGTTTATCTCAGGTACTCGTGTTATATGTTTTATTTTATACTTGCTTTAGTTCTCCTCTTTTGCAGGGATTGACAAGTATACACGAGTTCTCTCCAGGTACTCTCATTATATATTTATTTACCTGCTTTTGACTTTTCTTTTGTAGAGATTATCAGGTGTCCACGAGTTCACCTTAGATACTCACATTATATGTTTTATTTTATACCTGCTTCAGTTCTCCTCTTTTACAGAGATTGGCAGGTGTACGCGAGTTCTCTCCAAGTACTCGTGTTATATGTTTGTTTACTTCCTTCTAACTTCTCTTTTGTAGAGAATAGTGAGTGTTCACGAGTTCTACTCAGGTACTCGCGTCATATGCTTCTTTATATATACTCTAACTTCTATTTTGCTAAGTTTGGCAGTTATTCGAAAGTCCTCTTCAGGTGGTCACAAGTTCATTTCAGATACTTACGAGGTACGCTACTTTTACGCTTACTTCAATTCTTCTCATCTGTAGAAGAGAAAGTAAGCGCTCGCCAATTCTCTTTTAGACACTAGTAAGAATTCTCAAGTACTCACACTCTATTTTTCACATATTGCTTTCACCAGTCCGGAGGAGCCGAATCGTGATTTTCGTGGGTAAGTTCTACTTTTTCGAAGTTTTTTCGAAACTTGAAAATGCATGGGGATAATGTTTAGCTAGAAAATGATGATCCTCTCCAAGTTTGCTCCTGGAGGTCACGCCCTGCTCTCCAGGTCACTCCTGGAGGTCGTGGTCTACTCTCCATATTGCTCCTGAAGGTCGTGACCTGCTCTCCAGGTCGCTCCTGGAGGTCGCGGCCTGCTCTCCAGGTCGCTCTTGGAGGTCGCGGCCTGCTCTCCACGTCGCTCCTGGAGGTCATGGCCTGCTCTCTAGGTCGCTCCTAGAGGTCGCGTCGTGCTCTCTAGGTTTCTCCTAGAGGTTGCGACCTACTCTCCAGATCGCTCCTGGAGGTCATGACTTGCTCTCTAGTTCGCTTTTGTATAACTGTCAGCTCGCCCAGTGCTGGCTTGTTCTAAGGAATATTTTATCTTCCATCCTATAAATAGGCCCACAGACCTCTACAAGGGGCAGAGTAGTAGAGGGGACAAAACTTGCGGGTAGAAAGAACCAAACTGCTAAGACCTGAGCAGCAGTCTGTGCGACCTAGAGACCTGAGCAACGGCCTGGCGACCCAACGACCTGTACGGCCTGGAGACCTGAGCAGCAACCTAGAGACCTGATAAGCAGCATGTGCAGCCATCTCTTCTACTCTCTCTCGCTACCTCACTCGATACTCAAAGTAACCGGCTACTCAACAATTTCCTATGTCATCCCTCAAGTTTGTAGATCGTGCACTTGGTACATTTTTGTTGTCAACACCGCAAGAAGGAAATTTTTTATGATCCATGTCTGGTGAATCCTAACCATTGGCTAGATAAAGAAGAAGACTAGGTTTCATCCATTTGGCTTTAAGATATGTGCGTCAAATCTTATTTGCAGACTGCAACACCTATAGTTTGAATATATTGGAAATACAAATCTGTCACACCTAAACAGTAAAGTTCAAGTGATTTTTAGACCACTTCCAGCCACACACAGTCCAAGGGGTCATCATCAGAGTTTTAGCTCTTGGTTTGGGCTTTCTTAATTAAGGTTGCACATCTCATGAGGAGGTTTACAACCCTCACAATCTCTGTCTGAATATTATGTGTCACAAACTTTAAAAATGTGTATTTTTCCTTCAATATTGTCTGAATACTATGAAATTCAAAACATGAATGTGTCATGACATTAACAATATCTCCAGAGAATTTGAAATTTTTCAGAGAACATTTATATATATATTTGCAAATATTTGATTTTTATATACTAATGATATTATTGAATTTTAATGGGCCGAATCACCATATAAAGTGCCAAACTTTTTATGCCCCATACGTATGATATCTAAGGTTTATGATCAAAATTTTGGAGTCTTTATAGAAAGTAATATTATGTTTATATATTTTTTTAAGTTTGGACCCTGGGAAGGGTCATGTATGCATGGTGTGTCAATAGCAAAAAATTTAGAACTTGTATTTCTCTCTGGAAAATCCTCTTCCTGACTTGAAACTCTATACACATGTAATATGTGACATAAGAAACCCTTCCCTAAAGTTTTTGTAAGTTCAGGGATGTCTATCTTCACCTAGAAGAGGGGTAGATTAGTGATGTCTTCTTTTTTGATTTGTTGCAAAATAGTAAAAGAATTAAAGAAAAAATCACAAAAAGCACTGCAAACACAGATCTATAATGATTCTCTGATTTGGGTATGCCCACTTTTCTACTTCGCTAATCTAGTAGTATACTAGCCTCAGAAACTTCAACTAAAAACTCAGATCTATAGATATTACAACTCAGTGTCAGAACTCCTACCTTGAGGACACTAGCTGATCCCCTACCTTAGATTCCCTAGCTCAAGATCCTATACTCAGATTCCGTACCAAGAATCTTATCTAATGTTTAAACAAAAACCTTACCTCAGATCACAACCCTTCACTCGGATTTCAAAGAAATCCTACAACAAAAGTTGTTTATAAATTTGTTACAAATTTTGTAGACTCAAAAAATAAATCTTGATGATTGTTGAGTCTTCTTAATGCCTGATGGAGAATGGCTTCAACTTGATCTTCTATCAGAGAGATTGAATGATGGCTTCAGTGAAATATACTTCTCTAAACTTTAGAATATCATGTGGCTTGTTATTGAAGACAAAGCTTTAAAAAAAATCAGCAACTCTGAATCATTAAGTTAAAGTTTGTTACTGTAGCACTCTCGTCGCCCCAGATTTCGGGGTTCAAATCGATGGTCAAAACGGCTCCAAATCAAAAAGTGATGAACATGAAAGTTATTCGTCTCGTCGAGATCTATAACTTTTATGTTTATCACTTTTCAATTTGAGACAATCTTGACCCCCAAAATGATCTACCCATACTCCCGCACGCAAGCATGCCCGCATATGATATATATTATATATATATATATATATATATATATATGTATATATATAATTATTTTTATATATGTACATATATAATTATTTATATATATGTACATATATATATTAATAGAAATATATATATATATATATATTTATATAATTTATACAAATATATGATTATTTCATTATATACGTTTATATATGTATATAAATAATTTATAAATATATATATAAACAAAAAAATATTTTATAAGAGAAGAATAAGGAAATTAAAAATTCTCTTTTTTTAATTAAGACTTCATTTGGGGAGGCGTTTTCACGCCAGCGCGGGAACAGAAGCCACCACATGGCGGGAAAACAAATGGGTAGTGTCTACTCTCGGCGCGCCAGAGGAACGAATCGAAAACTCTTAGTTTGGAATCCCTGCCTCCCGTCCAGCTCCGAACGACAGCGGCGTTTTCACCCGCTCGTCTGCTCTTGCAGAACCAAATGAAGTTTAAGAGAGATAAAATTTTTCAAAGAAAATAATTTTGTATATGTATAAATATTTTGTAACAAAAAAATTCGTTGTTATTTTGCAACAAAAGTTTTGCTACGAAAAAAATTGTTTCTATTTTAGCGACGAAAATTTTGCAACAAAAAAATTTGTTGCTATTTTAGCAACAAACAAATCTCTTGCTATTTTGGTAGTTAAAACAAAAAAGTATATTTCTAGTTAAATTTGATGCTAATTAGGAAGGATTATCAAGTCTTCCTAAATCATGTTTTTCTTGTAGTGGGGTCAGACCCAAGCGAGGTCGAAGAGGGCTCAAAAGACTCTCTTGTTTTACCAGGGTGTGGCCTAGTGCCCAGGCCCACTAGGGCAATAGGACAAATTATACCAAGCTAGTAATTGCTGGGCATTGAGCCCTTCAATACATAAATGTCATGCTCAAATGCCCAACATTTATTAAATATTAGGTGTGAGCCAAGCAATATATAAATGCTAAGCTTGATCCCAACATTCATTTAATGTTGGGCATGGCCACCCAGCATGTTTGTTGTTGTGTGATATAGCAGCTAGCTGCCCTTTTGGCAGCTATTTGCTGCTTTTGGGGGCCTAGTTGGGCCTAATTTTGTGGGCCCAGCTGATCCCCTTAAATTACAAGGGCTTGGGCCAAGCCTGGTCCTAGTTTAAGCAAGGCCCAACCTGGGCCTGACAGTAAAAAACATGGGTCCGGTGGTGGGGGGGGGGGGGTGTCTGGTCCTGACCTGACTTTCAAAAATTTTGTAGGCTTAAAAAAATAAATCGTGATGAATGGCTTCAACTTGATCTTCTATCAGAGAGATTGAAATATACTTCTTTGAACTTTAAAATATCATGTGGCTTGTTATTGAAGAGAAAGCTTTAAAAAGAATTAGCAACCCTGAATCAATTATCCTTGAGAAGAATAAAGAAATTTTGCGTGATAAATTTCTCTTCTCCAACTTGAACTTTCAGACGAAAGAATCAGAAAGTATGTCGAATAAAAGCTTTTAATTTAATGGACTCAATTGATTGATTAGGGTGTGTTGTAGCCGCATCTTCCTTTTTTATAATAAACACAATTTTCAACGGCTATAATTTACATTTTCTAAGATGTAGACATCAAAGATAGTTATATAAGTCATCACAAATACTGGCATTGATTCTGCCAATCTGTAAATTCAAATTCAAAATAATGCGTTTAGGTGATACGGATGTTGTTTAGGTGATATAGATACTATCTCCACGATATGGATACTATTTGCACGATATGAAGATTGTCTGGATGATTCTTGCTTTCCCAACAATCTCGATCTCTCTATTCAAAGAAGTCAGAACCTCAAATAAATATGAACTACACCCAAGCAATAAAATAAAAGCATGAACACAATTTGAGATAACATTCCAAAGTTTCATGTATTAATAGAATGAAAATGTTTCGAGTGGGTTAAACTACATTAGTCCTTTTTCATTATCATTAGCACCCATGTCCTCTGGACTTTCTTTGCATCTCTTATTTTAGCTTCTTCGTTTGCATTCTGCCTTTACCTCTCAAAATAACTGAAGGGTTTTAGAAAAAATCTATAAGGAGGTGGAGGAACATTTCCTGAAATTTGTCCAGACTTATCCTTATGTTTTTTGTAATGAAGACTTCTTTTTGTTTCTTGATCTTGATGCTTCTTCCACTCCTCTGAGCTATAGTATTTGCCTCTGTCCTTGTATTCAATACCATAGGTTTCACAAGTGAATTAAATGATATTTCTAGACTGAGGGCTCCATCTTTCAAAATCAGGATCATTTTCTATTTTCTCCCTATATCTTTTCTTCCTAGACAGGGCTTCATCAGCATAAGTGGTTGTTGCCTTGTCTTTGGTAGAATGGAGGATTGTAGCACTGTCAACATCATATTATTAAGGGGCACATAGGGCTCTTCTGGATATTATGTTGGGCTGAACTGCTGCACTTGCTCAGAATAATGTTATTCAGGTGTAAGAAAAGGTAAGTGACCAATAGCTTTGTGAAATTCATTTAATAGCCAGTAGGCTTAATAAGCTCCCATTTTACCTCCCTTTCTAACCTCTTCAAATGTATTCTTGAAGATTTCATCCTTGCAATCATCTAGCTTGGCAATCATGTCTTCATTTTCACTACATATTTGTATGATCTTAGTCTGACTTTCAAAAAAATTATTTTGTATCTAGCTGACAACACTTTTCAGATCACCTTCCATGGACTATTTGTATTGTTGTGTTTTTTAGTGCTATGGAAGGAGACTTCCATATTTTCATCTAAAGACTTTAGTACTTTGAATTTTTGTTCCATAATACTACCAGCCCTGATAAAAAAATTGTTGAGCTGTGCATTTACATGGTCAATTTATCCATTTAGGACATCCAACTTTCCACTCAAATCCATATTTACTTCTTTGACTGCATTGTCTATATAGTTTTCAAATTTTTTTCTTTGCTCTCCCAGCAACAACTTCATTTGGTCAATTAGAGAACCGGATGGTTCTTCATGAATAGATGAACTAGTGGTACTTGGCATATTAGATTCCTTCCCTTTATTTATGTAGAGCAGCATTCAGGCGTAAATCATTATTGTTAGGTCCATTGCCCACAATGTTCCCTAGATTGGATTTGAAGAGGCATCTTCATCAACACTAAGAGCATAGTTGTATTTGATGTTGTTTAAGCTCATCATGTGCAGGATATTCCATAGAACAAGTCTAGACAAATTGTCTAAGTGATGTGATAGGTGGTCACAAAGTGAAGATGCTGGAAAGGCAGGAATTTGCCTAAGTCCACAGACATTGAGTGTGGTAACTCACTCAACGCCAGAAGTCAAGGAGCAATTAAAAATGCAGCTAAGTCCACAGGTGTTGAGTGGAGCAAGTTCACTCAACGCCAGAGGTAAGGAAGAATGTTGGCAAGCTGGAAAAGTGGCCAAGTCCATAGGCATTGAGTGAAGTCAACTCACGAAACGCCATACAACAAAAAGCCGTGAGACAGGCTAAATCAGTAAAAGCCTAAGGTGACATGAGCAGAAAAGTGGCTAAGTCAACAGGCGTTGAGTGAAGTCAACTCACTCAACGCCATACAGCTAAAGGCAAAATGGCCAAGTAGTTTGGCGTTGAGTGATGAAGACACACTCAACGCCATACATCAAAAAGCTGTTCGTCGAACTGAGTTCAGAATTCGTCGAACTGAGTTCAGAGTTCGTCGAGCTGAGCTTAGCTCGATGAACTAAGCTCGGAGTTTGAGAATCCGAGTTAGTCGAACAAAGTTTAGAATTCGTCAAACTGAGTTCAGAGTTCGTCGAGCTGAGCTCATCGTTCGTCGAACTAAGCTCAGAGTTTGAGAATCTGAGGCAGGAAATTGCCTAAGACAAAAAAGCGTTGAGTGAGGCATGCTCACTCATCGCCTAAGATGCAGAAAGCTTTTTCAAGGCAAAAAGCGTTGAGTGATGAAGACACACTCAACGCTCTTGACGCCAAAGAAGCAGGAAGATTTTGTTAACGCAAAAAGTATTGAGTGAGGCTTGTTCACTCAACGCTCTCAACATGAAAAGGCTGCAAAATAAGCTAAGGAAAAAAGTGTTGAGTGAGGCTTGCTCACTCAATGCTGTCAACGCCTAAAGGCGAAAAAGTTGCCCAAGTGTTTTGGCGTTGAGTGTAGCTTACTCACTCAATGCCTAGATAAACAGAATTCTATCTAAGTGTTTTGGCGCTGAGTGAGGCTTGCTCACTCAACACCTATACTAATGTTGGTTGATTTTTGGCTAAATCCACAGCTGGTGATGTTAGCAAGTCAACTAGTGAACAAGATTCAAATTAGTGGTGGGATGGCTACAGTATGCGATAATTGTGGCTGCAGACCTACTGTACAACAATTGGCATTAAAACAAGGTTGTTGCAGCCATTGAATATATGGGGCCCACTGCTCAAAGTGTATTTGGGTCATAATCAATAAAAGATAAAGGCTTTATAGATGGAGACAACTTCTGAGAGGATCCATCAGGTCGTTCTTCTTCACCGTCATTATTGTTGTGCTAAAGAATAAGAAGCTCAAGTCAGTAACACGAAGAGCAAAAAGAAGTTAGTTGATAGTTTTCTTCATTGACAATCAGCAAGTTCAGAGTTAAACTCTGAGGAAAAGAAAGCAGCCAAGGCCTAACCATAGCTGCAGGATCTATGATCTCAAGAAAGATAGCTGGTGCCATTCTCACCTGCACCAGCAAACAAGTTTAGAGTATTTCTCTGAGGAAAGAGGAAGCAGCCAAGGGCCGACCTTTGCTGCAGGTCCTTTACAATTCCAGCTATACAAACAATAACCTGAAGATCTTTATCTGAAAGTTGTGAAGAGAAGAAAGCTTGAAGAAGCAGAGATCTGAAAGAAGGCTAAGGGGACTATTCCTCAGGAGTCAAAGTTAGGGATGAATCACCTCAGCCCAGGAAAGAAAGGATGGGCAGAACAAGGTTCTGTAAGTTGCTTCCAATACAAGTATCCTTGTTGCTGTGAAGAAGTTGAGCGTAGAAACCTTTAGCTTAGTTGCAGCTAGTATTACTGCAGTAACTTCACAGATCCAGCTGGACATATCCCTCGTACTGTGAAGAAGAAGTTAGGACTAAGTATTTCTTAGCTCAGTAAAGGTAGAATCAGGAAACAATTTCTTGTAGTCATAGTTGGGTTGAGTTTATCTCAGTCAAGAAGCTTGACACAGAGAAATATCTCTTATGTCAAGAGTAACCACATAACCCACTTCTATCATGTAGGATAATGTTGGATCTGAGCTGTAGGGCTTAACAGCTTGAGGTAGGTTATTAATTAATCACTGAGCTGTAAATGTCAGGAAGGGCACTGAGGTAGGTACCTACTGGGTATTGAGTTGTAGGAGTGCTACAGCACTCTGAGAGTAGGGCTGTGTGCCTGAAACTTTAGGGCTGAGAAGCCTGAGCTGTAGGCCTTTGTGTAAGGCAGGGGTAGGTGGCATGAGGGTCACTAAGTGTAGGAGCACTGTAGAGCTCTGGGGTAGGAACCTGTTGGTTCTGAGGTAGGTATCCTGAAAAGGATACTGAGTGTAGGAACTTGCTGTAGTTTTGAGTGTAAGGCTGAGGGCTTGAGGTGTAAGCTTAGAGGAGCATATTTAGAGGAATTTGGCCTTGTCTAATAAGAGTTAGAAAGGTGTGTGGGACAGTGGATGTACCCTTGTTAATGGAACCACTATAAATCTGTGTGTGTTATTCTGTGTTGTTTTCTTTATTGCAGGTTGTATGTCTTGGAAGAAGAATTGAATCAACTAATAAAGCACCTAAAGTAAGGAAAATAAAAGATAGTCACTAAGGACTAAAAAACCTATTCACCCCCCCCCTCTAGGTGATTTAGCTATCCTTGAAAACAAATACTTTCAAGTGGTATTAGAGGGAGGTTACTCAAAAAGTACTTAACAGTCTGAGTAGACCTCAAAGGATAGCTAAAAGGTTTGCCTTGTGGATTCAAAAGAGAATTATAAGGAGTGGAGCACAATGGAGTTTCAAGTCTGCAACAAGGAGAACTTTGGGACATGGAAAGAAAGGATCAGGAAAATCATGGAAGCCAGTGATCCTAGAGTCTTTGCTTTAATTCAAAAAGGACCATTCATTCCCATGAAGGTCTCTACATTAGATGCAAGTATCCAGACCCCAAAGAATTATGCAGAGATGTCTGAAGATGAAATCTACTTGACATCTATGGATAAGAGTGCACAACACATCATGGTAAGTGCCATGGATGACTCCACCTTCCAGATGTTTGTCCACTGCAAGATAGCCAAATAAATGTAGGATTCTCTCACTAGCTATATGGAAGGGACAGAGAAAGTCAGTTTTTCAGACAGTGGTTTAGAGTCTGAAGAAGGAGAAGAAGCCTTCATTGGGCTACTTGGTACTATTGCAGATAAAGCATAAGACAATCCAGATGCAAGGATAGAGATCAGGGACCCTCTGTCACAATCAGAAAGTGATTCAGAGGTGGATGAAGAAGAAGATGACTGCAGTTGTTATGGGCTAATTGCCATGATAGAAGAAGAAGAATCCTACCAGGATCAGCCTGGTCTAGACCAGGTACAATCTCTGTCTAGTTCTTCTTATTGCTCAGATCATATGACCAGTCCAGATTCTGATGCATCCTCATCCAGTGATGAAAATGACTCTGAATCTAAGGTAGATGTCAATCAATTGATTGACAAGTATGGTGAAATCTTGGATGCTTTGAGAAGAAGCAAGAAGTTGGCCAAGATGCAGCCTGAGGAGATTATCTCTCTACAGCTAGTTGCTGCCCAGCAGTATGCGACAACATCCTTGTTGGATCAGAAAGTGAGGGAAGTCAGCCAACTGAAGTTCATATCAATCATCCAAATTGAGACCATAAGCCAGAAGGATAAGATCATTTTGGATCTTAAAGAGAAACTTGAACGGGAGAAGAGCATGGTGGTCAATTTCTCTAAGATAGATGCTATCAAGAGAAAATCTGAATCTGAGTGAATTTCTAAAGTTATCCAATCTCAAAGGAGAGGCCAAACTCCTGCTGTGCCACATTCAACCTTTCATAAGGTAATCCTCCCTTATAACAGGTATGATCAGGACTGCATGTATGGTCACTGTAAGAATGAGAACTCTTCTTGTAAGAATACAAGTGTATCATACAATTGAAGAAGAAAGGGTAGGTAATGAGTGCCTTTAAGGCTCCCCATGAAGAAGTACAAATGGCCCATTATGGACCATTTATATTTGGTGTCTCAGCCCCAACTCCCAAGGATAAGGCAGAGGCTTTCACACAAGCCCATTCAGCAAGGACTCAAACCAAGGGTCAGTCTACCAGTAAGGCTAACTTGGCTAGTTCTGATGATATAAACAACATGTCATCTACAAAGAAGATAGCTGTAAATACCATTCAGGGCAAGCAAAGGAAGCCTGCTGGAAGAATATCCTTCAGTCAGATCCTTGATGAAATGAACCTGAAGAAAGTTGATGCTTCTCTTCTTTCTATTCAGTCAGTAGTTAACCACACTGCAAGACCTGCTCAGGAAAGAAGATATAATATCCATGAGTGTTGGTACTGTAGTAAGGTGGGGCATTTTGCCCTAGATTGCTGGCACAATCCTCCTGTGCCCAGAACAAAAGTTAGCCTACCTATCAGAAATGCTGCAGTTAGGCAAGTCAGATTTCAAACTAATCAAATCCTAGGACCCAATACCTATTGGGGTCCTAAGGTAAAGTAAGCTGTTTTGCAGGTCAGTCTAAGTGCCCATCCCCCATATGGTACTTGGACAGAAGATGTTCTAGAACTTGGAATGGAACAAGGAAGTTCTCATATGGATCATTCTCCAAGGATAAGGATGATGCGTGCATTCTTGAAGAAGGATATAAGTGTTATCAAGTGGCATAGGAGAGCTGGGTCAGTTGTATCAACTCTAGAGAAATGCTCTATAGTCAAGTGGTATAATCACATCTGATCAGCAGGTCCTCAGGACTATGAATAGTCTGAGGGGGAGATCAACCCTAATAGATGGCTACTGCTGCACAGTCAATACTGCTTCTATAATAATATGTTACTGCAGGATAAGAGTAAAAGGCCAGCATATCTTACAAATGCATGAGGTCTTAACTGGTGGAAAATACCTTCAGTGGTTTGAAGACTTTTCAAGTTGCATACCTTAATTGGTATCAAGGCTGACAAATTTATCAAGTGGTATCAGGGCCAACTCAGTCTAGCTCAGTTTGGAAATCTTAAAAGTCTAGTCTAAAGAATTGGTCTCTGAGAATCTCCAGCTCCAAAGAGATCAGAAGAATACTTATGAAATTCAGATTGTCTCTATGGACAATGTTGAGGATGAGAGAGAGACTATCCAGATGATTGCAACTGCTGTAAGTGAGCAAGTTCACAAGAACTGCTGGATTGCTCTAGCCTTTGTGATACAAGTCAGCATATTCCTATGGGAATAACAGTGTAAAGAATGATTTGTAACCGGAATGAAATGATGGTTCAAGGAAAGATCATTTAAGCTTCAAGTGGCATCCACTCAAGAGAGCTGGCATACAAAACCCTACTAAAACTATCCAAGTGGTATTCAACCAACTCAAATAGTTAGGTAGCTTGGGCAGATGCATATCTGTTGCTGAAGGAGTGAAAGCAGTGAAAGAACAATTCTTCCACCTCCTCACAGTATAAGGATGAACACAATAACTCTGGGATGATGCTCTCCAAAGGAGACAGGTAATGATCCTAAACCCAAAGAACATATTTTCCTAACATTATATGTTGTTGTTGTAGCAAGGCTGGGCTTTTCAGAGCTGACTGCCCAGTTAGATGAAAGGAGAGCAGGTGAGAAGATGCACCTCCACCACAGGGTACATGGTAGATAAGATAAGCAAAGATGGAACCTATCAAATCCTATGAAGAATACTGACTACTTAGAGCTTCAAGAAAGAAACCAGTCTTGCAACATCAGCTCCATGGTATCAGGACCACATCCTCCAGATAAGTAGAACTACTTTATATTGATACTCTACTAGTGTTATCTAAAATGCTAGGAATCCTGTCTTTCACAATAGGATTATGCATATGTATATTAAGTATCAGTTTATTAGGGAGCATATAGAAAAACTCAATCCTGAGTTTTTCCTCACTGACAAGTGGCTGACATGTTTATCATGCCACCAGATGAAGTCAAGTTCAACACCCTTTAGGTTGAGATTGTGTATATTGAACTTGGTATAGCTTCAATTGCTCCCTGTTATACTTGTGTTGCAGGTTTTACTTCTCTTGCAGGTAGATAAGTCTTTGATGTGATATCAAGACTATAAAGACCATTAAGTGGTATCAAGACTAAGATGGACTCAAGTGCCTAGTAGAGGGAATGACAGTGATGCTCTTGTTGAGGGGGAGCAAGTACAACACCTGTAGAAATGATGACAGGAAATGCTCTTATTTAGGGGGAGCATGTCCAACACTTGCTGAAACAGGATCACCCTCCTATTGAGAAGGAGCAGGCAGATGCTGCAGTAAATCAGCTATCACAACTGCTGATCAGCTTATCCTAAGGACAATGAACAGACAAAGGGGGAGATTATTTATGATATAATTATAATCTTCTCTGAGTCTAAGATGAAGGACTGCTACTGAGTAAACAATGTTGCTGCAGGAGAAGAGGAACAGCTAGCAGCCAGCTCAAGTGGATCCATGGTTCACTCAAGAGTCAAGGGGCTGCAATGATGTGGTGTATGAATGATATCACCACAAGTGGATGCTGATTCTGTGGATACAACATCAACAAGTGGAACTATGTGTGCTGTAAGTTCAAGTGATACAGTGTTATGTTGTTTCAATGTATCAACACAAAAGGTATGACCCTTAATAAAGTGGCGTGATTACTAAGCTAATTTCCTTAGTAGTATCAACATAGGACCATGACTAGGATCAAGAGATAATCTCTTACATGATCCTTTCTCCTCCCTCAATAGATATACCTATTTAAGAAGCCAGAAAGGGGAAGATGTGTGGCAATACTGGAGAGGAGAGGTGTGACAACACTTCTAATGGGGGAGATTGGAGATGTAGAAGCAATAATTTAGAAACAATACTTGACATGACTAGGCCATGTTGAGTCACTTCATATTACTTGAAAAGAGTTAAGTAGTATGAGAAATGCAATGACTGACTACATGTTGAGCCATGATTGTGTTAGTGCATATTATGAGGTAAGTGTTTCTAGTGGTGCTTCATTTAAGTATTAAGTGGTATAAAGGGGAGTACATATTACTTGAGCAATTGTTCAAGTGGTATGAGGATGCATTGACTTGACTTGTTGAGTGAATGCAGTTAAATGGAGTACAGTAAATTGATATGCTAAAACTCGCACATCATAAGCTAGCAGTTGTAGCAGTTATAATCTACAACTGCATGAAATTATTCTACTTATTATGTTAATGCCTCTTAGTATTGCTGGGTGTTCTGCATTCTTCAAATAGGGGGAGATTATTGGGTCCATTGCCCACAATGTTTCCTAGATTGGATTTGAAGAGGCATCTCCGTCAACAATAAGAGCATAGTTGTATTTGATGTTATTTAAGCTCATCATGTGCAGGATGTTCCATGTAATAAGTCTAGATAGATTGTATAAGTGATGTGACAGGTGGTCACAAAGTGAAGATGTTAGAAGGGCAGGAATTTGCCTAAGTCCACAGGCGTTGAGTGAGGTAAGCTCACTCAACACCAGAAGTCAGGAGCAATTGAAAATGCAGCTAAGTCCACGGGCGTTAAGTAGAGCAAGCTCACTCAATGCCAGAGGTGAGGAAGAATGTTTGCAAGCTGGAAAAGTGGCCAAGTCCACATGCGTTGACTGAAGTCAACTCACTCAACGCCATACAACAAAAAGCTGTGAGACAGGCTAAAACAGTAAAATCCTAATGAGAAATGAGCAAAAAAGTGGCTAACTCCACAAGCGTTGAGTCACGTCAACGTACTCAACGTCATACAACTAAAGGAAAAAAATGGCCAAGTAGTTTGGTGTTGAGTGATGAAGACTCACTCAACGCCATACAGCCAAAAGTTATTCGTCGATCTGAGTTCAGAATTCGTCGAACTGAGTTCAGAGTTCGTCGAGTTGAGCTCAGCTCGACGAACTAAGCTCAGAGTTTAAGAATCTGTGTTAGCTGAACTAAGTTCAGAATTCGTCGAACTGAGTTCAGAGTTCGTCGAGCTGAGCTCATCGTTCGTCAAACTAAGCTCAGAGTTTGAGAATCTGAGGCAGAAAATTGGCTAAGGCAAAAAGCACCGAGTGAGGCGTACTCACTCAACGCTCTCAATGCCTAAGATGCAGAAAGCTTTTTCGAGGCAAAAAGCATAGAGTGATGAAGATACACTCAACGCTCTCAACGCCAGAGAAGCAAGAAGATTTGGCTAAGGCAAAAAGCGTTGAGTGAGACTTGTTCACTGAACACTCTCAACGCCAAGAGGCTGTAAAATAAGCTAAGGCAAAAAACGTTGAGTGAGGCTTGCTCACTCAACACTGTCAACGCCTAAAGGCAGAAAAGTTGCCCAAGTGTTTTGGCATTGAGTGTAGCTTACTCACTCAACGCCTAGATAGACAAAATCTGTCTAAGTGTTTTTGCGCTAAGTGAGGCTTGCTCACTCAATGCCTATACTAATGTTGGTTGATTTTTGGTTAAGTCCACAACTGGTGACGTCAGCAAGTCAACAAGATTCAAATTAGTGGCGGGATGGCTACAATACGCGACAATTGTGGTCGCAGACCTATTGTACAATAGTTGGCATTAAAGCAAGGTTGGTGCAGCCATTAAATGTGTGGGGCCCACTGCTCAAAGGGTCATTGGGACATAATCAATAAAATAAAAAGGCTTTACAGAGGGAGACAACTTTTGAGAGGAGCCATCAGGTCATTCTTCTTCACCGCCATTATTGTTGTGCTGAAGAATAAGAAGCTCAAGTCAGCAAGACGAAGAGCAAAAAGAAGTTAGCTGATAGTCTTCTTCATTAACAATCAGCAAGTTCAGAGTTAAACTCTGAGGAAAAGAAAGCAACCAAGGCCTAACCCCAACTGCAGGATTTGTGATCTCAAGAAAGATAGCTGGTGCCATTCTCACCTACACCAGTAAGCAAGTTCAGAGTATTTCTCTGAGGAAAGAGGAAGCAGCCAAGGGCCGACCCTTGTTGCAGGTCCTTCACAGTTCTAGATATACAAGCAATAACCTAAAGATATTTATCTGGAAACTGTGAAGAGAAAAAAGCTTGAAGAAGCAGAGATCTAAAAGAAGGCTCGGGGGAATATTCCTCGGGAGTCAAAGTTAGGGCTGTATCACCTTAGCCCAGGAAAGAAAGAAGTGGCAGAACAGGGTTCTGCAAGTTGTTTCCAGCACAAGTGATATAAAAATTAAACACAGAGAAGGGGTTATGCGTGGAGAAGAAAAAGTTAAGGAAAGAGAAGGTGAAAGTGTGTTTGTGATATGTTCTCCGATTGTACATCCAATAAAGGCAAGTGTACCTTATCGTATATAGTATAGGATATTAAGTTCAATATCAAGGCTATATTACCCAGGGCGATTTGATTACTTCTACTTCAAGGAGTTACTATTATCTTATCAAATAAAAGTTCTTTTGGGCTTGCTCAATAAATTAGAGAAGAGAGAAAATTACTTGCAAATAAAAGAAAAGCTAAACGACGATTAAGCGGTAGTACTCGATCTTGAATTTCTTCGGCATAAATTAATCAATATTGCGGTATGGAGGCCGGGCGACCTGTTGCAGTTCGGAGGCCGGGCGGTCTAGTGGTTTATCTCAGCAGCTTGTCTGCCTGCCTGTTGCTGTTTGGAGGCCGGGCGGTCTGGTGGTTTGTCTCTGGCGATTTGAGACCGGCGGTCTAGCGGTCTCATATGGAGGCTTGTTCTTTGTGGCGCTTGTTCTCTCCTTCTGGTAGTTGTCAAGCGGTTAGCCTACTTGTCTAACCGCGTGACTTGTTCGGTTTATCTATTTGTAAAGCCGCATATACTTGTAATTATTTAGTCTCACATTGCTTATTTGTAATCTCTCTCATCTCCTCCATTCTATAAAAGGGAGACTATACTGTTGTAATCCACACTTTTTTTGGATAATAAAATTTGTTACTCCAAATTTTTGGCATGTTTGTTTTCTGTTCGCACATGGTATCATAGGATTCGATCTTTTCCTCCTGATTCTGTGAGCCTTCTCTGTCCGCGCGGCTTGTTTCTTCTTCTTGCGACCTGTCTTCGCGACTTGTTTCTTCCACCGGCTTTTGCCCTGTTCGCGCGATTTCCTTCGCTCCTTGTCATTGCCCTTTGTGTGCACGGCCTCTTTGATTCCTCTTTCTTCTCGCCGCGACCTATTATTAAGTCACCGCGACCTGTTATTCTTGCAGTGACCTGTCCTTAGTCGCTGCACCCTCCTTTTCTAGTCGCTCCTCTTCCTACGTCGCCGCGACCAGTTCTTAAGTCGTCTCGACCTATTCTGTAACATATCATTTCCTACTAGACCCCTAAACTTAGATTAGGTTGAGAAATGTGGTGGATGAATGGGGTTTAGGCTAGGTTTGACCCATGGAGTTAGGGTGGATTAACATAGTGCCCAATATAGGGCCCATGTCAACTTAAGGCAAACTAGCCCAATATGGAGTCATAAGCACACAATGGCCCCACCACTATGCCCCTAACCCTAAAAGCAATCTAAGTGAACTAAAAGACGCATCATTGGGTCACCCATTGACCCAAGTCAACCCTAAACCCTAAATTGGTCAAATCCACACATATGGACCCAATTAGCCCAAGTGGGGCACCACCAAGGCCCAATCCATGTTGGGTGGTGCCATATGGTACATAACTATCAAGTAGGGTCAGCCCACTCATCAAGTAAGTCAACACTAAAAGTCAACAAAGTCAACATGAAGCCTAAAGGAAGAAAAAGGAAGGCCAAGCCCATTCCCAATGGGCCAAGCCCATTCCCAATGGGCAAAGCCCATGAGCCAAGGCCCATGATCAGCCTAAATGGTCAATGACAGCCCCTACCCACTGAAATTGGAGAGAGATTGCATGCAAGGGGATAGTTTTGGAAATTTGGGGAAAAAGAGGAGAGAAAAGAGAGGGAAATAAGGGATGGAGGACATATGGCCCTCCTCCTATCTTCCCAAGCCTACATCTGAACCCACACATCAATTTTTAGCCTTTACAACACAATTTCATGCCACTTGGAGCTCAAGGTGAAGCATTCATGGCATGGCCAAAATTCCCATAGTAATATCTCGTTATACAGCCCATATCAGCCAAAACCAACCCTCCCATTAGCTTCAGAAGGTTGAGAGGAGTTGAATTCGATATCTGGATCAAAGCTTTTGGTGGAGAAACGAGTTTGGGAGCAAGCTCGCCGGAGAGGAGAAATTACATGGCCAACCGCACCGCCGCCACCATTGGGCTCCGATTAAGGTCTATTTCTCCTCCTCTCCTTCTGTGCTAGATTCCAAGATCATTTAGGAGAGATTTCGAGCTCAATTGAGCTTAGATCCATGTGAGGTGTGAGAAAAAATCCATGGTTTTGATGGAGCTCGGGTTCGCCGGAAACCGCCGCCTCCGGCGGCCAAGTCGCCTCTAAGCATTAGCCCCCACCTCAACGGAGGTGGTGGTGGTGGCGGCAGCAGGCCAAGAAGGTGGCTGGATGACCGGGAAATGCAAGTTGAAGGCACTCCAGGTCGGTAAATCTCGGCCCTTGGCTAGAGGAGGAAGATGAATGGATGCCCTCAATTATTGCTTTGAGATTCGTGCTGTATTAATATATTAAACTTTAGTATTCTGTCACAATTTATTTTTTAGCTTGCGGGCTAATTGTAGGCCTCTTGGAGGCAGATTCAGAAAACATATTCAACATATAAAATGTATCCCTAGGTCTTAACTTTAATTTGACACCCTAAAGTTATAATTTGGAGTAGTAGAGCTCCCTGTAGGGTCATTCTACCAAGACTAGTCCAAGGCTAGGGCAGATCTTTATATGTGTGCCCAAGCCAAACCCGAAGTCCACATGCAGTGAAATTTTGTGCATACATGTGGTTGGGATAAACCTAAGTTCTGTCCAAAAATGAGAATTTTTGGGGGATAGTTTTCTAACGTTTTTATAGATAATTCATTTATTAAATAAAATGGAAATAAGGAGATTCCCTCATCCACGTACCCCCAAATTTGGGTGTCATGGTATTGGGTTCACTATAAGGACATGGTAGAAATTTCAGATCATTTGGAACTCTGCATGTTGGGGAAAATCAACATGCAAGTTGAGGGTAGATTTATAAATAATTGTGTCAAATTCAAAAATGGAGAATTAGCCCACTTGACCCAATGAATGTCCATGAAAGTTTGGACAGAGGCTTATATGGATGAAATACACCTCCCATAAAAAGATTGAGATTTTTGGAATAAAACATCCCATTATTTTGAATTATTGGAAAATATGCTTATTTGGAAATAAATTTGGAATAGAGGGCTACTAATTTGATTAAATTCTAAAATTTTGTTGGAAGCACTAGTAGGACATCATACACCTCTGCAAAATTTTATAAGCTTGTTTCGAAATTTTACCTTGAGTCTTTAGTAGAATTACATCATTGCCCTCTTTGGAAATTAATTAAAATAAAAGGAAATTTTTGCTGAAAAATTTTGGGAAAATTCACAGCATTTTAATTCCATGATTAAAACCCTGTGTAATTATTTTATAATTTATGGGTGACTATATAGGTTGAAAACTCAAGTAGTGACATTTTGGTAATATTATCATTATGGAGTTTTGCTATGTCAAATCACTATTTAATATCACCAAATTCTGTATGTTATTTTATTATATCAATATTGACCTCCAGTAATTTTCCTAGAAGTTTTGGTTATATAATGGATGTACTTCATTTGGAAAATATTTTAATTATGATTTTAATCTTAAATAGAAATTATATAGAAATTTAAATGGAAAAATTATGATCCCTGGTAGGCAGTCATATTTAACCTATTTGAACACCAACAAAATTTCTTAGGTATGTGAACTCATTGGATATAGTACATCATGCACAAAGTGACTTAGGTCATTTAATTAAAAGATTTAATTTAGGGACTTAATTACTTAGAAAAATGGTGAAATCCTAAATGGTCAACATCATACACCATACCAACCCATGATAAATAATTAGGGGCATTTGGCCTAAGGAATTGGAAGTCCTATTATACGGGTTAGTATTAGGTCATGAGTTGTGCTTAGCAGAAGTAGCAGGTATTACTGGGACCCACAGAGGATACGATAGAAGGTTGAGTTGATAACTATATTAGGAAGATAAACCCTGGTTGGTGTCTCGTAGGTCACTTCATAGTATCGAGTGATAGAGTGCAAAACCCCAAGGACAGTAGCTAGAACGGAGACCGGCAGAAGACCGCCGATTCCCCAATAATATCCTAAGTCATTAGGTTCGTTCTAGAGTAACAACGAGAGCTGAGTATGGATCATGGGTAGACATTAATAAAAGTAAGTATTCTTATGAAAGGGAACTTTGGGCTTTCAGTCCCATCTTGGTTCCTAGTGCACCCGAGACCCCTTCATTGGGCATACCCTGGGCAGTCCTGGGATTAACCCTAAATTGCTAGGTATAACAAACATTAGGCAAGAGTGGTCTAATAGGCCAAGAGAACATGGTAACATTCTCACTTGTGAAGGCTTGGACGGATTCAGAACTAAAGCACTGATGTGCAATCTCACCCGTGAAGGGTTGGAGGGTTTTAGGACGGGTTGGTCCTGCAAGCTGGAGGCTCGGGAATTTGATATCAGGATAGGTTTGGTCCTGCGAGCTTGGGGCTCGGGAGTTTGATATCAGGATAGGTTTAGTACTGCGAGCTGGAGGCTTGGGTTAGAATATCTTGCATGTGCATAGAAATAAACTTGTGGCGGGTTATGCGGTACTGGGCTAATCGTCACACCAATGGCAGTACGGTGACTCTGGCGAGGTGTGATGGTTTGAGCGGCCAGTGGGTTGTTTTACACTGCGGTCTGGAGGACGATCCCCCAAAATGCACACTCGACCAAAAAGACTGGTAAGTATCCAATAATTAATACGCAGAGACTCTAGAGTGCACCTAAGACACGTATAAAGATGTATGAGAGGTCTAGGCCTGGTAGTGTGTATACCCGCCTAGGAGTGGAGACGCTCGATCCAATGCTGCCGTAGCCACAACGGTGGTTTCAGAGAGTGATGCTAGCTCCAAAAAGCGGGAACTAAAGGTCAGTGTGCACAGAGTCGTGTGTGTGAGTTGCACTTATATGAATCATAACCTACATAACTCATCATAGCGTGCATACATACTTAAGCATACGCATTACAGATCCTTATCATATAAATCAGTATGAGCTCTTTTATATGATAAGTTATATTTCAGAAAGCCTAACTAATAAGTTTGTATGGACATTCATATAAGTTAAGGTACTCTTGTGATGTTAGTGTAGCGGTAGATAGTTTACATTCTGCTCTTTCTTTACTTTACTTACTGCAATCTTCTTTCAGTACTGCTTACTTACTTTACATGTGCTATATATATATAACTGCTAATGTAATGACATAACTATTAGAAATATATCCATGATAGAATAGATCCACCGTCACCTGCTTTTATTTTGATATTGCTTTGTTGTCCTCCGCTTTCGTCCTCTCGTTCGGTGCCTAGGAGTCGCGGGGGTGAGGCGAGGATGATAATGGCTTAGTCTTTAATACTAACGGTCAGTTGTGACCATATCATTTTAGGAGCTCGAGGAGATGGAGCACTAGCATGACCAGCAGGACGAGGTGGCAGGACTTGAGGAGCTGATACCACCTACTATTACTACTGCAGCCCGGCGTCAGGTGATGATGCATGTACTGTTGATAGATTAGCTTCCGCTTGTTTGTATTTGTAAGAGAGAGAGATTTTACATCCATGTACAGGGCATAAGCCATTTTCTCTTTCTGTTATACTCATTGTAGACTACTGTTGTACTTTCATTTTCATATATCTATATATGATATGTACTGTGATCTTTGTGGACTTGTTAGTTATTACTACTTATTTTACTTCTATTCTTAATTGGCCGAAACTGGTTGAATGATCGTACTCGCTGGCAGGATCGACGTCTTGCGGTGTCGACTAACTCGTGAATTAGTGTCACCATAAGGCGGCAGTCCTGGGCATAAGACCGGGTTACCTCCTTGGTAAGGGAGAGGGGTCTTACAAACTGGTATCAGAGGCGTGCCCATGTGTAAAAAGTCACAGAAAATAGTTCATTTAAACAATGAGTTAGGCCAATCCAATTAGGACACCACCTTAGTTTTACTTACCAAGAGGATTTCGTAGCATATCCTATTCTAAAATCGACCTCGTATGTAGATTGATTAAGGTGCGAGGATAACCAAATATACTAGGGGGAGAATTTAATACAAAGTCACTGCTTAAGGCTTAAATTCTGATATCCCTACTCCACCTATCGAGTGATATTATCACTTCTTACCCAAGCTGATAGGAACGCTTTAAGGAGAATTGGTGCCTATAACATATTGGTGGAATGGTAGGGTACTCGTAAACTTAACCCTCGTACCGATGACTTGATTACGTTGAGACAACCACAGTGACAAATACCAAAGGTTGAATTTAAAAGAAAAAAAATCAAATTTCAGAAGAGACCCATTTTTGGTTGGGTCACATGTTGACCTTGAGAGATTGTCGTAAATAGTAACAATAAGAGCCTAATGTATATAACATATCAATAAGTCCTAATATGAAACTCCAAGTCTAAGATTGTTAGCCCTAAGGATTGAGACATATATAGGATGATTGCACTATGGATATTAAAGAAATTTAGACCAAAATGTATGGGGGCTTATCCTTTTGTTTATTGGGCTAAATTGGTAATGACTTGGATTTCTCTAGACCCTGTTTATAAAATGTTGTGTTGCAAACATAGTGATCTTGGAGAATTGGTATTTGAACATTACCCGTATGAAAATCGTGACTTATGTACGGATAATTGGTAAGATGATCAACCCTCCCTCGAAGTTGGGATATACGTAGATGGTTGCCCGCTTGGATATATTACAACCCTAGAACAAGGAAAGTCTCTATGAGACGTTAGAAACTTTTGCGGGCTTGTGAATCAGATGATTACTTAACACAACTTAAGGAGAGATTGTAATTTCATAAATGCATAATGACATGCTATATCCCAAGGAACAAAACAAGTTGTGTACAATCCACAATAATTCAAACATCGAGCTTTCCGAAGAACTAAAATCAAAGCAATTTCGACGGCACAAAGACTCCATGTATAACTAAAGAAGTGTGTTACCTTAACAAAGCATGTCCCTAGATGCTCTAACACTTTAACCTAATCGATGTAACACACGATTAATGAATATATTGTCGGCTAAGGATTTGATCAAGGAACTCAGATATATCGCAAGAGAGAGAGCCAATGTGAATTGAGAATTTGTATAAATCAGAAGGATAATTGGAAATTCTGTATAGTTATGGCTCTTAGGAAAGTGACTATGACTTTCACATATTAAATATGTAGAATTGGGGGAAGTGAAAATGATGATGGATCACTGCTATTCGGGCCTATCTGACATACGCAGGTCATTATGTTAAAAACATACAGATCGAGATAGAGTAACATCATGGTAATGTGAATGAGTGATTACGGGTCTTAACTATGACGTGATTGGAGCCCATCAAGTAAGGATTCAAATATTTGAGTAATTATGTCTATAACACTGGGGGTATAACGATCCCAGAAAAACTTAAAGTCAAGTGAAAAAAAAATCAAAGTTGGAAGACGTATATTATAGGTATGATCCTTTGGATGTGACTCTGATGATTGCAAGAATCAAAACAAAAGTGTTCGATGATATAATAATCGCCTTCAGAAAGATTCTGAATTTTGAGAACAAACTCATGAATATGATGGCTTTAGATGAGTATTCACTCATGCTTGCCTAATAAAGATTACTATATGAACATGTATAGAAAAGTTACTACGAGCATACCTATGTTGAAACTTCGAGCAAATAAAAGATTAATTTGTCAAGACATGTCATTGAAAATGTAATGACTCAGCAAATGGGAATGGAGTGGATGATAAGTTGAAGCGTACGCATAGGTATGACCCCTCGATTATGATAGCATCAAGAATCGGGACTCGTACGTTGATAACATCATGATAAACTTAGGAAAAATTCATGACTGAAACGATCAATTTTGATTTGCAAAGGTGTATACGGTGAAGTTACACGATGAGTAAAGAGTGTTTAATAAGATTCTCTTTATGATGAAATCAATTTGTGACAGACCTCTCCATTTTTAAAAGATATGCTTATAAATTTATGATTTAGACTATGTGTGAAAAGCGATTGAGAGTCATTTGTATGAACATCAATATCAATAATGATCTCTTGATGTATGCTCGAAAGGTGAACACTCTATGAATTATGTATTATTGTTTATGTGGAGGTGTAATATGTCATGAATCTGGAAGAAACAAAATGATGATCTCTTCATCACATCATAATCTTGGAAGTTGGTTAATTACAACACATGATAGTGTTGGTCCCATGAGTATGAAAATTTTAGTGATTATAAATTCACGTTGGGAGGTAGGTAATAATCTATAAGTACAGGAATAGGAAGGATCTCTACATGCATACAAAGGTTGGATCTTCGTCATAAATAAAACTACAACAACATATATTTGAAGATTCGATATGGTATAAGGTATAAGGCGTGAGGCGATTCTAGAAGAGGAATCTAAGATTGGTGTGCACAATTCTACATATAAGAGAATTGATTTTCAAGGACTTGGTGATTATTGATCGTAAGGACTACAATCCAATGAGTGATTAAGGTTTATTGTGATGGTAATATGTCAGAGGACTTAGAAATATGTCCACATAATTTGGATTATGAGTATCCCAAATATAACAAAAGTACATTTGAACGGGGACTGTTACCTCTGATAAAGTTTCTTATAACAACAACCATGAGGCCTATAGGGTAGAAAGTGTCAGACACCACTATCTTGGGTTCAGGATGAGGACCCTAGGGCACTTGGATCGGAATATATTGAGAATACGGATGCTCAGATACGACTGATCAGGGATTGGATGCCGGAGGCACAGAGTAGGCAAGCCAAGTGTAACAGCCCAAAGTTCTGAAACGGGAAAATTTGGGTGACACGGCCTGGGACACGGGCGTCTCCCAGGGCGTGTCAGGTGGACACGGCCTGCGACACGGGCGTGTCGTAGGGCGTGTCAAGGCAGTGTCGACAGTCGACTTAGGTGTCGACGATTTTCGCTCGACGATCGTCGAGAGGAGGCACACGGCCTAGGACACGGGCGTGTCCATGGCCGTGTCGTTGAGTGTCGTTGAGTGTCGAGATCGTCGAGTGTCGAGATCGTCGAGTGTCGAGTGTCGAGTGTCGAGATAGGTGACACGGCCTGTGACACGGGCGTGTCACAGGGCGTGTCAAATCGGAACGACGAGCTCAGCCCGCCGAATGATTTTGACAGGGCGTGTCTGGGTGCCGTGTCTGGGCACACGGCCGGGGACACGGGCGTGTCCCAGGCCGTGTGAAGTCTCGGGATGATTTGGGATTTTTTTCACCCAGGTACACGGCCACAGACACGGGCGTGTCTGAAGGCGTGTTGGTGACACGGCCCATGACACGGGCGTGTCCCATGGGCGTGTCACTGGTTTGGATAGGTCGGTTGACCACCGCTTGAGGCACACGGCCAGGCACACGGCCGTGTTCGAAGCCGTGTCGGGTCAAAATGTGTGTTTTTGGCAGAATCGTGGCCGTCCATTTCTTCAGTCTGGATCCAAGGGCTGAAAGCTCTTCTTCTTTTTCCTTAAGGGCCGAATTCAGAAAGGAATCCTCACTTTGAATTGGCCTTCATCTTTCTTCAAGAGAGAGAGAAAGAGTGAGAGAAAGGAGGAGGAAGAAGGGAAGGGGGCTGCTGTTGGTGGTGCTGCGGTTTACCGGCGAGAGATCCGAAGCCAGCGTTGCGGAGGAAACGCTCTTGCGAGTCTTGCAAGCAAGCTTTCAAGCCATGGCACCGAAGCGATCGTCAAGGGTAACGACTTTTCTTCATAGCCATGTGAAGGCTTCTGTTTTGGCATATCTTTTGATTCCCCCACCAAGAGGTGGCTGCTTTTGGGAGTCGTTTGGGTGATTCTTGAAATCCCCTTTTGTGTTGCATATAGATCCGGAAATGAGTACGGAATAGGCATGCTGTGTGAAGCCCATCTGGACAGGTTGGTCTGGATTGGTGATGTTGCATACGAACCGGAGAAGACTCCGTGATAACGTGTAGTGTAAGGAGTCTCGAGTTATACCTGCGAAAAGGAGTAGCAGGAAGTACTGGGGTGGTAGCCCAGGAAAATAGCCTTGTGATGGTTTTGGGTCCAACCTGTGAATGAGGCACAGGTAGTCCTGGTGGGACCAGGAAAGGCCCTTTTTGTGATGCTTGATGTCATAGGGTGTCCACCTGTGAAGCGAGTCACAGGAAGTACTGGTATGCCCAGGAAAGACCCCTGACATTTGTGCTTGTGCGGTGTCCACCTGTGAAGAGAGTAACAGGAAGTACTGGTGTGCCCAAGAAAGACCCGCTGTTGTTGTGAGAAAATGGGTGTAAGGCTTATGCCCAGGCTTAAATGCCAGGAACAGGATTGGTGAGACCGACCCGCGCCTTTGATATAGCCATGAGTACGCTGTACTCGGAGAAGGCAAGGCGATTTGAGCAACGGGGGGTGGAGGATCCGACCTGCGCTATGTCCGTCTGACGTGAGACCAAAGGTACGGTCTGTTGGAGCGCATAGCAAGAGTCTTCGGCCTGCGCGCCATGACACAATGGGGGGCTACGGGCCATCCCGGTGTCCGAGGACTAACTCCGGCTGCACGCCATGGAGTAAATGCTCAAGAGATTTACCGTTGGGTGATAACCCTGATACGGTGGTGGGCAAGAGGTTGCCAGAACACCAAGAATGTGCCCTGAGTGCACGGACCGTTGGGCCGGGCGGCGAACGGTTGTGATGGCTTGTGTGCGTGAAAGCACATTTTGATATATTGCCATACTTGTGATATGATATGCCTGCAGGGAAAAATACCGCTGCCCCGAGAGAAGGGGTAGGGTCGTTATAATTTGGTCAGCTGAACGCTGACCGTTGCTTTTGTTTGCCACCGGTGGGTGGATTGTCCCTTGCACAGGTGCTGGAGAGCCGAGCGGGACGCATAGAGGTTGATGCTCCTGCTGGTGTTGCTGCTGCTGCTGTTTAGCCCTCGAAGGCTATGTTTGAGATGTGTGTTTTCTTTTGTTGTGGCCGGCCTGCGCGCCCATAGTTGTAGCCACTGTATGAAAGCTATGTAAGGCCATAAGGCCAACACTTGTTCTTATTGTAAGACATTCCTATATGTATATAAAATGTGGAGTTTTATGTTTGGACATTCATGAGGAGTTCAAGTAGTTTAGGCTTCCGCTAGAATGCATGTGATAGGTGCGATGCGCTACTCTGGTATCATCCTGTACCTTCACCGACTGTTTTGTGGTATATCCTGTGGGGCCCCGGCCGGACCTTCTAGAATATATCATATGAACGGATGGGGTTGTTACATTTTTGGTATCGGTTGTTTTGGTCTTTCCCTCTCGAAGTCGTGGTCGACTTCTTTTGTGGGGTGGCGAGCACGTGTTTGTGCAAACCAAAGTCTACGAATGAACTCCTGAATGTCCATGATAGGAATGCAAATTTGTTTGTTTGGGGAACCTGTGTGTTCCTATTTTGTGTTGTTTGCTTGGGTACGACCGCTAATGTATGTGTCTTGTCCACCTTTAGGTGACACGAAGTGGAGCTGGGCCGTCTGAGCCCCAGCGTTCTGATGAGAGTAGGGCACCAGCTGAGGTGCCTACACCTCCACCGTCTGCAGAGCATGTGCGGTTAGTTGCGGAGGCATTATTTACCATGATCCAAGGCCAGCCACGTAGGCAGGAACAAGTGGATGTTAGGCCAGAACAGGTGGAGGCAAGGCCGGAACCTGTAGTGGATGTGGCTCCTCGAGCAGCTGAGAAGCAACTAACACGGTTCATGAGTTTCCATCCGCCTACATTTTCGGGAGCGGGTACTCCGACGCAGGCAGAGGATTGGTTATCGCGCGTCAAGAGAGTTATGGCGGCGATTGGCACGGCGGAGCATCAGAAGGTTACCTTAGCTACATTCTTGCTTGAAGGAGAAGCTCGCTTGTGGTGGGATGAGATAGAGTTACATCATTTGGCGGGTCGTCCGTTAGCTCAAGTCTCCATGGATGAATTCTCTCGATTATTCCTAGCAAAGCACCTTCCTGTGGCTCAGCGGATAGCCATGGAAAATGAATTCCAACGGTTGACTCAAGGTGAGGGCAGTGTTGACGCGTACCTGCATGAATTTACGTGCTTGTGGCGGTATGCGGGGTCGATATTTGCTGATGAGCAGCGGAAGACCAATAGGTTCTATGAAGGCCTGAGGGACGAGTTGAGGTTCCTTGTGTCAAGTTCTGTGAACCAAGGTTTCCAAGCATTGGTTGACACTGCAACCGCGTTGGAAAAGGATATGAAAAGGGTGCAAGGAAAGAGAGCTTTGACTGTGACGCAACCGGAGTGGAAGGCGTCCCGAGCTGGGAAACCATTCTATAAGAAGAAATGGGGTAAGAAGTCCAAGCCGAGTGGACAAGCTCCTTCATCAGTTGCAACGGGAGCAACGTCAGGGGCTACTTCCAAGCCAGATACTCGGGTCTGCTACAATTGTGGCCGCATGGGGCATATTGCGCGAGATTGTCGGATGCCGCCGAAGAGTGAAAAGAAGGCGGGAGCATCTTATGCGGAGAAAGGAAAGGCGGTGGTGGATTCCTCTGCCTCACAAGCGCAACCCCGGGTCTACAATCTTGGCCTGCAGGAGGCCATCAAGCAGAGTGACGTGGTCACAGGTATGAGTTTAGTTTTGCTTATGCTAATGTTTGTATGCTTAGCTTAGTACCTCTTTGTTTGCGATTTGTATGGGTGACATGGTTGTCATAGGTTTTGTGATGATTCGGGACACGCTGGCGCGAGCACTATTTGATACAGGTGCATCGCATTCTTTTCTGTCTTGTGATTTTATAACGCGGCTTGGGATACCCAGTCGTGCAAAGACAGATAATGTCAGAGTGGTGTTGCCGAATGGCTGTTGGATGCTTGCGGATCAAGCTTGCGATGTGGCGGTTCAGCTAGGAAGTCGGGATTTTTGTTTAACCGCATTTGTTTTGCCAATATCGGAATTCGATGTGATTTTTGGGATGGATTGGCTTGCGAAACAGCATGCTATGATTGATTGTCAGTCCAAAGGAATCACGTTGGGCCAGAATACCGAACAGGAGACAAAGTTCGCGGGTATGCGAGGAGTGGGCGGGACGTTGATGTCTGCACTCCAGGTAGTCAAGGCTGTTCGGAAGGGTGCGGAGTGTTACTTTGCACTAATTCAGGCTGTTGAGCCTAAGGCCAGTGTGTGCGAGGTTCCGATTGTGGCAGAATTTACAGATGTGTTTCCCACGGATCTCCCTGGGCTACCACCCCAGCGGGAGATTGACTTCACGATCGAGTTGGTGCCAGGTGCGAAACCTGTGGCCCGCTCGCCATATCGCGTCGCGCCAAAAGAGATGGCGGAATTGAAGATTCAACTGCAAGAAATGCTAGAGCAAGGGTATATACGCCCAAGTATGTCACCTTGGAGCGCGCCTGTGCTTTTTGTAAAGAAGAAAGACGGTGGATTGCGATTGTGCATCGACTACCGTGAACTGAATAAGCTGACCGAGAAGAATAAATATCCGATCCCCCGGATTGATGAGTTATTTGATCAGCTGGTAGGTTCTACCGTCTATTCGAAGTTGGACCTGAAGTCTGGTTATTACCAGTTAAAGATTCGGGAAGGTGATATTCCCAAAACCGCATTTGGAACGCGTTATGGGCACTATGAGTTCACAGTCATGCCCTTTGGATTGTGTAATGCGCCCTCAGTGTTTATGGATTTGATGCACCGTATTTTTCGCGAGTACCTGGATCTGTTTGTGATTGTATTTATCGATGATATCCTGGTGTACTCGAAGTCCAAAGCTGAACATGAGATTCACTTGCGGTTGGTGTTGAATACGTTGAGGCAAAATCAACTTTATGCCAAGTTCTCGAAGTGCGAGTTTTGGCTATCGTCAGTGGCATTTTTGGGCCATGTGGTGAGTGGAGCGGGCATTGCAGTGGATCCAACGAAGATAAGGGCCATACAGGAGTGGCCAATGTTATCTTTCGTGGCCGAGGTCAGGAGTTTCCTTGGACTTGCGGGCTACTATAGAAGATTTGTTGAAAACTTCTCGCGGATCGCTTTGCCGCTAACCACACTGACGCGAAAAGATCAGAAGTTCGTTTGGACGCCAGAGTGCGCACGAGCTTTTGAAGAGCTGAAGATTCGGTTGACCACGGCGCCGGTGTTGTCTTCGCCATGTGGGACCGATGAGTTTGTAATATATAGTGATGCCTCAGGAAGCGGCTTAGGCTGCGTTCTTCTGCAGAAAGGAAAGGTTATTGCTTATGGCTCACGCCAACTGAAGGTGCACGAGCGAAATTATCCCGTCCATGATTTGGAACTAGCGGCGGTGATTTTTGCACTGAAGCTGTGGCGACACTACCTTTATGGCGTGAAGGTGGAGATCTATACGGATCATAAGAGCCTCAAGTACCTTTTGGAGCAGAAAGAGTTGAACATGCGACAACGAAGGTGGTTGGAGTTCCTTGGGGATTACACTTTCGAGATTCACTATACACCCGGGAAGGGAAATGTTGTCGCGGATGCGTTGAGTCGGCGAGTTCCGGCTAGAGCAAATTGGTTACAAAGGCATGATGAACGTCTTATCCAGGAGTTGGAAGCATTGGAGATCTATTGTGTTGACAAGAATTCCACTACCACTGCATGTTTGAACTGGATCGAGGTGCAATGTGACCTTGCGGACCGAGTTCGACGGGCAACGGAGTTGGATGAAGATCTCTTACGCTATGTGAATGAAGGGCCAGAGGGCAAATTCACCTGGAATGACGGTCTTGTTCGAAAAGATGGCCGTTTGTGCGTCCCAAATGTGGGGAAACTGAGGGAAGAACTGATGTATGAAGCACATTATACGAAGTATTCCATTCACCCCGGGAGCACAAAGATGTTCAACGATATGAAGAAGCTTTTCTGGTGGCCAGGGCTTAAGAAAGATGTTGCCCTTTATGTAGCCAAATGCCAAACATGTGCAATGGTGAAGGCGGAATGCCAAAAGCCGGGCGGATATTTGAAGTCACTGCCGATCCCAGTGTGGAAATTTGATGATATTTCCATGGATTTTGTGCATGGGTTGCCAAGATCGCAGCGAGGAAATGATTCCATTTGGGTGATAGTTGACCGGCTAACCAAAGTAGCACATTTCCTTCCGAACAGGCGGGATGATTCAGTTGAAAGTTTGGCAAAGGTATATGTGGACCAGATTGTGCGGCTTCACGGTGTTCCTCGGAGCATCGTAAGTGATCGAGATGGGCGGTTTACGTCAAATGATTGGAGGCTAGTTCACCGACTGTTGGGCACGAAATTGACTTTCAGTACGGCCTTTCATCCCCAAACGGATGGCCAAACTGAACGTACCAACAGAACAATGGAGGACATGCTCCGAATGTGCGCCCTTGACTTCGGAAAGAAATGGGAAGATCATCTCTATATGGTCGAGTTTGCATATAATAATAGCTACCAGGCAAGCATTGGGATGGCACCATATGAAGCTCTATATGGAAGGAAGTGTCGTACTCCCTTGGCTTGGGTAGAAGCGGGTGAAGCCCGGGTTGTTAAACCAAATGAGGTGGATGAAGCAAACTCAACCATTCGGACTATTCGAGAGAGATTGCTGATTGCTCAAGATCGACAAGCGAAGTACTACAACGCCAAGCACCGGAACGTTGCATTTGCGGTTGGCGATTGGGTCTACTTGAAAATCAAGCCATTCAAAGGTGTCTCCAGGATTCGACGATTGAAAAAGTTGAGTCCAAGATATTTAGGTCCTTTTGAAGTGGTTGAGCGAATTGGCGAAGCGGCGTATCGGCTAGCTCTGTCGACGGACTTGGGTGGATTACATGATGTTTTTCACATCTCGGTACTGCGGAAAGCCGTGAAAGATCCAGCTCAAGTGATCGCGGATGATCGTGTGCCGGTGGAGTATGGGCTAACAACGAGAGTTAGACCCATTCAGATCGAAGATCGAGCCGAGAAACAGTTGCGGAACAAGACGGTCGATATGGTAAAAGTCCGGTGGGACAACTGCGGCCGTGAAGAACTGACATGGGAGCGTGAGCAGACCATGCGAGAAGAGTTCCCTGAGCTGTTTGTGTAAATTGGAGCGAAAAAGTTGTAACATTAAATTTTATATGTTGTAACCTTTTTCTTGCTGATTTCTGTTGCTTTCCTGTCTCCAAATTTCGAGGACGAAATTTCCTGTAGGAGGGGAGGATTGTAACAGCCCAAAGTTCTGAAACGGGAAAATTTGGGTGACACGGCCTGGGACACGGGCGTCTCCCAGGGCGTGTCAGGTGGACACGGCCTGCGACACGGGCGTGTCGCAGGGCGTGTCAAGGCAGTGTCGACAGTCGACTTAGGTGTCGACGATTTTCGCTCGACGATCGTCGAGAGGAGGCACACGGCCTAGGACACGGGCGTGTCCATGGCCGTGTCGTTGAGTGTCGTTGAGTGTCGAGATCGTCGAGTGTCGAGATCGTCGAGTGTCGAGTGTCGAGTGTCGAGATAGGTGACACGGCCTGTGACACGGGCGTGTCACAGGGCGTGTCAAATCGGAACGACGAGCTCAGCCCGCCGAATGATTTTGACAGGGCGTGTCTGGGTGCCGTGTCTGGGCACACGGCCGGGGACACGGGCGTGTCCCAGGCCGTGTGAAGTCTCGGGATGATTTGGGATTTTTTTCACCCAGGTACACGGCCACAGACACGGGCGTGTCTGAAGGTGTGTTGGTGACACGGCCCATGACACGGGCGTGTCCCATGGGCGTGTCACTGGTTTGGATAGGTCGGTTGACCACCGCTTGAGGCACACGGCCAGGCACACGGCCGTGTTCGAAGCCGTGTCGGGTCAAAATGTGTGTTTTTGGCAGAATCGTGGCCGTCCATTTCTTCAGTCTGGATCCAAGGGCTGAAAGCTCTTCTTCTTTTTCCTTAAGGGCCGAATTCAGAAAGGAATCCTCACTTTGAATTGGCCTTCATCTTTCTTCAAGAGAGAGAGAAAGAGTGAGAGAAAGGAGGAGGAAGAAGGGAAGGGGGCTGCTGTTGGTGGTGCTGCGGTTTACCGGCGAGAGATCCGAAGCCAGCGTTGCGGAGGAAACGCTCTTGCGAGTCTTGCAAGCAAGCTTTCAAGCCATGGCACCGAAGCGATCGTCAAGGGTAACGACTTTTCTTCCTAGCCATGTGAAGGCTTCTGTTTTGGCATATCTTTTGATTCCCCCACCAAGAGGTGGCTGCTTTTGGGAGTCGTTTGGGTGATTCTTGAAATCCCCTTTTGTGTTGCATATAGATCCGGAAATGAGTACGGAATAGGCATGCTGTGTGAAGCCCATCTGGACAGGTTGGTCTGGATTGGTGATGTTGCATACGAACCGGAGAAGACTCCGTGATAACGTGTAGTGTAAGGAGTCTCGGGTTATACCTGCGAAAAGGAGTAGTAGGAAGTACTGGGGTGGTAGCCCAGGAAAATAGCCTTGTGATGGTTTTGGGTCCAACCTGTGAATGAGGCACAGGTAGTCCTGGTGGGACCAGGAAAGGCCCTTTTTGTGATGCTTGATGTCATAGGGTGTCCACCTGTGAAGCGAGTCACAGGAAGTACTGGTATGCCCAGGAAAGACCCCTGACATTTGTGCTTGTGCGGTGTCCACCTGTGAAGAGAGTAACAGGAAGTACTGGTGTGCCCAAGAAAGACCCGCTGTTGTTGTGAGAAAATGGGTGTAAGGCTTATGCCCAGGCTTAAATGCCAGGAACAGGATTGGTGAGACCGACCCGCGCCTTTGATATAGCCATGAGTACGCTGTACTCGGAGAAGGCAAGGCGATTTGAGCAACGGGGGGTGGAGGATCCGACCTGCGCTATGTCCGTCTGACGTGAGACCAAAGGTACGGTCTGTTGGAGCGCATAGCAAGAGTCTTCGGCCTGCGCGCCATGACACAATGGGGGGCTACGGGCCATCCCGGTGTCCGAGGACTAACTCCGGCTGCACGCCATGGAGTAAATGCTCAAGAGATTTACCGTTGGGTGATAACCCTGATACGGTGGTGGGCAAGAGGTTGCCAGAACACCAAGAATGTGCCCTGAGTGCACGGACCGTTGGGCCGGGCGGCGAACGGTTGTGATGGCTTGTGTGCGTGAAAGCACATTTTGATATATTGCCATACTTGTGATATGATATGCCTGCAGGGAAAAATACCGCTGCCCCGAGAGAAGGGGTAGGGTCGTTATAATTTGGTCAGCTGAACGCTGACCGTTGCTTTTGTTTGCCACCGGTGGGTGGATTGTCCCTTGCACAGGTGCTGGAGAGCCGAGCGGGACGCATAGAGGTTGATGCTCCTGCTGGTGTTGCTGCTGCTGCTGTTTAGCCCTCAAAGGCTATGTTTGAGATGTGTGTTTTCTTTTGTTGTGGCCGGCCTGCGCGCCCATAGTTGTAGCCACTGTATGAAAGCTATGTAAGGCCATAAGGCCAACACTTGTTCTTATTGTAAGACATTCCTATATGTATATAAAATGTGGAGTTTTATGTTTGGACATTCATGAGGAGTTCAAGTAGTTTAGGCTTCCGCTAGAATGCATGTGATAGGTGCGATGCGCTACTCTGGTATCATCCTGTACCTTCACCGACTGTTTTGTGGTATATCCTGTGGGGCCCCGGCCGGACCTTCTAGAATATATCATATGAACGGATGGGGTTGTTACACCAAGTACTATGATGCGAGACATCAGAAGGTAGAGATCCAGGTGGGAGACAGAGTTTTCTTGAAGGTACGTCCTGTACATGGTGTCTTGTGGGTGTGGAGGCACAAGAAGCTCAACCCTCGATTTATGGGACCATACTTGATCCAGGAGCGGATCGGTCTTTTGGCTTACAGGTTGGAGCTGCAGTCAGAGTTAGGGACTCTGCATGATATTTTCCACGTCTCCTCGCTTCGGAGAGCTCTCCTTCGGCTAGAGCAGCATATTACCACTACAGCAGGCCCGGTAGCACCTGATAGATCAGTTCGTTTAGAGCCGGTCCGGATCGAGGATACATCGATTCGAGTGCTGCGAAAGAAGAAGATTCCCTTTGTAAAGGTATTGTGGTCCAACCATGGACGGGAGGAGCACACCTGGGAGCCGATGGATCTGATGTGTGAACAGTATCCTGAGCTTTTCACCTCAGATATACTTTAATTATGTTTAAGTTTCTTAAAATTCTTGTGCATAGAAACCCCATAGACCTGAACTTGAATTTCGGGGACGAAATTATTTTTTTTGTTTATTGGGATTTGTAACATCTCATTTCCTACTAGACCCCTAAACTTATATTAGGTTGAGACATGTGGTGGATGAATGAGGTTTAGGCTAGGTTTGACTCATGGAGTTAGGGTGGATTCACATAGTGCCCACTATAGGGCTCAAGTCAACTCAAGTCAAACTAGCCCAATATGGAGTCATAAGCGCACAATAGCCCAACCACTATGACCCTAACCCTAAAAGCAATCTAAGTGAACTAAAAGACACATCATTGGGTCACCCATTGACCCAAGTTGACCCAAGTCAACCCTAAACCCTAAATTGGTCAAATCCACACATATGGGCCCAATTAGCCCAAGTGGGGCACCACCATGGCCCAATCCATGTTGGCTGGTGCCATAGGTTCCATAACCATCAAGTGGGGTCGACCAACTCATCAAGTTGATCAAGTCAGCCCTAAAAGTCAACAAAGTCAACATGAAGCCTAAAGGAAGAAAAAGAAGGACAAGCCCATTCCCAATGGGCAAAGCCCATGAGCCAAGGCCCATGATCAGCCTAAATGGTCAATGACAGCCCACCCCCCTGAAATTGGAGAGAGATTGCATGCAAGGGAATAGTTTTGGAAATTTTGGGAAAAAGAGGAGAGAGAGGAGAGAGAAATAAGGGATGGAGGCCATGTGGCCCTCCTACTCTCTTCCCAAGCCTACATCTAAACCCACACATCAATTTTCAACCTTTCCAACCCAATTTCATGCCACTTGGAGCTCAAGGTGAAGCATCCAAGGCATGGCCGAAATTCCCATAGTAATATCTTCTTATACAACCTATATCAGCCAAAACCAACCCTCCCATTAGCTTCAGAAGGTTGAGAGGAGTTGAATTCGATATCTGGATCTAAGCTTTTGGCGGAGAAATGAGTTTGGGAGCAAGCTCTCCGTAGAGGAGAAATTCCATGGTCGGGGCTCCGATTAAGGTCCGTTTCTTCTCCTCTCCCTCTGTGCTAGATTTCTAGATCATTTAGCAGAGATTTCGAGCTCAATTGAGCTTAGATCCATGTGAGGTGTGGGAGAAAATCCATGGTTTTGAAGGAGCTCGGGTTCGCCGAAAACTGCCGCCTCCGACGGCCAAGTCGCCGCCAAACGTTAGCCCCCACCTCAACGAAGGTGGTGGTGGTGGCAGGCCAGGGAGGTGGCCGGATGTTGGGTACATTGGTCAAATGTACCTGATTTGAAGAAGCCTCACCCAACTCAATGATATACATCATAATGTATTTGATGTATGTTTGAGTTACTTGTGCAGGTTAGGTATTCATTGGACTGAAGCTAAAAACTTTCTAAGTCCATGTGTCGACACCCAGAGGGAAAGTGTCGACACTTGAGAAAGCTTGTGTCGACACCCAGACAAGCAGTGTCTACACTTGGAGTCATTGTGTCGACACCTGGGATGAAGAGTCGACACCAGACACAAAGTGTCGACACAAGGAGCTATGTCGACACTCAGTGAAGAAGTATGCAGAGAAGCAGTGTCGACACTTAGCAGAAGTGTCGACACCTAGAAGAGCTGTGTCTACACCAGAAAGTGTCGACACTTGGAGTTGTGTCGACACTCAGCAAAATTCTGCGGAGACTAAGTGCAAGTGTCGACACCTAGCACAATGTGTCGACACTTAACCAGAAGAGTCAACATATTAAGTAAGTGTCGACACTCAACACAATGTGTCGACACTATGAAGAAGAGTCAGCACTTGAAGCAAGTGTCGACACTCAACACAATGTGTCGACACTATGAAGAAGAGTCAGCACTTGAAGTAAGTGTCGACACTCAACACAATGTGTCGACACACAACCAGAAGAGTCAACACTTGAAGTATGTGTCGACACTCAGCACAATGTGTCGACACACCACCAGAAGAGTAAACACTTGAAGAAAGTGTCGACACCCAGCACAATATGTCGACACTCAGTTAAAGACTCAACACTGGAAGAAAGTGTCGACACAAGGATCTGTGTCGACACTTAGAAAAGAACAGAAAAGTTTACAAAATATTCTAAGTACAAGTGTCGACACTAAGGGAATGTGTCGACACTCAGCTGAAGAAACAAAATTGAAGACTTGTGTCGACACCAAGAAGCAGTGTCGACACTTGACAGTTTCAACACATGAAGATGTGTCGACACAAAGGAGATGTGTCGACACTTAGAAGAATTCAACAAGTTACAGAAGATCAAGTACTTGTGTCGACACTTAATTTCAGTGTCGACACTTGAAGAAGAATTTGTGTCGAGACATACAAGGAGTTGTGTCGATACCTTGTAGACTTGTGTCGACACTTACACAACATGTGTCGACACTTGGTCTATAAGTGTCGACACTTAAGAACAGAAAGTCTCGACACTATCTGACAGTTAGAGAATTTCAAGAATTGACTGGATGACATGACAGCTGCCGTTCCAGCCGGTTTACAGCACTTGTCAGAGATGTCAGAAGTCAGTTATGAACCGGACCAGCCGGTTACCATGAAAAAGGCCTATAAATAGGCACAGACTGTTTACAGAAAGGTTGTTGATAAGGTGTTAATAAGAAGTTGAAAAGAAGTATTGTTAAGAAGATTAAGTTCTGACCCAGTGCAGAACAATCTAAGAGATTTGTTCAAGGGGTTGCTGATCAAGTTATCCAAGTGATACAAATCAAGAAGATCTTGTTGTCCAACAGCAGATCTAAGAAGTTGGAGAGAGAGAGCTCCAATCAAGAATTCAGTCTTTGGAACTAAGGCTGAGAAGAAGGATTCAGAATCATCTGGATCTCAAGAAGCAGAGGTCAAGGATCAACTGCAGAGGATTCAGACTAATTCAGTTCTACTCAAGAAGCTTTGAAGGAAGCTAAGTCAGTTTGGATCTAGCTGAGTTCTTCCAAGAACTCTTCAAGAAACTCTCAACTCTTCTCTTATTTTCTGAGTTGTAGAGTTAGTTATTGTAATTCAATTTTAACTTGTAGGATCCATTGGATCTGAGTGAATTGTAAGCCTATATTATAAAGGCTGAGGGTAGGGCTTGGTTGCCTGAGTGTAGGAGTTGAAGAACTCTGAGTGTAGGCCTTAATTGGCTGAGTGTAGGCCTTGATTGGCTGAGTGTAGGCCTGGGTGGCTGAGTGTAGGCCTTGGTGGCTGAGTGTAAGGCTTTGGGCCTGAGGTGTAGGAACCTAGTTGGGTTCTGAGATAGTGGAGAAGTTTGGCCGAATCTAGTACACTGCTAGATAGGCGAAGGGGGAAAGTGGATGTACCCAAAGATTGGGGAACCACTATAAATTTGTGTGTCTGCTGTGCTGTGCTGTGCTGTGGATTAGCAGTTTATATTTTGTTATTGCTGTTAGCTGTAGAAATCTGTGAGATAACTGTTTTGCTGCCAACAAAGTTTCAAAAAGGTTTAGGTCACCTATTCACCCCCCTCTAGGTGTTTAGGTACCATATCTTTCAAGTGGTATCAGAGCCAGGTTCCTCAAAAGGACTAACTGTCTGAGGAGATCCAGTTTGGCAGATTCAGTGTAAGTCAGAACACAGTTTCAAGAAAATCAAGAAACATGGGTTCTTCAGAGAATCACAAGGAATTGGGTTCAATGAAACTGCCCATATGCAGAAAAGAGATCTTTGGGATCTGGAAAGAAAGGGTTAGGCTATTTATGGAGGCCTCTGACCCTAGAATCTACATCACAGTCAAAGAGGGGCCATATGTGCCCATGAAGGTTTCAGTTTTGGATGCTACACAGAGAACTCCAAAGGATTTCTCTGAGATGACTAAGGATGAAATTGTCCTAGCCACTATGGACAAGAGGGCACAAAATATTATAGTAAGTGCCATTGATGATGCCACTTTTCAGAACTTAATTCACTGTAAAACAGCAAAAGAGATGTGGGATACTCTCATTGTCTATATGGAAGGTTCTGAAGAAGTTAGGCAAGATAGGAAGTCCTTGCTTAATCAAGAGTATGAGAGCTTTAGGCAAGGAAGAGGAGATAGCATCACTGAATGCTACAAGAAGTTCTATAGAAATGTTAATGAACTCATGTCCTATGGAAGAGAGTTCACTAACTATGAATTGAATGATAAGTTCTTAAGGTCCCTAACCAAAGATTGGGACACCAAGATCTGTGCCATCAGAGAAATGGCAAAGTTGGGAGAAATTCCTCCTCCCACACTGTTTGGCAAGTTGTTGTCTTATGAGATGCAGCTGTCAGTGAGAAAAGAGGAGGAAAAATCAACAAGGACTGAGCACAGGGAAAGGACTGTTGCCTTCAAGTCAGAAGTACCTAGAAAGGGCAGGACTGAGTCATCAACTCCTCCTCCAGAGGTAGTTGAATCAGAATCTGATGAGTCTGTTAGCACAAAGTCTACAAGCAGTGAAAGTGATGAAGACTTTGCTGCATTCACCAGACATTTTCAGAAATTCCTGAAGAAGAAACAGTGGAGGTCCAGACCTTCATTTTCCAAAGGGAAAGAAGTCCAGTATCAGGAGAAGAAGCCTTCAAAGAAGGACAAGAAAAAGACAAAGACTAGCAAGGCAACTGGGTCTAAGATAGTGTGTTACTGCTGCAATAGACAGGGTCATGTTATTGCAGATTGTCCTGAGAGAAGAAAAGAATCCAGTGACAAAAAGAAGACTCACTTCAAAGGAAAGAAGGAGAAGTCCTTTGTTGCAAAGAATGAGAAGACTCTTTCAGACATTTCTTCTTCAGACACTGAGACAGATGCTGAAGCCTACATAGGGCTATTTGCTGAAGAAGAAGAAGAGTTTATGCAGATCATGGAATCAATCTATGAACAAGAAGAGTGTCAGTGCCAAGGACTGATGGCATTGACTGAAAGTACCAAAATCCTGGAGCAGCCAGGACCTAGTCAGGTACAAAGTCCAACTCAAAGTTCAGATTCCAGTTCTAGTTCAGAGTCAGATTCATCTTCATCAAGTGATGGAAGTGTTTCTGAATCTGAGGGAGATATTCATCAGCTTTTAGATGAATATAAAGTACTGTTGCAAGCATATAAGAAAAGCAAGACCCTAGCCAAAAGTCAGGCAAAGGAGATTGCTGATCTCAAGGCAGCTGCAACAGATTTTGAGAAGAAATTTGATCAAAAGCTCAATGAGGTAGCCAGGCTGAAACACATTACTGTGATTCAGATGGGAACTATCACCTATAAAAATGATCAAATTAAGAGACTGGAGATCAATCTTCAGAAGGAAAGAGAGCTAGTTGCTAGGTTTTCAAAACCTAAATCAGTGCTACCCTTGATTGATGAATTTGTTCATCATAAAGGAAAGGCTGGATTGGGTTTTATTAAACCAGCTAGGACTGTTCAGGATCAGTCCAAGTCCAAGGGCAAAGCCCCAACATTCAATAAGCCTGTTGTAGTCAAGACAGCCAAGTCTGTACCTAAGCAAAGGTACAACAAGTTTGAATGCTGGTGCTGTGGCAAAGTTGACCACTTTGCCTTGGACTGTTGGCACAATGCAAGTGCCAATGGGAGTAGCAAGCTACCTGGTGGAAATCCAGTAGGTAGTTTTGTTAAGTTGCAAACTAACAGTTACCAAGGACCCAAGAAACTATTGGGTTCTAAGGTTAAGTAATTTGTCTTGCAGGTAAGTCCAAGTGGTCATACCCCTACATGGTACTTGGACAGTGGATGTTCCAGACACATGACTGGAACTAGGGGACTACTGAAGGATTTCATTCCAATCAAAAATGGTCCAAAGGTGACCTTTGGTGGTTCTGAAAAAGGAATCATCAAAGGGTTTGGTAACATTTCCTCAAACTTAGTTACCATTACTCATGTGGCTTATGTTAAAGGGTTGAAACACAACCTTATAAGTATAAGTCAATTAAGTGATGTAGGGTATGACATCTCATTTATTAAAGATGGTTGTCATATCAAGAGGTCAAGTGATCAAGAGATCATTTTGACAGGTTATAGGAAGAGAAATGTCTATTGTCTAGACATTATGGTTGAGAACAATAGTTCTCCAGTTTGTCTTGTAGCTGATGAGACAGTCTCTCAATGTGTCAAATGGCACAAGAGGCTTGCCCATCTTAATTACAAGACTATTAGCAAACTCTTTAGCAAAGAGTTAGTGAGGAATGGTCCTCAAGTTAAGTGTGTTAAAGATGGCATTTGCTCAGCTTGTCAAAAGGGCAAGCAGACTAAATCCACCTTTAGGAGCATTGAAAACAAAGATGCTGTGAGGTGCTTATACCTCTTGCATATGGATCTCTTTGGTCCAATGCCAGTTCACAGCTTAGGTAGGAAGATCTACACCTTTGTAGTTGTAGATGACTACTCAAGGTTTTCCTGGGTGTTCTTCTTAAGACAGAAATCTGAAACACCTAGTGTTTTCCATAACTTTGTCAAGCAAATTCAGAATGAACTAAACAGTACAGTGGTAAAAATTAGAAGTGACCATGGCACTGAATTTCAGTCTGATAGCATGACAAGACTATGTGAAGACTTTGGGATATTTCAAGAATTTTCTTCACCTAGAACACCTCAGCAAAATGGCATTGCTGAAAGGAAGAATAGGACCTTGATAGAGGCTGGTAGGACCCTATTAAGTGATTCATCACTGCCAGAGTATTTCTGGGCTGAAGCAGTTAACACTGCATTCCATGTGATAAATAGGGCTACCATCACTAAAAGGTTAAATAAGACCCCCTATGAAGTTGTGAAAGGCAGGAAACCAAACCTATCCTATTTCAAGATTTTTGGTTGCAAATGCTTCATACTTAACAATGGGAAGTCTTACTTAACTAAGTTTGCTGCCAAGTCCCAAGAGCGAGTGTTTGTTGGGTACAGCAATAATAGTAAGGCTTATAGAGTCTACAACTTGACTACACAAGTTGTAGAGGAGTCTGTGCATGTAGTTTTGATGAGACAAAACTTATTAACAATGAGTTGTCTAGTAGTGTGTGCAGCCCCACAGGTCTTACTAAGAAGATGGACAAGCTAACCATAGAAGATGTACCTGCTGCAAGACAGCAAGTAGAAGAAGATGGCTTATGTCCAGGGGGAGAACTACATGTACCAGGAGCTGAAGAAGTACAAGGAACTCAGCATGATGAAGATGCTGTAGAAGTACAACCAGAAGTAAGGATGCCTCCAGCCAACAGGCATCTAAGAGATCATCCAATAGAGCTGATTATTGGAGATCCAAGACAAGGTGTTCAGACAAGGAGCAGAAATCAGAATGCTGTAGTATATTCAAGTTTTCTGTCTCAAATAGAACCAAAGAAATTTGAAGAAGCTATACAAGATCCACAGTGGACTGAAGCTATGCAAGAAGAACTTAATCAGTTCAAAAGGTGCAAGGTTTGGGAACTGGTTCCTAAACCTAAAGACCACAATGTTATAGGAACTAAGTGGATCTACAGAAATAAGTTAGATGAACAAGGGGTCATCATTAAGAATAAAGCAAGACTGGTTGCAAAAGGATATAGGCAAGAAGAAGGTATTGATTTTGATCAAACCTTTGCCCCAGTAGCCAGACTGGAGGCCATAAGGATGTTCTTGGCCTATGCAACCTATCAAGGATTCAAGGTTTACCAGATGGATGTCAAGTCAGCATTCTTAAATGGTAATCTTAAGGAAGAAGTTTATGTGGAGCAGCCATCAAGTTTTGTTGATCCAACTCAACCTCATTATGTCTATAGACTTAGGAAAGCATTATATGGGTTAAAACAAGCTCCTAGAGCTTGGTATGAGACCCTATCTAGTTTCCTCATTGAGAACAAGTTCTCAAGGGGGAAAATAGATAAGACTCTATTCCTTAGGGAATCTAGAGGCAAAGTAATACTTGTCCAAATATATGTAGATGACATTATATTTGGGTCTACTGAAAGCAGCCTTTGCAAAAGTTTGCAAAACTTATGCAAGGTCAATTTAAGATGAGTAGTATAGGAGAACTGAAGTTTTTCTTGGGTCTCCAAGTTAAACAGACTGAAAGTGGTCTATCCATATATCAGTCCAAGTTCACCCTAGAACTCATAAGGAAGTATGGTATGGATTCATCCAGTACCATGAAGACTCCTATGGGGTCAAGTATGTCTCTTAGCAAGGATGATGCAGGGAAACCTGTAGATGAAACCTTGTATAGAGGGATAGTTGGCTCCCTTTTATACTTGACTGCTAGTAGACCTGACATCATGTATGCTACATGTGTTTGTGCCAGGTATCAAGCCTGCCCTAAAGAGTCTCATTTGACTGCAGTCAAAAGGATTTTGAGATATCTAAAGGGCACACCTTATCTAGGCCTCTGGTACCCTAGGAATGGATATTTTGATCTAACAGGCTATTCAGATGCAGACTTTGCAGGATGCAAAGAAGATTGAAAGAGCACTACTGGATCCTGTCAATTCCTAGGTGGAAGACTCATTTCATGGAGTAGTAAGAAGCAAACCAGTGTGGCTATCTCCACAGCTGAGTCAGAATATGTAGCTGCAGGAAGTTGCTGTGCTCAACTTCTGTGGATTCAACATCAGCTAGAAGACTATGGATTTCAGGTAAGTAGAACTCCACTTTTCTGTGATTTTACAAGTGCTATTTCAATAGCTAATAATCCTGTATCACATAGTAGAACTAAACATATTGAGATTAAATATCACTTTCTTAGGGAGCATGTAGAAAGAAATGATATTGCACTTGAATATGTTAAAACTGATAATCAGATAGCTGATATGTTTACTAAGCCCTTAGAAGAAGCTAAGTTCAATAGGTTCAAAATTGAACTAGGTATGATAAACTTAGACTAAGTTTACAGAACTAAAAATTGGCTAAGTAAAAAGGTGTCGACACATAGACAAGTCTATGTCGACACAGAATAGTAAGTGTCGACACTTCAGGAAAATGGTGTTGACACATCTAGGAAGTTGGTGTCGACACTTCAGAATGTTAGTGTCGACACATGTCGAGTTGGTGTCGACACATCCAATGAGGTGTCGACACTTAAGTTTTACTCAGAATTTTCTAAGTAACGTCTCGACTACATGTCGAGTAGTGTGGTGTCGACACATAACCAAGTGTCGACACATAAAATCTGTTGACTAAACTTGTGCCGACACATGAGTGTCGAGACATTATAAGTCAGTGTCGACACTTATTGCCAGTGTCGACACATCTTTAGTAATCCATCCCGCCTGTTCATCTTCAAACCAGAAAGGTATAAATAGGATTCTGTCTTTGTTTGTCGACACGCTTTCAGAGTTTCGAGACCAAACTACTGTGTCGACATTTCTCTTTCCTAAAGACTAATTCTACAAACCCTAATGGCTCCCAAGCTCGAGGAGAACGTCAATGAAGGCTATGAACTGGTTCGTGGCGCGTTCGACGATGGCGATCAAGAAATCAAATCGGTGGTAACCCTAGTCACCGATTCTGGATTGGAGTACTTGGTTTCAGAACCAACCAAAATATGGAAGAAGGAAGTTCTTGAATTCCTTACTGGAGCTTCTGTAGATGACTCAGGTTACGGAATCAAATCAAGAGTGCATGGAACCAAGGTCAAGATTTCACCCAAAACTCTGAGAAAGGTACTTCAGCTACCTAAAATTCAAGCAGAAGAGGAAGTGACTACATCTAAGACCAGGGAAGCACTTACCTGGTGTGGTCTAGATCCTAAGATGAAGATAGGATCTGTATTCAACAGGAAAGGAATGAATAACCAAGGAAAATTCCTGTCTGAAATTGTGGGGAAAGTTATACTCAGCAAGACTGGAGGGCATGACAGGGTGTCAGCCTCCATGTTCAGTGTTATGACCAGAATTATCTTCAACCTAAAAACAGACTGGTCAATGGTTGTGTATGAGAAAATTAAGGAGAGTCTGAAGAAGCCCAATCTGGGCAGAATACTAAGTCTCTACCTGACTGGTACAATACCAGAGGTAATGAGCAATGCTGCTGGTACTAAAATCAATCACATGAGAAGGATGGATCAAAGGATATTTTCCAGGTGGGAAAGAGTACTATCTAAGGAAATACCTACCCCAGATAAGCCAGTTACTAAGAAAGCTTCACCTCTAAAGAAGAAGAGGAAGATAGCTCCTGTGACACAGGAGTCCTCCAGCAGTTCAGGTAGTGAAGAACAAGTTGTTTTCACTCCTGATAGTCAAGAGGAAGTGGCTGCAGAGACGTCTCCTGCTCCTCAAGAGACAGCTGAAATCCCGGGGGAGGTGCCTCCAGCTAGCCCCAAGTATAAGGATCCAAGCCAGGGGGAGCTTCCAGTAGTAGAAGAACCCTCTACTCTGGACAGTGAGCAAGCCACAATCATTATCCAAGAGGTACTTACTGACCTCAATACTTTCAATTTTTCTGTAGTAGATTCTGATTTGTCTGATGTCCATCAGCACACTCAGCTGCCTAGCCAAGAACCAGATGTTGTTCTTCAAGACACATCAGTTATACTAGAAGTGATTCCTGATAAAGTAGTTGATGCACCCAGTACTTCTCCTGCACAATCACCAGTTGAGTTTACCATGGAAGATCTGTTTCTTCATCTAGATCACGAAGACTTAAACATGGATAAGGTTGCTGCTGCTGAAGAGAAGGGTGCTGCAGCTGAGGGGGAGCACATGGCAGTTATGGAAGAGCCTATTAGGCTGGAAACTGAGCAAGCACCTGCTGTGCAGACTGAAAGGCCAGAAAGCCCTAAGGACAGGGTTGAGATTGCCAGCACCTCTGCCTCTGAAGATGAGGAGAGTGCTAGGGCTAAGAAGAAGAAATTGTTTGTCTTCAAAAGAAGAAGTCAGAGCTACAAGAAAGCCCTCCAATCCATTGCCCCACAGCCCATAGTTCAGCAAGCTCCAACTGCTGACTATAGTGCTTTACTGATTGCACTACAGATCAAGCTGGATGAGCAAAGGAAGGCTATAGATACTTATGTTGATGAAGGGCACAAGACCCTACAATTTGATCTGGCACAGGAAATCAAGTCAATAAGGTTTGAAATGAACCTTAATAAAAAGGAGATGACTGACTGCTTCCACAAGGGTGGGAATGCAGTAGTCTATTTGGCTACTCACCAGGAGAAGATCAAGTCTCAAGTAGATGATATAGCACTGAAGCAAGGCTATGTGCTGGAGAATCAGTTGAGAATGAATGATAATTTGACTGCATCCCACAATGCTATAGTCACTGAATTAAAGAATAAGTCTGCTGAACCATCTACATCTGCTGCTGCTGCAAAGGCTGATTTTGATAAAATCTTTCAAGCTGAGATTACTGCTGTCAAAACTGCTATACAAGATTCCCAGAAAGCAATTTCTGAACAACTTACAAAGCTTAGACCTTATTTTAAGGATGGAATCAGGTATTTGGATAGTCAGATTAGATTCCAAAAGGATGATGTAAGAGACCATGTGGCCCAAGAAGTCATAAAGGGGGAGAGAGTGTTAGTCAAGGCAAGTTCTGAGCATGCAAAATGGATATCAAATTCAATCAGGGCTACACTTGGATATCCTCCCCTGTGTGATGACAATGAAGTTGCTGAATCTGGACTGAACCCTGCCTATTTTGGAGGTGAGCCACAAGAAGTAGCTCAAGTCATTTATCCACCTCCAGATTTTGAAATGATTCATGCAGAGGTGAGCACTATGTATAGCCCATCTGGGGTCAAGGACAATGTCCATTTAGAAAAGGTTGTTCAACCTATAACAGCAGCTATGCAAGAGGCTTTGGACAAAGAAGAAGAGACAAGGCTGTCAAAGAAGAGGTTTAGGGAACTAGCAGAACAAAAGCCAGATTTTGAACAGTGGAGCCCTACCTCTAGAAATATCATTCTAACTGCCTGGAAAGCTGCTAAAGACAACACTACTGATAGAAACAAGTGGTTCTCAGAAGCTGAATGGAGGAAGCATGATATCAGGCAGGAAGCCATTGTCCAGTACAGAAGAAAGGCTAAGTTAGGAAAGCTACCTCCTACTGCAGTGGAGCCTAGCAAGTACTTTCCTAAGCCCTATCATTATTTTGAGAGACAGAAAATCAAGGCTGAAGAACAAAAGAAGAAGGACTCAAAAGGCAAGAGGCCTGCTGATGCTGAGCCTACTGCTACTGCTGCTGTCAAAGCTCAAGTTAAAGCTGGAAAAGGAATTGTTATCAAAGAACCTGATCAGAAATAGATTAGGAATTAAACTTGAAGCTTGTTGTAATCTTTTAAATGAAAAACATTTTTGTACAATATTGAAAATGTATAAGGAACAATGTTAGAACAATATATGATAAATATAGTATGATTGTTCTGAAATGTGTTTGTTTCTTATTTGTTCTGGAATGTTGAATGTGTTTATGTGTGAAGTTTTACATGTTCATGTTAACCCTGCTGATTATAATCTGCTTTTCATCATTTTGTAATTTTTAATTATGAATGGTGTATATCATTGACTAAGGGTTATGACTTCTCCAAATAGGGGGAGATTGTTGGGTACATTGGTCAAATGTACCTGATTTGAAGAAGCCTCACCCAACTCAATGATATACATCATAATGTATTTGATGTATGTTTGAGTTACTTGTGCAGGTTAGGTATTCATTGGACTGAAGCTAAAAACTTTCTAAGTCCATGTGTCGACACCCAGAGGGAAAGTGTCGACACTTGAGAAAGCTTGTGTCGACACTCAAACAAGAAGTGTCGACACTTGGAGTCATTGTGTCGACACCTGGGATGAAGAGTCGACACCAGACACAAAGTGTCGACACAAGGAGCTGTGTCGACACTCAGTGAAGAAGTATGCAGAGAAGCAGTGTCGACACTTAGCAGAAGTGTCGACACCTAGAAGAGCTGTGTCTACACCAGAAAGTGTCGACACTTGGAGTTGTGTCGACACTCAGCAAAATTCTGCGGAGACTAAGTGCAAGTGTCGACACCTAGCACAATGTGTCGACACTTAACCAGAAGAGTCAACATATTAAGTAAGTGTCGACACTCAACACAATGTGTCGACACTATGAAGAAGAGTCAGCACTTGAAGCAAGTGTCAACACTCAACACAATGTGTCGACACTATGAAGAAGAGTCAGCACTTGAAGTAAGTGTCGACACTCAACACAATGTGTCGACACACAACCAGAAGAGTCAACACTTGAAGTATGTGTCGACACTCAGCACAATGTGTCGACACACCACCAGAAGAGTCAACACTTGAAGAAAGTGTCGACACCCAGCACAATATGTCGACACTCAGTTAAAGACTCAACACTGGAAGAAAGTGTCGACACAAGGAGCTGTGTCGACACTTAGCAAAGAACAGAAAAGTTTACAAAATATTCTAAGTACAAGTGTCGACACTAAGGGAATGTGTCGACACTCAGCTGAAGAAACAAAATTGAAGACTTGTGTCGACACCAAGAAGCAGTGTCGACACTTGACAGTTTCAACACATGAAGATGTGTCGACACAAAGGAGATGTGTCGACACTTAGAAGAATTCAACAAGTTACAGAAGATCAAGTACTTGTGTCGACACTTAATTTCAGTGTCGACACTTGAAGAAGAATCTGTGTCGAGACATACAAGGAGTTGTGTCGACACCTTGTAGACTTGTGTCGACACTTACACAACATGTGTCGACACTTGGTCTATAAGTGTCGACACTTAAGAACAGAAAGTCTCGACACTATCTGACAGTTAGAGAATTTCAAGAATTGACTGGATGACATGACAGCTGCCGTTCCAGCCGGTTTACAGCACTTGTCAGAGATGTCAGAAGTCAGTTATGAACCGGACCAGCCGGTTACCATGAAGAAGGCCTATAAATAGGCACAGACTGTTTACAGAAAGGTTGTTGATAAGGTGTTAATAAGAAGTTGAAAAGAAGTATTGTTAAGAAGATTAAGTTCTGACCCAGTGCAGAACAATCTAAGAGATTTGTTCAAGGGGTTGCTGATCAAGTTATCCAAGTGATACAAATCAAGAAGATCTTGCTGTCCAACAGCAGATCTAAGAAGTTGGAGAGAGAGAGAGCTCCAATCAAGAATTCAGTCTTTGGAACTAAGGCTGAGAAGAAGGATTCAGAATCATCTGGATCTCAAGAAGCAGAGGTCAAGGATCAACTGCAGAGGATTCAGACTAATTCAGTTCTACTCAAGAAGCTTTGAAGGAAGCTAAGTCAGTTTGGATCTAGCTGAGTTCTTCCAAGAACTCTTCAAGAAACTCTCAACTCCTCTCTTATTTTCTGAGTTGTAGAGTTAGTTATTGTAATTCAATTTTAACTTGTAGGATCCATTGGATCTGAGTGAATTGTAAGCCTATATTATAAAGGCTGAGGGTAGGGCTTGGTTGCCTGAGTGTAGGAGTTGAAGAACTCTGAGTGTAGGCCTTAATTGGCTGAGTGTAAGCCTTGATTGGCTGAGTGTAGGCCTGGGTGGCTGAGTGTAGGCCTTGGTGGCTGAGTGTAAGGCTTTGGGCCTGAGGTGTAGGAACCTAGTTGGGTTCTGAGATAGTGGAGAAGTTTGGCCGAATCTAGTACACTGCTAGATAGGCGAAGGGGGAAAGTGGATGTACCCAAAGATTGGGGAACAACTATAAATTTGTGTGTCTGCTGTGCTGTGCTGTGCTGTGGATTAGCAGTTTATATTTTGTTATTGCTGTTAGCTGTAGAAATCTGTGAGATAACTGTTTTGCTGCCAACAAAGTTTCAAAAAGGTTTAGGTCACCTATTCACCCCCCCCTCTAGGTGTTTAGGTACCATATCTTTCACCGGATGACCGGAAAATGCAAGTTGAAGGCGCTCCAGGTCGGGGCAATCACGGCCCTTGGCTGGAGAAGGAAGATGAATGGATGCCCTCCATTATTGCTTTAAGATTTGTGTTGTATTAATATATCAAACTTTAGTATTCTGTCACACTTTATTCTGTACGTTGTGGGCTAATGTTAGGCCTCTTGGAGGCAGATTCAGAAAACATGTTCAACATATAAAATGTTGCCCTAGGTCTTAACTTTAATTTGACACCCTGAAGTTGTAATTTGGAGCCGTAGGGCTCCCTGTAGGGCCATTATACCAAGACTGATTCTAGGTTAGGGCAGATCTTTAAATGAGTGCCCAAGCCAAAACCGAAGTCCACATGTAGTGAAATTTTGGGCATGTATTTGGTTGGGATAAACCTAAGACCTGTCCAAAAATGAGAATTGGGGGGGGGGGGGACATGTTTCTAAAGTTTTTATAGATAATTCATTTATTAAATAAAAATGAAAATAAGGAGATTCTCTCATCTACATGCCCCCAAATTTGGGTGACATGGTATTAGGTTCACTATAATGACATTGTAGAAATTTCAGATCATTTGGACCTCTGCATGTTGGGGACAACTAACATGCAAGTTGAGGGTAGATTTGTAAATAATTGTACCAAATACAAAAATGGAGAATTAACCCACTTGGCCCAATGAATGTCCAGGAAAGTTCGGACAGAGGCTTATATGGATGAAATACAACTCCCATAGAAAGATTGAGATTTTTGGAATCAAAAATACCATTATTTTGAATTATTGGAAAATAGGCTTATTTGGAAATAAATTTGGAATAGAGGGCTACTAATTTGATTAAATTCTAAAATTTTGTTGGAAGCACTAGTAGGACATCGTACACCTCTGGAAAATTTTATAAGCTTGTTTGCAAATTTTACCTTCAGTCTTTAGTAGAATTACATTATTTCCCTCTTTGGAAATTAATTAAAAGAAAAGGAAATTTTTGCTGCAAAATTATGGAAAAATTCATAGCATTTTAATTCCATGTTTAGAATCTTGTGCAATTATTTTAGAATTTATGGGTGAATATGTAGGTTGAAAACTCAAGTAGTGGCATTTTGGTAATATTATCATTATGGAATTTTGTTAGGTCAAATCACTGGTTAGTATCATCAAATTCCGTATGTTGTTTTATTATATCAATATTGACCTCCAGTAATTTTCCTAGAAGTTTTGGTTATATAATGGATGTACTTCATTTGGAAAATGGTTTAATTATGATTTTAATCTTAAATGGAAATTATATAGAAATTTAAATGGAAAAATTATGATCCCTGGTAGGCAGTCATATTTAACCTATTTGAACACCATCAAAAATTCTTAGGTATGTGGACTCATTAGATATAGTACATCATGCACAAAGTGACTTAGGTCACTTAATTAAAAGATTTAATTTAGGGACTTAATTACTTAGAAAAATGGTGAAATCCTAAATGGTCAACATCATACACCATACCAACCCATGATAAATAATTAGGGGCATTTGTCCCAAGGAATTGGAAGTCCTATTATACGGGTTAGTATTAGGTCATGGATTGTGCTTAGCAAAAGTAGTAGGTATTACTGGGAACCACAGAGGATACGATAGAAGGTTGAGTTGATAACTATATTGGGAAGATAAACCTTGGTTGGTGTCTCATAGGTCACTTTATAGTATCGAGTGATAGAGTGCAAAACCCCAAGGACAGTAGCTAGAACGGAGACTGGCAGAAGACCGCCGATTCCCCAATAATATCCTAAGTCATTAGGTTCGTTCCAGAGTAACAACAAGAGCTGGGTATGGATCGTGGGTAGACATTAATAAAAGTAAGTATCCTTGCGAAAGGGAACTTTGAGATTTCAATCCCATCTTGGTTCATAGTGCCCCTGAGACCCCTTCATTGGGTATACCTTGGGCAGTCCTGGGATTAACCCTAAATTGTTAGGTATAACAAACATTAGGCAAGAGTAGTCTAATATGCTAAGAGAACATGGTAACATTCTCACCCGTGAAGGGTTGGAGGTATTCAGAACTAAAACACTGAAGTGCAATCTCACCCGTGATAAGTTGGAGGGTTTTAGGACGGATTGTTCCTGCGAGCTGGAGGCTCGGGAGTTTGATATCAGGATAGGTTTGGTCCTGCGAGCTGGGGGCTTGGGAGTTTGATATCAGGACAGGTTTGGTCCTACGAGCTGGAGGCTCGGGTTGAAATATCTTGCATGTACATAGAAATAAACTTGTGGCGGGTCATGCGGTACTGGCTAATCATCGCACCAACGACAGTACGTTGACTCTGGCGAGGTGTGATGGTTTGAGGGGCCAGTGGGTTATTTTACACTACGGACTGGAGGACGATCCCCAAAAATGCACACTCAACCAAAAAGACTGGTAGGTAGCCAGCAATTAGTACGCAGAGACTCTAGAGTGCACCTAAGACGTGTATAGAGGCGTATGGGAGGTCTAGGCCTGGTAGTGTGTATACCCGCCTAGGAGTGGATAATTAGCCCGCTGTGTGTGGGACCACTGCTGCGTCCTGTCTGGGTGTTGAGCCCCTTGTGTGGCGGACAACCCACTCCGCCTGTGGTACCCCGCCACCCTTCATCTCAACACCTGAGAGTGGGTTGGCGGGTTCTATGCTAGCTCTAAAAAGTAGGTGTGTGGGAACTAAAGTTCTGTGCACACATAGTCGTGTGTGGGTTGCACTGCTGTCGTAGCCACAACGGTGGTACCAGAGAGTGAATCATAGTCGTGTGTGTGGGTTGCACTTGTATGAATCATAACCTACATAACTCATCATTGCATACATACATACTTAGGCATACGCATTGCCGATCCTTATCATATAAATTAGTATGAGCTCTTTTATATGATAAGTTATATTTCTGAAACCATAATTTATAAGTTTGTATGAGCATTCATATAAGTTAAGGTACTCTTGTGATGTTAGTGTAGTGGTAGATAGTTTACATTCTGCTCTTTCTTTACTTTACTTATGCACTCTTCTTTCAGTACTGCTTACTTACTTTACATGTGCTATATATATACATATATATATATATATATATATATATATATATATATATATATATATATATATATATATATATATATATATAATTGCTAATGTAATGACATAACTGTTAGAAATATATCCATGATAGAATAGATCCACCATCACCTGCTTTATTTTGATACTGCTTTGTTGTCCTCCGCTTTCGTCCTCTCGCTCGGTGCCTAGTAGTTGCGGGGGTGAGGCGAGGATGATAATGACTTAGTCTTTATGACTAACGGTCGGTTGTGACCGTAACATTTTAGGATCTCGAGGAGATGGAGCACCAGCACGACCAACAGGATGAGGTGACAGGACTTGAGGAGCTGATACCACCTACTACTACTACTACAACCTGGCGTCAGGTGATGATGCATGTACCATTGATAGATTAGCTTCTGCTTGTTTGTATTTGTAAGAGAGAGAGATTTGACATCCATGTACAGGGCATAAGCCATTTTCTCTTTCTGTTGTACTCATTGTGGACTACTGTTGTACTTTCATTTTCATATATATATATATATATATATATATATATATATATATATATATATATATATATATATATATATATATATATGTATTGTGATCTTTGTGGACTTGTTAGTTATTACAACTTGTTTTACTTCTATTCTCGATTGGCCGTAACTGGTTGAATGATCGTAGTCACCGGCAGGATCAGCATCTTGCGGTGTCGACTAACCCATGAGTTAGTGTCACCGTAAGGCGGCGGTCCTGGGCATAAGACCGGGTTAACTCCTTGGTAAGGGGAGAGGGGTCTTACATGTTCTTCTTGTCGCGACCTGTGCCTAGTCGTCCCGCCCTCATTTCCTAGCCGCGCCCTGCTCTTTGCCGCTGTGACCTCTCTTTCTAGTCGCGACTTGTTCTCCTTACTGCTCTCTTTTATGGCCACCTCTGATATCTTTACCACCACTACTCCCGTTGTCGCTCCTACTCCTACTCCTCCCACTCCTTCGGGCAACCTTGGCATTGTTTCCAAACTCATCGGTCCCAACTAACCGGATTAGAGTCTCTCCTTCACCTTCCTTCTCCGCTCTCAACACAGACTTCATCATCTCACTAATGACCCTCCTCAGCATGATTCCCCTCTCTTTGACGATTGAGATGCCAGCGATGTTCTTGTTCGCACATGCGTGGCTAACAACCTCTCTGATGAATGCCTACCTGTCATCCGTCATGATGAAACAGTCAAGGCTGCTTGGCTTCATCTTGATGCTCTCTACTCTAAGGGGGCTCAGACGTCCCGCATCTATACTCTGTATGCAGACCTCTTTGTCCTCCCCTCCATGTCTCCTGCTGCTGCTTACCAACAAGTTCAGACTCTCGGAGCCAAAATTCTCCAAAATCACCCCTTCTCTGCAGATCTCGCTGAGCAACACAAACACTTTCAGGAGCTTCTGGTTGTGTGTTATCTTCTGTGACTTCCTGAGTCGTATGACATGATCCGTCAACAAATCCTTGACGAGGCGGAGTCTCCCACCCTGGATGCCACTGTTTCCTGCATTGCCGCTGTTACCTCTCTCCTACAACATCCGTTGTTATCCTCCCCTCCTCATCCGGACAACTTCGTTCACCATACTCAATGAAGTGGCTCTGGTGGTCTCCACCTCCCATCCAGCGAACATGGTGATTCTCACTTTCTCTGCTCTCACTGTGGCCGCACCGGCCATACGGTTGATCACTGCTAGAAGAAGCATACTCATTATTGAAACCAGAAACCTGGTCTCTCGTGGAGTTCGAGGTCCCAAAAGAGGGGTGACCTCACACCTACTACACTCGGAGGAACGTCACGGGCCGAAGACTTGGGAAACTAGGAACAGACCCTCGGCTCTAGCGCGGAGGTCCCACCTCACACCCGGAAGGCTACCTGAGCTCTTCCCCTCCCTAGCCAATGCTCGAGCTAGGGTGCCTTGGAGCTCTCTCGACTCTACCAAGAAGAAGCTAAGGGAGGAGCAAGCAAGAAGAAGAAGATCCCCTCCAAGGCACCAAAGGGGGTCTATTTATAGTTTTTCCAAGTCCTGGGGGGTAAAAAGACCAAAATACCCTCACGCCCAATAAGCCTTGGGCCAATAGGAAACAACCACACCGGGGGGCAGAGGGGTAAAACGCCCTCAGGGGCACAGCGGTAAAAGCACGCTGTCAACACCCCGCCCCCAAACAACCGAGGTGGCTCCAGGCCGCCCGGCAGGCCGCGAGCAGGCCGTTCGGGCGAGACCGGCCCCTGGCCGTCTCGCCCGCGAGCAGGCCGCCCGGGCGAGAGCCAGGCCGCGGCCGCCTTGCCCGCGAGCAGGCCGCTCGAGCGAGACCGGCCCCTGGCCGTCTCGCCCGTGAGCAGGCCGCCCGGGCGAGAGCCAGGCCGCGGCCGCCTCGCCCGCGAGCAGGCCGCTCGGGCGAGACCGGCCCCTGGCCGTCTCGCCCGCGAGCAGGCCGCCCGGGCGAGAGCCAGGCCGCGGCCGCCTCGCCCGCGAGCAGGCCGCTCGGGCGAGACCGGCCCCTGGCCGTCTCGCCCGCGAGCAGGCCGCCCGGGCGAGAGCCAGGCCGCGGCCGCCTCGCCCGCGAGCAGGCCGCTCGGGCGAGACCAGCCCCTGGCCGTCTCGCCCGCGAGCAGGCCGCCCGGGCGAGAGCCAGGCCGTGGCCGCCTTGCCCGCGAGTAGGCCGCTCGGGAGAGACCGGCCCCTGGCCGTCTCGCCCGCGAGCAGGCCGCCCGGGCGAGAGCCAGGCCGCGGTCGCCTCGCCCGCGAGCAGGCCGCTCGGGCGAGACCGACCCCTACCTTGGTCTCAACAGGCCGGGGCGGGTGCTATCCAACTTGCCGCACCCGCCCCCCAACAAAGGAGCCATTGGGGGGAGCCAATTTTTCCTCCCCCTAATAGTATGTTTCCAAGGTAGAGCCAAAATTGGCCACCGAGAGTGCAAAATCTCCAAAAAGCTTAAAAACGGGTTTGTCTTGTTTTGGGCCCACTCTTCGTGAATACGGAGTTGTACACAATCTCCGCTCTTTTCGAGGTTGGAACAAGCTCGGAAAGAAACGTCCAACCCAACGTATTCGCGGAGTCAATCCTGCCATGCCAGTTAATGGAGTCTGGGTGACGAGACGGCCTCGCGGTGCAAACACTTACTCTCGACGAGAGGTACCACCGGCCATGTCAGCTAGTGGGAGCCTGACAGCGGGACCACCTCAGAGCAAAAGGACTTACTCTCCACGAGAGGTACCACCGACCCTGCCAGCTAGTGGGAGCCTGGCAGCGGGACCACCTCAGAGCAAAGGACTTGGGCTACCACGAGAGATCAACCTACCCAGCCAGCTAGTGGGAGCCTAGCGGCGGAATCGTCATCGGAGCAAAGGACTTGGGCTACCACGAGAGATCAACCTACCCAGCCAGCTAGTGGGAGCCTGGCGGCGGAATCGTCATCGGAGCAAAGGACTTGGGCTACCACGAGAGATCAACCTACCCAGCCAACTAGTGGGAGCCTGGCGGCGGAATCGTCATCGGAGCAAAGGACTTGGGCTACCACGAGAGATCAACCTACCCAGCCAGCTAGTGGGAGCCTGGCGGCGGAATCGTCATCGGAGCAAAGGACTTGGGCTACCACGAGAGATCAACCTACCCAGCCAGCTAGTGGGAGCCTGGCGGCGGAATCGTCATCAGAGCAAAGGACTTGGGCTACCACGAGAGATCAACCTACCCAGCCAGCTAGTGGGAGCCTGGCGGCGGAATCGTCATCGGAGCAAAGGACTTGGGATACCACGAGAGATCAACCTACCCAGCCAGCTAGTGGGAGCCTGGAGGCGGAATCGTCATCGGAGCAAAGGACTTGGGCTACCACGAGAGATCAACCTACCCAGCCAGCTAGTGGGAGCCTGGCGGCAGAATTGTCATCAGAGCAAAGGACTTGGGCTACCACGAGAGATCAACCTACCCAGCCAACTAGTGGGAGCCTGACGGCGGAATCGTCATCGGAGCAAAGGACTTGGGCTACCACAAGAGATCAACCTACCCAGCCAGCTAGTGGGAGCCTGGCGGCGGAATCGTCATCGGATCAAAGGACTTGGGCTACCACGAGAGATCAACCTACCCAGCCAGCTAGGGGGAGCCTGGCGGCGGAATCGTCATTGGAGCAAAGAACTTGGGCTACCACGAGAGATCAACCTACCCAGCCAGCTAGTGGGAGCCTGACAGCGGAATCGTCATCGGAGCAAAGGACTTGAGCTACACAATCAAACCTTACCAAATCCTATATCCTCAAACGGGGAAAATAGATGGGTTACATGATCCCCCCGACTCAGTTGGTCGGGGGTTAGACTCATTACAAGATAAAATACATACAGGACTCTGCCGGGGCGAGGCTTCCTCAGGGGGTCTGGGCCCGGTGGTCGTCATCCGCTTCCTCCTCGCCGGACACTTCCATCCTGCTCAGGCTCTCCATGATCTCCTCCATCTCCTCCGTCTTGGCCAACCAAGAGATGGTGTTGACGGCCGTGACGTAGCACGGCCTTGCCATCCTGGATTCTCCCCTAACTCTGACCTGGATCCCTCCTGAGCTGAACTTGAGGCATTGGTGGAATGAAGACGGCACGCAACGGAAGGCGCTGATGAGGGGTCTTCCGAAGATGGCGTTGTAGCTGCTTGGAGCGTCAACAATGACGAACCGGCAGTTCCTCGAGACTCCTCCCAATTTTACTTGGAGCCCCACTCCACCCTCGACCTCCTTCCTCTCCCCTGAAAATCCGAACAGGGGTCCGTCCGAGGCCAACACCCTCCTTGGCTCCACCTTCATCTCGTCAAACGCCTTCTTGAAAATGACGTTGACGGAGCTTCCGTTGTCAACCAGGATCCGGGAGATGGTGTAGCCTTCGATGGCTGTCTGGATGACCAGCGCATCACAGAACGGATCCTCATGATCCAGTAGGTCCTTCACCGAGAAGGTGATCTTTTCCTCTGGGGGCGGGGTCTGGGAGGTTGAGGCGACGCTCCTTCGGTACATGACATGGAGGCTCGCCTTCCGGGTGGCCTCAACCCCTACTCCACCGTGGATCACTCCTATACCGCCTTGGGTTCCCACGTCGACCCGGTCCTCGCATATATCATCACCCCCTTCTCCGGGTAGAACCTCTTCTACTCGTACCGGCGGCTGCGACTGGGCAGGACCTCTCGCCTCCCTCACTTCCAAGAACTAGGGGCAGGTAGCTGTGGCGTGCCCCTCCACCTAGTGGAAGTCACAGTACGGTAGCACTCCTCCCCTTTTTCGGCGGGCTGGACGCTCTCTCCTATTACCTCTTCCCCCTCCTATCGCCAAGGCTTGCTGCGGCGGGGGTAAGAGTTGCCTTGGGGCCTGCCTCTGGAAGTTGAACCTCCCTTGGCCCCCGTGGAAGTTCCCCCCTCCTTGGATGAGAGCCCTTCCTGGACCTTGGGCAGGTCCTCCCTGCTGCCTCCAGCCTGGTTCCGGACCCTCCTGTCCCTGGAACCCCTGAGCTCTCTACTCCTCTCTCCTTCTTCCTTCCTGATGCCTTGAGCCACCCCGCTCTTTTGACTCCACCTCCGTCAACTTTTCCAACCTCTTGACAAATGCCGGGTTGGCTGCCTCCATGGAAATCTCCTCTGCCGCCCTTTCCATCAGCTCCTCGAAGGAAAGGGGGGCCTTCCGGGTCAAGCTCATCTTGAAGAAGCCTTCCTTCAGCCCAACGGTGAAGGCCATCTGGAGAGCATACCCTGGCATCTCCTGGACCTCCAAGATCTCCTCTTGGAACCTGTCTACATAGCGGGCCAGCGACTCCTCGGCCCCCTGCCTTATCAAGAAGATGGACTCAGGACTCCTCTTCCGCTTCTTGGAGGTGGAGAAGCGGAGCTGGAAGCTTCGGCTCAAGTCCTCGAACCCATAGATCGACCTCGGAGGGAGTTGATGGAACCAGTCCCTTGCCTTCTCCTTTAACGTGATCGCAAAGAGGCGACACTTGAAGGCATCTGTCATCGGCCTGATGGAGACCGCATCCTCGAACCATTGAAGGTGCTGGACGGGATCTCCTTCCCAGAATAGTAAGCCATGTCTGGCTCTCTGAACCCCTCGGGGACGGGAGCTGAGATGATCAACTCGCTGAAGGGTGACCCCCTAAGGGGTGGTCTCGCCACTTCCACTCGCGCGACCTGCTCGCCTGGGAGGTTGGCACTCGCCGGGCTGGAGAACAGCTCCCGGCTGGTGAGGTCTCGCTCGACCCCATCGCCCATCCTCTCCTTCCCGGGCCTTCTTCCTGGGACACTTCCTTCTCCCCCCGCTGGGGTCATCTCGCCTAGACCCCTGGGAGTCGACTCGTCGAGGGGGGGAGCTAGCTCCTGGGGGGTCGGGGTGGAGCTGTCACCCTGAGGAGCAATGCTTCACAGCATTTCCATGATACCCTGAATGGAGGACATGAACTCTTGCCTCCCCACAAAAGGTCCCGAGCTAGGGAGCTCGCCGAGATCATCACTACCTCCCTCACCTCCAGTCATGACTCTCTCCCGAGATCTTCTGTGCTGGTCACTCTCCACGCTCACCGCACCAAAATGTTGAAACCAGAAACCTGGTCTCTCGTGGAGTTCGAGGTCCCAAAAGAGGGGTGACCTCACACCTACTACACTCGGAGGAACGTCACGGGCCGAAGACTTGGGAAACTAGGAACAGACCCTCGGCTCTAGCGCGGAGGTCCCACCTCATACCCGGAAGGCTACTTGAGCTCTTCCCCTCCCTAGCCAATGCTCGAGCTAGGGTGCCTTGGAGCTCTCTCGACTCTACCAAGAAGAAGCTAAGGGAGGAGCAAGCAAGAAGAAGAAGATCCCCTCCAAGGCACCCAAGGGGGTCTATTTATAGTTTTTCCAAGACTTAGGGGGTAAAAAGACCAAAATACCCTCACGCCCAATAAGCCTTGGGCCAATAGGAAACAGCCACACCGGGGGGGGGGGGGGGCAGAGGGGTAAAATGCCCTCAGGGGCACAGCGGTAAAAGCACGCTGTCAACACCCCGCCCCCAAACAACCGAGGTGGCTTCAGGCCGCCCGGCAGGCCGTGAGCAGGGCGTTCGGGCGAGACCGGCCCCTGGCCGTCTCGCCCGCGAGCAGGCCGCCCGGGCGAGAGCCAGGCCGCGGCCGCCTCGCCCGCGAGCAGGCCGCTCGGGCGAGACCGGCCCCTGGCCGTCTCGCCCGCGAGCAGGCCGCCCGGGCGAGAGCCAGGCCGCGGCCGCCTCGCCCGCGAGCAGGCCGCTCGTGGGAGACCGGCCCCTGGCCGTCTCTCCCGCGAGCAGGCCGCCCGGGCGAGAGCCAGGCCGCGGACGCCTCGCCCGCGAGCAGGCCGCTCGGGCGAGACCGGCCCCTGGCCGTCTCGCCCGCGAGCAGGCCGCCCGGGCGAGAGCCAGGTCGCGGCCGCCTCGCCCGCGAGCAGGCCGCTCGGGCGAGACCGGCCCCTGGCCTTCTCGCTCGCCATCAGGCCGCCCGGGCGAGAGCCAGGACGCGGCCGCCTCGCCCGCGAGCAGGCCGCTCGGGCGAGACCGGCCCCTGACCGTCTCGCCCGCGAGCAGGCCGCCCGAGCGAGAGCCAGGCCGCGGCCGCTTCGCCCGCGAGCAGGCCGCTCGGGCGAGACCGGCCCCTACCTTGGTCTCAACAGGCCGGGGCGGGTGCTAGCCAACTTGCCTCACCCGCCCCCCAACAAAGGAGCCATTGGGGGGAGCCAATTTTTCCTCCCCCTAATAGTATGTTTCCAAGCCAGAGCCAAAATTGGCCATCGAGAGTGCAAAATCTCCAAAAAGCTTAAAAACGGGTTTGCCTTGTTTTGGGCCCACTCTTCGTGAATACGGGGTTGTACACTCATCTTCAACCATCTGGAGACGCTTCCACTTCATCTTTGAAGCCGTCAGCCTCCGTGGTCACATCTTCAGGTAGTGTCCACGTCGCTACTCAAGGTAAATGGCTGATCGACTATGGTGCTACCAATCATATGACCGGCAATCCGCAATGTTTTTCTCTCCTAGAACAGCATGATCGGTTGCCCCCGGTCCTTATTGCGGACAGCTCTCCCTCACCGGTCAATAGAACGGGAGTTGTTCAAGTCCATCCATCTCTTCGCTTAGCGGACACCCTCTATGTGCCCAAGTTCCCTTGCAAATTGTTATCTGTTACTTCTCTTTGCAAGCAACTACAATGCTCTGTCACATTCACTTCTACTACTTATTCTTTTCAGTATCCGGGCTCCAAACGGACGATTGCTACTGGGACTAAGATCGGCGGCCTCTACTTCCTCGACAACGTTTCCACACTATCCGCCTTCTCCTCATCTTCTATTGATCTTCTCTAGTGGCACCTTTGTCTTGGTCATGCTCCTCCACGACTTCTTCGTCAGCTTATGCCCCACCTTCCTCCACAGAGTCCTCCTCTAAACTGTGATGCCTGTTAGCTTGGCAAGCATCACCGCTCGTCCTTCCTACCGAAGCAAGGTCGTGGATCTTCCTAACTGTTTGATCTTGTTCACTCTGATATATGGGGTCCTGCTCCAACCCTTACTATAGGTCGGGGTAGTTCATATTTTGTAACCTTTATTGATGATTTCTCTAGGTGTACGTGGGTGTATCTTTTAAAGGATCGCTCCGAACTCTTTTATGTATGGACATCATTTTATAATATGATTAAGAATCAGTTTGATATGTCTATTAAAATCTTTCGCTCTGACAATGTTAAGGAATATCTTAGTACTGCTTTCTCTTCTTTCTGTATGCAACATGGTAGTATTCATCAAACTAGTTGTGTTTATACCTCACAGCAAAATGGGGTGGCGGAACGCAAAAACCGTCATGTCCTTGATGTCGCTCGCACTCTGATGACACAGATACAGGTTCCTCGCTCCTATTAAGACTACGATGTTCTCATCTCCCGTTACCTCATTAATCGCATTTCATCAACGGTTCTCCACGGACAAACCCCATTCTCCATTCTCTATCCGGGCAAGGATCTGTTTCCTCTCCCTCTGCGTATCTTTGGGTGCACGGCTTTTGTGCACGCTCCTTCCGCCACTCATGATAAACTCGACTCATGTGCCACCAAGTGTATCTTTTTGGGTTACTCAACTACTCAAACTCGACTCATGCTCCCACTCTTCGTAAGTAATACGTATCAGCGGATGTAACCTTCTTTGAGAATACGACCTATTTCTCTTCTGAACCCTCTCCATCTTCGGTTGTTTGGTCTTCTCCTACCATCCCCTCCACCACGTCTACTCCCATCGAGATTTTCCCACCATCGCCTCCACCATCTCCTCCTTCTCTCTCACACACATCACCACTGCTCTCTGCCTCCTCTCTGCGGCCATCTCTCTCCACTCCCAGGCCAGCTCTCTCCTCCATGGATGCTCCGGTTACTGAGGAACACGCCGACCTAGATCTTCCCATTGCTCTTCGCAAAGGGGTGCGGATGTGTACCTAGCACCCGCTGACTGTTGTTGTTTCAGATGATCGTCTCACCGTGAGATAGATGAGTTTGCCCACCAAATGTCTGTACCTTATGACATCAGATAGAAGAGGCGAGTCATCCGTCCATGTTTTGTCTTCTACAATAGCCATGGGAAACCGGGCCGGTTTGGCACCTGTCAATCCTGCCTCTTGTAGAAGATCAAGGGCATACTTCCGTTGGGAGAGAACCAATGAGTCAAGCTTCCGAGAGATTTCTATCCCCAAAAAGTATTTCGGGGAGCCCATATCCTTCGTGACCAGGTGTTGACGAAGGTGTCTCGTCGTCAAGTCCACCCCAGCTTGGTCATCGCTAGTAAGAAGAATATCATCCACATACACTGCCAAAACCACCAGTCCCGAGGCCGTTTTGCGAATGAATAAGGAGTGATCAGCTAAACTCCTTGCAAAGCCGATGGTAGTCACAATACCACTGAACTTGTCGAACCACGCCCGAGGGCTCTGCTTTAGGCCATAAATGGCCTTCTTCAAACGGCATACGCGTGTCTCCCCCTGAGCAACATACCCAGGAGGTTGCTCCATGTAGACGTCCTCCTGAAGATCTCCATAGAGAAAGGCATTCTTGACATCAAGCTGGGAAATAGCCCAAGCCCTGTTAACAGTCACAAAGAGAAGAACCCGGATGGTACTGAGGCGAGAAACTGGAGAGAAAGTGTCAAAGTAATCAATGCCGTAAGTCTGAGTGAAGCCTTTGGCCACCAGCCTGGCCTTGTAGCGATCCACAGTGCCGTCGGGGCAAAATTTCACAACAAAGACCCAGCGACAGCCAACCACATCAGTACCCATGGGTGGAGGAACAAGGGTCCAGGTACCCCTTTCAGTAAGAGTAGACATCTCTTCATCCATGGCTGATTTCCAATGAGGAATAGCAAGAGCCTCCTGGTAGGTGCGAGGAGTAGTAGCAGCGGAGATAGCCAAGACAAAACACCTGCGAGAAGGAGAAAGCCGATCATAGGAAACAACTACCGTAAGCGGGTGTTGAGTACACGCCCGCACCCCTTTGCAAAGAGCAATGGGAAGATCCAGGTCGACGGGTGCCTCAGCGACCGGAGTATCCGTGGCGGAGAAGGCTGGCCCGGGACTAGAGAGACGGCTGCGGAGAAGAGGGAGGAGGGGGAGGGGGTGAGACGGACAGAGAAGGAGACGGAGGAGGAGATGAGGGAAGAGTGGAGACATCGATAGGCGTGGAAGGAACGGAGAGAGGCGGTGGAGAAGCAGAGATATCAGGAGGAAGAGAGGAGTCAAGAGAGAAGTAGGAAGCATTCTCGAAGAATGTCACGTCCGCGGAGACAAATTGTTTGCGCAGAACGGGATCAAAACATCAATAGCCTTTTTGAGTGGCAGAGTACCCCAAAAAGACACACTTGGTGGAACGGAAGGAAAGCTTGTCGCGGGTAGCGGATGGAACGTGAACAAAAATCGTACACCCAAAGACACGGAGAGGGGGAGGAAAAGGTTCCTTGTGGGGGTATAGAATGGAGAAGGGGGTCTGGCCGTGGAGAATCGTGGAGGAAAGACGATTGATGAGATAGCAGGCGAGGAGCACAGCGTATTCCCAGTAGGAGCGGGGTACTTGCATCTGCGTCATGAGAGTGCGAGTGACATCAAGGAGGTGACGATTTTTACGCTTCGCCACCCCATTCTGCTGGGAGGTGTAAACACAGGTGGTTTGATGAAGAAGACCATGCTGCCGAAAGAAAGAGGAGAACTCATGACTAAGATATTCCTTAGCATTATCAGAGCGTAAAACTTTAATAGAAATGCCAAATTGAATCTTAATCATAAAATAAAAGGATTGCCAGATAGAAAAGAGTTCAGAGCGATCTTTTAATAGATACACCCATGTACATCTAGAAAAATCATCTATAAAAGTTACAAAGTAGGAACTACCCCAACCAATGGTGAGGGTAGGAGCAGGACCCCAGACATTAGAATGAATGAGATCAAACAGGCGAGAGGAGCCACGGCCTTGCTTCGGCGGGAAGGAGGAGCGATGATGTTTGCTAAGCTGACACGCATCACAGTTGAGCGGAGGACTGGTCGGAGGTAAGTGGGGCAGAAGCTGGCGAAAAATCCGAGGAGGAGGATGTCCAAGGCGAAGATGCCATTGAAGTAGATCTGTAGAGGAGTAGGCAGACAGAGCGGAAACATTGTCGAGGAAATAGAGTCCGCCGCTCTCAGTCCCAGTAGCAATCGTCCGCTGGGTCCTCGAGTCCTGAAAAGAACAAGAAGTTGGAGTGAATAAGACAGAGCACTGAAGTTGCCGGCATAAAGTAGTAACAGATAATAAATTGTACGGGAACTTTGGGACATAGAGAGTGTCCTCCAAGCGAAGCGACGGGGTGACTTGAACCATGCCCGTCCCAAGCACCGGGCACGGTGAACCATCCGCCACACGAACCATGGGTAGGCGGTCATGCGTTTCAAGGAGAGAGAAGCAATGAGGGTTGCCAGTCATATGATTTGTAATACCCGAGTCAATCAGTCATTTACCTTGGGTAACGACGTGGGCACTACCTGAAGTCGTGGCTACAAAAGCAGACGGCCGAGAGGAGGCGGAGGTCGAGGAAGGAGCATCACCGGAAGGGCGAAGATGAGGATATTTCTGCCAGCAGCGGTCAACAGAATGGCCGGTACAACCATAGTGAGAGCAGAGGAACCTGGACGAACCACGCCCGCCTGAGTGGCTACAGCCACTAGGACCACCCCCCCCCCCCCACCCCCCCCCACCCCCGCTGAGCCTGGTGAGCATAGGAGTCCTGGGAAGGAGGGGAGGCCAAAAGAGGCCGTTGGAGTAGCAAAGTAACATCGGCAATGCGCGCCGCGGTGGCATCCAAAGTAGGAGATTCCGCCTCACTCAAGATCTGCTAGCGGATCATATCATAGGAATCAGGAATACGGAGAAGATAACAAACAACCAGGAGTTCCTGGAAGTGTTTGTGCTTGTCAGCCAAGTCCGCGGAGAAGGGGCGATTCTGTAGGATCTCTGCGCCACGAGCCTGAACCTGCTGGTAAGCCGCAGCAGGAGACATGGAGGGCGGGCGAAGAGGTCCGCATAAAGAGTATAAATGCGGGACGTCTGGCCCCCCTTCGAATAGAGAGCAGCTAGGTGAAGCCAGGCGGCCTTGACCGTCTCATCATGGCGAATGACGGGAAGGCACTCATCAGAGAGGCTGTTGGCCAGCCAAGTGCGGACAAGGGCATCACTCGCATCCCAGTCATCAAATTTAGGAGAGTTAAGAGGAGGAGGGTCATCGATGAGGTGATGACGCTTGCGCTGAGAGCGAAGATGAAAGGTGAAAGAAATGCTCCAATCGGGATAGTTGGAGTCAACAAGCTTAGAAATCATGTCAAGGTTGCCCGAAGGAGTAGGAGGAGGAGGAGCTGCAGAAGTGGTGGAGGTAGAGATAATGGGGGTGGAGAGACCGGAAGTGGTCATAGAGAAGGCAGGAAACCGCGCGAGAAGAAGAGAAGCCGTGGGGAGAGAAAAAAAGGAGAGCAAGCCGCACGACCTAAGGAGGAGGCCGGGACACTAGAAAGAAACCGCAGAGAATAAGGACGAAACCGCAGCGGGCTAAAGAGAAGAAGCTGCAGCGGCACGGTGGCAGAACACCAGCGGCCAGGAAGCAGACCAAGGCATAGGGTAAGAGGTCGCGTGAACTGAAAAAGTCCAAGAGAATAGAAGAGAAGAGGAAGCAAAGTACCCAAGAGAATAGGTCGAGAACAAACCGAAGAAAGGCGCGCGAACAGGGAGAAGCCGCGAGAACAGCATGGCGGTCAGAAGAGAAAATAAGCCGCGAGAACAGGTCGCGGAAATAAGAAACAAGACGCGCGTGTAGAGAGAGCTTAGTCAGGTGGAAAGGACCGAGTCCTCTGATACCATGTAAAAGTAGCGAACACGCAGCTAACAAACAGACAGAAATTTGAATAATTGAAATTTTATTATCCAAAAAGATATATTTTACAAAGGTATGACCTCCCTTTTATAGAATGGAGGAGATAAGAGAGAGTACAAACAAACAATGTGGGACTAAACATGTACAGGGCTGAGCGGCTAGAAATAAAAGAGACTGCACATGCCGCGCGGTTAGACAGATGGGTTAACCTCTCGGCAACTCCAGCAGGATAAGAACATGCCGCAATAGGAGACCGAGAGACCGCCCGGTCTCCAGGCTTCTGAGTGAGACCGCCAGACTGCTCGGACAACAAATAGCAACCGTCTGAATATGAACCTACTGGGAAGGAACCGCTAGACCGCGCAGTCAACAAACCGCCAGACAAGACCGCAAGGCCGCTCGGTCTAATACTTCAACACTCTTCTATCCGATCTTACGAGGTACCGGCGTCTGGTTGACAAACTCATTTATATCACGGTAACCAGACCCGATATCTCCTATTTGTGGGCAAGTGAGCCAATTCATGCAAGCTCTTAGGGAGTGTCATCTACAATCTGCCCTGAGAATATTTGAGTATGTTAAAGTAGAGCTAGGAAAAGGACTTCTTTTTCAGAAGAATGGTCACTTGAGGGTTGGAGTGTACTCAGATTCGAGCTATGTTGATGACAAAGGTGACCGCAAGTCAACATCGGGTTTTTGCACATTTGTTGGAGGAAATCTTGTGAGCTAGAAGATCAAGAAATAGTCTGTGGTCTCCAGGCCCAGTGTAGAAGCGGAATATCATTGTATAACATCGATCACATGTGAGTTGAGTGGTTACGATCTCTCATGCTTGACTTAGGAGAGGTCTATAACTATCCTCTTCTTATGTTCTGCGACAACAAGGCCGCGATATACATCTCCAAAAATTCGATCTTTCATGAGAGAACAAAACACATAAAAGTATACTGTCATTTTATTAAGGAAGAGATCTTGAAGAAATAGATTTGTACTCTGTTCATCACTTCTTACAACGAGTTGACAGATATCTTCACCAAGCCGGTGTCCGCTTCCTTTTTCCACATTTGTGACAAGCTGGGCATGATTGATATCTATGCTCCAGCTTGAGAGGCCGGGAGTGTTGCAGTATGGAGGTCGGGCGGCCTATTGTAGTTCGGAGGCCGGGCGGTCTGGCAGTTTATCTCAGCAGCTTGTCTGTCGGCCTATTACTGTTTGGAGGTCGGACGGTCTAGCGGTTTGTCTCTGGTGACTTTGAGACCGGCGGTCTAGCGGTCTCCTGTGGCGGCTTGTTCTCTGTGGCGCTTGTTCTCTCCTTCTGGTGGTTGTCGAGCGGTTAGCCTACTTGCCTAACCGCGCGACTTGTTCGGTTTGTTTATTTGTAAAACTGCATATACTTGTAATTATTTAGTCCTACATTGCTTATTTGTAATCAATATCATCTCCTTCATTCTATAAAAGGGAGACTATACCTTTGTAATACACACCTTTTTTGAATAATAAAATTTGTTACTCCAAATTTTCGGCATGTTTGTTTCCTGTTCGCACAATCATGAATACAATAACAAACTTTAACTTAATAAAATAAAGAAATCTTGACTGTGGGGGTTCTTGAAGCTTTAACATGCTCCTCTCGAAGAAGTGCCCAACTGAGGTTAGGAAGATCCTACCGAACTCTCATCTCGTATCCGAATACCTAATGTTGGCTTTAAGTAGTGAACCCCGCTATAAGATTTGACTCCAATTCGGGAGATTTATATCATTCTCTCTCGAGAGGTGCGTGCAACTCTCTTTATTCTTGAGTGCTCACTTCAATTTATGGGCCTCTCGGCTAGCCAAGAATGAAAGCATGAATGAAAATTATATATCGATAATATAGTTTCATTTGAAATAAATCAAGAGTAAATCAAGGGCCTAAATTCAAAAAAAGAGAAAGAGAGCTTTTGTGCACGCTCCTTACGCCACTCATGACAAACTCGACTCACGTGACACCAACTGTGTCTTTTTGGGTTACTCAACTACTCAAACTTGACTCACTCTCCCATTCTTCATAAGCAACATATATCCGCGGATGTGACCTTCTTCGAGAAAGCGTCCTATTTCTCTTCTAACCCCTCTCCCTCTCTGGTTGTTTCATCTTCTCCCACCATCCCCTCCACCATGTCTACTCCCATCGAGATTTTCCCACCATCGCCTCCACCATCTCCTCCTTATCTCTCTCCCTCATCACCATAGCTCTCTCACTCCTCTCTGCGGCCTTCTTTCTCCACTCCCGGGCCAGCTCTCTCCACCATGGATGCTCCGATTACTGAGGAACACATCAACCTAGATATTCCCATTGCTTTTCGCAAAGTGGTGCAGACGTGTACCCAGCACCCGCTGGCTGCTGTTGTTATATATGATCGTCTCACTCCTTCTCGTAGGGTATTTGCAATGGATATCTCTGTGACGGCCACTCCCCGCACCTACCAGGAAGCTCTTGATTTTTCTCATTGGAAGGCCGCCATGGATGAGGAAATTGCTACCCTCACTGAATGGAGTACATGGACCCTTGTTCCTCCTCCTTTGGGCACTGATGTGGTTGGCTGTCGCTGGGTATTTGTGGAAAGTTCCATCTAGATGGTAGCATGGATCGATATAAGGCTCGTCTGGTTGCCAAAGGCTTCACTCAGACCTATGGTGTTGATTACTTTGACACCTTCTCTCCCGTTGCTCGTCTCAGCACCATTCGGGTCCTTCTCTCTGTGGCTGTCAACAGGGATTGGCCCATTTCACAGTTGGATGTTAAGAATGCCTTTCCCTATGGTGATCTTCAGGAAGATGTTTACATGGAGCAACCTCCTGGGTATGTTGCTTAGGGGGAGACACAAGTATGTCGGCTGAAGAAGGCCATCTATGGCCTAAAGCAAAGCCCTCGGGCTTGGTTTGACAAGTTTAGGGCATTGTTACGGCCACTGGTTTTGTAAGAAGTTTAGCCGATCACTCCTTGTTCGTTCGCAAAACCTCCTCGGGTCTGGTGGTTCTTGCGAAATATGTGGATGACATTCTTCTTACTGGCAATGACCAAGCTAGGGTAGCTTTGACAAAGAAACACCTCTGTCAACTACTGGTCATAAAGGATATGCGCTCCGCAAAATACTTTCTGGGGATTGAAATCTCTAGGAAGCCCAATTCCATAGTCCTTTCCCAACGAAAGTATGCTCTTGATCTATTAAAAGAGGCAGGTTTGACTGGTGCTAAACCTGCCCGATGTCCCATGGCTGCTGGAGAAGACAAAACTTGGACAGATGACTCGCCTCTTCTATCCAATCTTACGAGGTACTGACGTCTGGTTGGTAAACTCATTTATCTCACGGTAATTATACCCGACATCTCCTATGTTGTCGGTAAGGTGAGCCAATTCATGCAAGCTCCTAGGGAGTGTCATGTACAATCTGCCCCTGAGGATATTGGAGTATGTTAAAGCAGAGCCAGGGAAAGGACTTCTTTTTTAGAAGAATGGTCACTTGAGGGTTGAAGCGTACTCAGATTCGAGCTATGTTGATGACAAAGGTGACCCCAAGTCAACAACAGATTTTTGCACATGAAAGATAATAGTTGTCAACCTAAATCACCTAGAGGGGGGTGAATAGGTGAGTTGTGCGTCTTTTGCGGAATAAAAAATCTCAGAACAGAGCACATATCTATCTACCAAATTATCACAGACGAGACAAGATTTATAGTGGTTCCCCGATCTTGGGTACATCCACTTTCCCTCACCGATCTAGCAATATACTAGACTCGGCTACTCCACTATCTCGGATTGAAAATCAATCCTACCCTCGGAACAAAGTTCCTACAATCTCAATCCAACCAACTGGATCTACAACTCGGAAGGCAAAACTTCCTACAAACTCGGAGTTGAAAACTCCTACACTCAAAGAAAACTTCTCCTACAAGAATGAAAAATTATTTAAGAAAATACAAACAATGATTTCTCTGTCAGATCTGCAAGCAAGCAACCAGGATCTTCTTCTTGTAAGCTTTGCAGCACTTTTAGAAAGATGAAGAAAATCTCAGCAACAGATCTGGAATCTTCTTTGTCTTACATGATCGGGAAGAGGATGAGCAGTTGAAAAATGATCTCGATCTGTAAAACTTCTTCAGTCTGATTCCTCTGAAAATCGAAACCCTTGCGGGAGAAAAACAGCGGCTACAGCGGCTTTCTTTCCGTGAAGAGAGAGAGAGGAAACAGCGACTTGGAGAGAGAAACGGCTGCAGAAAAATCTCAATAATATTTGATCTTGAAACCTTGTTATTCTTGTTAGGGTTTGTCGATTAGACAAGATCTTATATAAGAATACTAATAATGGTCATAATTGGTTTTAATGACGTACACGTGGACCAATCATGTCATGGAATTTGAAAATCTGTCAAATCTGGACTTAGCGAAATTTCAGAGAAAACGAAGTGATATACACGAGTGAAGAAACGACTACTCGAGTAGGTATAAAACTACTCGAGTGGATAGAGGGAACTAACTCGAGTATATAACTCATGACTACTCGAGTAGCTAGAAAACAACTACTCGAGTACATATAATCAGCTTACTCGAGTACTTAGAAGATCTACTCGAGTATACAAAAAAGTTTCACGGGAAGTGGAGTTGAATTACTCGAGTACAAGTTGTACTACTCGAGTAGGTAAGAAAAACTACTCGAGTGATTTGATGAACTACTCGAGTGATAGGACTTAGAGAAATTTCTGAACACTTGAAAATGAGCTACTCGAGTAGTCAGACTGAACTACTCGAGAGAATAAAATCTACTCGAGTATATGAAAAAGACTTACTCGAGTAAATGACTTGGAATAACTTTAGGAGAAGAGAAATTTAGTTTACTCGAGTATGAAGCTTGAACTACTCGAGTAGTAAGTGAACTACTCGAGTAAATAACTTATACTACTCGAGTATGGAAAATTTACTCTTGAGATAGAAAATAGTTACACGAGTCAGAAACTATAACTACTCGAGTATATATATACTTACTTGAGTGGTCTACTTAGAAAGACTAGGAGAGTGAAATCTGTATTACTCGAGTAAGAAGAATGATCTACTCGAGTAGTTAAGTAAGCTACTCGAGTATGTGACAGTCTACTCGAGTATATGGACTTAACTTCACGAGAGGGAGATATACTTACTCGAGTATAAGAATTTCACTCGAGTATAAAGCAAGTATTTCACTCGAGTGGTTAATGACCTACACGAGTAGAATACTTAGAAAAATTTTCAAGGTGAAAATTCTTTCTTCTTTGGTGATATCAGCATCCAACTCCATTCACATAGTCCAAATGCTTGAATATGAAGTGTATCCCAATAGAGAGGCTACACATGGGTCAACACTTTGGGTCATACAATGAGGGATTACATTGCATGGTCCTGTGTTTGATGACCCATTGTAGACTGACATTGGTCTACACTTCCCATTGGAATCCTGCAACCACATAACTCAAACAAAGCATCAAATACAACCTAATTCATCTTAGTTCAAGGGTGACTTCATCAAATCTGGGTTAATATGTATACAATACCCAACAATCTCCCCCTATTTGTTGAAGTCAGAACCCTTTACACTAAGGTGAATTAAAGACATAAAAAGAAGCTAAGTAGAAAAATTAGTGCAAGCAAGCAATAGACTATGAGAAAAGATAATAAGAGCAACAACTTAGAATTATATAAATAAGAATATCCAAAATTATCAACTATACAGTCAATCATTTCACACTCTCAAAAGTCCTTGAAAATCAGCCTTGATGTTGTTGTCTATCCAGTTTCTCTTGTTGTCTCCTTTGGTAGCTGGATGGCTTAGGATAATATCTGGGAGGCTTAGGAGGAGCAACAAGATTATTCCTTTTATACTCTCTGTCATAAATTCTTCTCTTAGTCATGGACTTCTCATACAACTCCCATTCATAGGAACTATAGTGAATGTTTCTGTTCTCATGGAAATCCATAACTAATCTGAGAGTATCCAGAATCAGGGATTTGGAGGTTGGATACCAAACTTTAGCAAATTCAGTAGCAGGAGCAGGAGTGGATCTGCTGGCAGAAGCACCTTCACCATATTTTCTTTTCTTTCTGGATGTCTGAATTTCTGGAGGAGCTTTGAAGAATATGTCTACAGGATATTCTTCCCAGCCTTGAACATAGGTGTTTGGAGGAGCAACTGTGTCCCCAGGCCTGGGAGAGAATGTAGGTTGCAGAGGAGCAGCTGAAGCAGAGGCATCTGTAGCTAGAGGATTTAAATGATGAGGAATGATGTTGGGGTCAGCAGCAAACTCTGGGAGAATCTGGTTATGTATCCAGACAGCAGTGTCATAGGTATGAAATTTGACACTCTGTATCTGGGCTAGCACATCATCATGAATTTTCTTCACATGAGTTTCCCATAAATCTGACTTCAGAGCAGCTGATTTTTCTAATTGTTCTTTGACCAAGCTCTCTCCCTTTCTGATTTCAACAGATAGCTTTTCTATAGTATCTTATTTAAAGAGACCAGCTTCTTCACATATTTTCATTTTGTGAGCTTCAGCCCGTTTGTCCAGTTCAATCTGATTACCTGCAAGGGTAACACTCTGTTCCATAACTTCTCTAACACTAGTGATAGTGTGGTCGAGGGATTTTCCACCAAGTTGAAACAGGTATTTGAGCTTGTCAGTGTTATGCTGGATTTCAGCAAATCCTCTGCTCATCTCAGTCTCGAGAGCAGTTACCTTGTCAGATACTTAATCTTTAGACAAGTATCAAAATAGGTCCTCTGGTCTTGAAGAATAAGTGCAATCTGTTGCATCAAATCTGAGGAGGAAGAGTCTGTAGCAGCAACAGTTGAAGGAGCAGCAGATGTAAGAAGAGCAGAAGGAAGAGGAGGAGCTACCCATGGAGCTATTTCTCCAATAATCATAGAGCTTGCAGTCCTTGTTGTATGAATGATAGCATCCCTTTCTTCTGTATCATCAAGGATAGAGAAATCTAAGTTTCTGAGAGGAGCCTCAGCTGGCTCTGGAGAGGGCTCATCAGAAATGAGAATACTCTATGGCTGGGGTTGAGGAGAAGCAAGATTTGGAGCTAGGGATGAAGCTGGATATTTTGGTGGAGAAGGAGGAGGAAGAGGCAGCCCTTCTTCAGTGAGTTCTGCAATCATTGCATCTATAGCAGCAGCTGTTGAGAGAAGGGATTCTGGAGGTATCTGAGCTGAAGGAGTTACTGGAAGAGTTTATGGTGTTTGAGGTAGGGGAGAGCTAGCTGGAGCAGGAGAAGAGGGGAATTATGGTGGAGATGAAGGTAATCTGAGAGAAAGAGATGGAGCAGGCTCCCCCTCACATGGTGCACCAGAGGAGCTGGCCACATGATGAGGAGAGTGAGATGGAGTCCTGTCATTGAAAGCTGGAACTTCTGAAATCTTAGCAGCTTGCAGTATTCTTCAGTTTTAATTCCCATCTCTGGATGGACTGAATTGAGACCTTCTTCATGTGGTGAAGAGGGGTCCCTTTGGAGAAGTTGAACAACTCGGGATTTAACTCATGGAGGAGGAGGGAGATGATCCTGGCAAAATTGGGGGCTTTAGCACTGTCCTTGATTTTGTCAAGAATCATCAACCCAAATTGGAACTACTTGCAACAAACTATAGCTTGCATAATGTCAAAGAAGTACATGGGAATATCTCTTATAGAGTTAGTCTTGCAGAGCAAGATTTTCCCGATGACATCAACAAGAAATTTTTCCTCTGCATTCATATCTGAGCGTTTGATGTACTGAGCGTCAGACGGAATACCACAGAATAGGGAAGTTCTGTCAGAACCTTCGTCATCTAGGTCGTCTTCTTTGACCACTATCGATAATCTGAGAAGTTGACAGACGATAGTCTTGGTGAGTTTGATTTTCATACCTTTTACTTTGGATTTCAGCACTTGTCCATTTCGTTTGACCTTGAGGTTCTTGAAGAATTCTGCTACTTCAGGAAAGAGGATTCAGCATGGTTCTTGCAGGATGAAGGATAGCCCTGCGGTGTTTAGAAGAATCATCAAGTTGTGGAAATCATCAAAAAGTTCAGCAATCCCTGCGGCAACGAGTTCCGAGCCCCCTCCGATCTTGGAGGAGGCGGCCATGATCCTTGCTTGACAGGAGGAGAGGAAGATGAAGCGGCTCTGCAACTTTTTGAGGGAAGATGAAACGGCAGCTGGGTACACGAGAGAGTGAAATGATTTCGTGTAGAGAGATTTTCGGAAATTCGTATTTATAAACCCTAGGTTTAATTCTAATTACTCGAGAAGGAAATACTTTAAACCATAAAAGAGGCGGCACATGAAAATTTGAAAGCCAGAGAGGCACATACACGAGTGATAAAGGAGGTACTCAAGTAGATCGGGAGTTACTCGAGTAGGTCTATAGAAGTTACTCGAGTAGGAGAATCTACAATGACTTGAGTGGGAGAATGGACTGACTCGAGTAGATGAAGTGTACTACACGAGTACATGAATTGCCCTACTCGAGTAAGTTAACTGGACTACTCGAGTAGTTCCGTTGAGTACTCGAGTAGGTCAAGTCCATCTTGAGTCGAAAGAAAAAAAACTTTTGAAATGCCAGATTTTGACTAACCCTTTAATTTCTTTGCTTTCTTGAAATCCAAACTTCTCTAATCTTCTCTGTTGAGCATCCCAAGTTTCGTTTTAAAGAATGAGAACTTGGTCTCATCCAGCGGCTTCGTGAAGATATCTGCAACTTGCCTGTCTGTGGAGACATATTGGAGATCTATGTCCCCATGCTCTACATGCTCCCGGATGAAATGATACCTTAGCTCGATATGCTTTGTCCGGATGTGCGAGACTGGATTGTTGGCTATTGCAATTACGCTGGAAGAGTCGCAAAACAATGGGACATGCTTGAACTTCAAGTTGTAATCCTCAAATTGATTCTTTATCCAGAGTAACTGTGCACAATAGCTGCCTGCAGAGATGTACTCTGACTCGGCCATTGAGATTGCGACACAGTTCTGCTTCTTACTACTCCAGGAGATTAGCCTTCTTCCAAATAATTGGCACGTCCCGGAGGTGCTTTTCCTGTCATCTTTGCTTCTTGCAAAATCTGCATCTGAAAAACCAATTAGTTCGTTGTCATTACTTCTTGGGTACCATAAGCCAAGATTGGGTGTACCTTTAAGGTATCTCAAAATCCACTTTGCAGCAGCATAGTGAGATTCCTTAAAGTTCACCTGAAATCTAGCACAGACACATGTTGAAAACATTATGTCGGGTCTACTGGCAGTAAGGTAGAGCAAGGATCCAATTATGCTTCTGTACTTGGTTTCATCAAAAAGTTTCCCTTTTTCATCCATGTCGAGAGACATAGTTGAGCCCATTGGAGTCCTCATAGAGGTTGCGTTCTCCATTCCGAATTTCTTAATCAGCTCTTTGGTGAACTTGGTCTGCGAGATGAAAATTTCATCTTTAGATTGTTTCACCTGAAGCCCTAAGAAATACTTCAGCTCGCCCATACTGCTCATTTCGAACTTCTCTTGCATAAGTTTTGAGAACTTTTTGCAGAGATTGTCGTCTGTAGAGCCAAAAATAATGTCGTCGACATAGATTTGCACTAGAAAAATCTTGCCTTTTATTTTCCTAAGAAATAATGTCTTGTCTATCTTTCCCCTTGTGAACTTGTTCTCAAGTAGAAAGCTAGACAGTGTCTCATACCAAGCTCTAGGAGCTTGTTTCAGACCATATAGGGCCTTGTGTAGGAAATAAACATAATTAGGAAAGTTAGGATCAACGAAACTTGGAGGTTGTTCCACATACACTTCCTCCTTTATGTTACCATTTAGGAAGGCAGACTTCATGTCCATCTGATAGACGGTGAAGCCTTTGAATGCAACATATGCTAGGAACAACCTTATTGCCTCCAGCCTTGCCATTGGAGCATATGTCTGGTCGAAGTCGATTCCTTTTTCTTGACGATAGCCTTTAGCGACAAGTCTGACTTTGTTCTTTATGATCGTCCTGTCTTCGTCCATCTTGTTCCTGTAGACCCATTTTGTTCCAATGACATTCTTTCCTTTGGGTCTTGGAACAAGCTTCCATACATTGCAGCGCTTGAACTGATTTATCTCTTATTCCATTGTCATTATCCACGATGCGTCCGAGTTTGCTTCCTCAAACTTCTTTGGTTCAACCTGTGAGAGAAAACTCAAATATAAATTATCATTAGTTGTACCTCGTCGAGTTCTGACACCATCCCGGGGATCTCCTATGATCTGGTCTATGAGATGATCCTTCAAATGTCTGAGCTCTAGAGTTCTTGCATCTGGATTATCTTCAATCACTGGAGTGATTTCTTCAACTTGGACGATCTCTTCATTTTGATCATCTACCTCCCCAATAGGGGTTGGAGAGGTGATCTTGAAGAATTTTCCGTCTTTTTCCTCATTGGGCTCTTTCAGATTGATTTCATCTAGCTTTGCACCTGCATCTTCAATGAGCACACCAAACGGATTGCTTTGCAGCAAGCTCGTCTCATCAAATACAACATGTATCGATTCTTCTACCAACAGGGTTTTTCTATTAAATATTCTATATGCCTTATTATGGCTACTATAACCGACAAAAATACCTTCAAAACTCTTTTCGCTGAACTTGGTGGTATGATACTTGTCATTGTTAAGTACGAAGCATTTACAGCCAAAGATTCTAAAGTATGAGATGGTTGACTTCCTGCCCTTTAGAAGTTCGTAAGGTGTCTTATCGTGGTTTTTGTTTATGAGTGCTTGATTTTGCACATGGCATGCAGTGTTGACGGCTTCAGCCCAGAAGTAATCCGGAAGTGAAGCATCACTCAACATTGTCCTGCAGGCCTCTATGAGTGTTCTGTTCCTTCTCTCAGCCACTCTATTCCGTTGTGGAGTGCGAGGAGAGGAAAACTCATGAAAGATACCTAAGCTTTCACAGAATTCTGTCATGGCCCCATATTTGAACTCTGTTCCATTGTCACTTCTGATTTTGACTATGGAGCAGTTGTACTCATTCTGGACTTGCCTAACAAAATTAGTAAAGATGTCGAAGGTATCTGACTTGTGTTTCAGAAAGAACACTCACGCAAAGCGCGAGTAATCATCAACAATTACTAGCGTATAATCCTTACCTCCCAAACTTCTAATTTGCAGTGGACCAAACAAGTCCATATGCAATAGATGAAGACATCTATTAAAGTCTTTTTCAATAACGCTTTTAAAGTTAGCCCTTGTTTGCTTGCCTTTTACGCACGCATACAAGGTCTATCTTTGATGCACTTGACATTTGGGGCATCACATACTAAGTTCATCGAAAATAATTTATTAATAGTTTTGAAATTAATATGTGCTAGTCTCTTATGTCATTGGTCACCAAGAGACGCACTATCTTTTGCTAAAAGGCACACTGGTGTAGAGGAATCTATACAAATGAAATTGAAACAAAAAATATTCCTGCTTTGAGTGCTGGATAGAATCGTTTCCATATTGTCAACGGATTTTATCAAGAACTTATCAGCATGGAATTCAACTATGTATCCTTTATCGCAGAGTTGGCTTATGCTTATGAGATTGTGTTCCAATCCTTCGACATAAGCCACATCCGAGAAGGATACATTGTCGTTAGTGATCATACCATAGCCTCTAGTAATTCCACGGTCTGAACCTCCAAAGATGACCTTTGGTCCATTCACGACTGGAGTAAAGTTCTGAATGAGGCTTCTAGTCCCGGTCATATACCGAGAGCATCCGCTGTCCAAATACCAGATTGGCATTTTGTTGGCCTTTGGACATACCTGCAATCATAATAAATTTGCCTTAGAAACCCAAACACGTTTGGGTCCTTGGTCTCGGGTTAGATTACTCCTGTACAACCCCGTAGCCGGGCGAGTGGGACCCTCCCCAAATATCAGCCTAGGGGCGTGTTATGGGCGAAGAGTTGGTGCGACCTCGTTCGAAGACGTGCGGGTCCTCGTGTGTGCGTGCGGAGGTTTTATGCGCATAGCATTATGATTTATATATATATATATATATATATATATATATATATATATATTTTATAATATATATATATATATATATATATATATATATTATAGATAAGGGATAAGAGAAGGGGGGAAGGCAGCAGGTATCGGGGATAGACGGCGGGATTAGGGTTCGGCTGGAACACGGCAGCCCGCCCCCTCTCTCTCCTCTCTACCGGCCGCCTGGAGAAACCCGATCCGCGCCGCTCCCTCTCCCTCTGGCCGCCTGGTGCACCCAGGCCCTCCCCCCCTTTGCTTTTTCTCAGCTTGGAGCGGCATCCCGCCCCCTCTCTCCCTCTCTTCTGGTCGCCTGGAGCAACCCGACCTGCGCCGCTCCCTCTACCTCCGGCCGCCTGGAGCACCCAGGCCCCCCCCCTTCGCTTTTTCCCGGCTTGGAGCGGTAGCCCGACCACCTCTCTCCCTCTCTCCGGCCACCAGTAAAGCAGGGCACGACCGCCCCTCTCCCTCTCTCTCGGCCGCCTGGGGCAACCCGGCCCCATCCTCTTTCTCCCGTCCTGGAGCAGTACGACCTGGCCCCTTCCCTTTCTCTCGGCCTGGAGCGAGGCTCGGCCTGGAGCGAGGCTCGGCCTGGAGCGAGGCTCGGCCTGGAGCAAGGTCTGGCCTGGAGCAAGGCTCGGCCTAGAGTGGAGATCGACCACCGACGCAGCCGCATACAGTAGGATCGACCCGGGGCTCCTCTCCCGGCCCCGCCGCCAAGCACGCGACAAGGGTAACGATGTTTCAACTTGGGCAGGTGAAGCCTTCAGTTTACATATTTGCACGGAAGCCCCTCTCCACCAACGGGTGGGGGGAAGGGAGCTCCCCGACGGGTTGACGTGTACGTCCCCGCAGTTAATTGCATTAGTACCCGTAAGCGTGAGTACGGGTTTAGGCATGCTGTGTGAAGCCCATCCGGACGTGTGAGCCGGATTGGTGATGTTCTGGGGTTCCCGGAGAAGTCTCCGAGCAAGTTGTTTATTAGCCGCTTGCAGGGAACGCGCACCATAGCCCCAAAAAAGGGGGTGTGCGCAATATGTTTGGTCCGCTTATGTTGGCCGACCGATGACTAGTTGGCCGCCGTTCGTCGAGACGTTAGCATACAGGTGTTGTAGTACCAGGCGGGGAGTAGTGGGCTTAAGCCCAAGCTCGTGCCGGCCCTCGAAGGCCTTTTTTGTTTATATTGCCGTCCTGCGTGCTGAGAATGGAATTTATATTCCTGTAATATTTTTTCATATCTTTGATGCTCTGTGAATATGTAGTTTACTCCTGTCTTGGGCGAGCGGCGTATTCGTGAACCGCTCCACCCGTGTGGGCCCCGAGGAATAGATGTCGGGAAGCCCCTGATGGTCTGTTGTCATCCTTTCAGAATAGCGGAGTTCCGCTATTAGCGGCCCAATTGGGGCTGCGTAGAGTAGGGCTGCTGGGCGGTTTTGCGCCATTAGTAAGGCGGGCGGGGAACATTTTACATACACCCGAGGTGGCACCTTTAGTTAAGGAGTGGATCTTGAGATCCTCCTCAGATGTCCCGGTCGGCCAAGAGAGCCCTCCGAAGGTGCCTTAGCTCAGCCCTTGGCTTGGGAGGGGAAGAGTTTGTTAGTCTTCTAGGTATGCGGCGGGTCCTCCACGCTGAGACCTTGGGTCTGTCCCTTGTGTTCCTAGTCTTGTGCCTAGATCGTTCGCTTGAGGGTAGTAGGTGTGTGGTCACCCCTTCCCCATGGGTCGAACTCCACAGGAGACCGATTTTTCAGTTTCAACAACTCCCCCTACGAGTGTTAGCATTATGAGCGGTCTTTCTCATATTGCTGACATGAGGAGTTGCAGCGTTTCTGGGATTGAACCAGCAATCAATGGTGAAGTGACCAACCTTGCCACAGCACCAATAGTAAAATCTGTTGTACCTTTGCCTTATAATCTCCTGCTTGACCTTTTGGAATTGGGGTCTAGCAGGGGAAACATTCTTGGAGGAAGATGCCTCATGATGATGGCAATCACATGGCTTCTTCTCCGTTATAGGCTTTTCTACAACAGGCTTTGTCTTTGGTGCCTTCTTGAAGTTATGCCCATGATTGAAAGGGTCATAGCTCCGAAGAATAACTTCTTCATAAGGTGCCTTAAAGACACTTTCGCCAAAGTTTCTGGGTCGAGTCCATCCTTGATTGCGGGACTTTGGCTCTACATAAGTGGGCCTAGCAAAGTGCCCGTAGGATGAGTCAAAATCAAACTCATTTGAAGGAAATATAACCTTCTTGAACGTGGTCTGATCTTGAGGGGCTTTCCCCTTCTCTTTGGCTAAGGCCTTTTTGGCTGCCTTATTCTTACGTTGAGCCTTATTTCTCCTATAGGATTTACTAGGAGCTTCTTCATGGCCTAATCCGGCACCCTTGGCATTGGCTGAGAATTCAGCAACGAATGGAAGAACCGTCTTGGGCTTCGAGAAACTTTCAACCAGTTTCTTTTTAGCTGCAAGTTGGGCTTCCAATTCCTTGATGATTTTCTCTTTGAGGTCAAGGTGCTCAAGAGCCTTGTTATATTATTCAATTGCATTATTGAAGTTCTCTTCGAGGGAGTCAGTCTTTGCGACTTTCTCTCTCAAGATGCTCTCTTCGGCTTTTAGAGATTTGATCTCTTTAGCCTGAGTCTTCACGACTCGACGACATTTGTCGTAAGTCATGATCAACTCCTTGTACTGGGCCATTAGTTCTGACTCATCGTCAGAGGAGCTATCCTCACAATCATGTTCAGAGACTTCAGAATCTGAAAGAGGGGTATGAGAGTTTACCTTTCCAGTAAACTGGGGCTCTTGATCATCATCTGTTTGAGCCATAAGCCCAAAATAAGCTTCTTCTTCTTCACTTGACTCAGATGAGTCGGAGTCACTAAGCGTCTTGCTCTTCTTGGCTATCAGGCTCTTCTCTTTCCTCTTTTTGTTGTGCGAGGATTTCTTTTCTTCTCTTCTACCACCCTCCTTCTTCTTATGAGGTCAGTCGACGATGACGTGACCTGGCTTATTACAGCAATAGCAAATGATGTCAGTCGAAACATATTTGTTCTGTTTAGAGGAATACCTGTCATGGCTACTTGAGCCTTTTCTTTGCCGATCACCATCGTGTCGTGATCTTCTATAGGAGGCATCCTTGCCTTTCCATTGCTTATTCTTGTTCAAGAATTTCTTGAACTGACGTGAGAGCAGTGAGAACTCTCCTTCTGATAGCTCAGAGCCTGAGGTACTCGGCTCAGAAGTTTCTTCTTCTTCACTAATTTCTGGAGCTGGAGCAGGGAAGACAGCCTTTGTCTTTCTAGAGGTGTCTGCTTTTAGAGCAACAGACTTTTCTTTGAGAGCAGACCTGCTCTTCTCTTCTTCAGCTTTCCCGGTGTTGAGTTGAAGCTCATATGACATAAGCTTCCCGAAGAGATTTTGTGGGTCTGTCTCAGCCAACTTCCCAAACTCCCTGATGGCACAGATCTTGTTGTCTCATTCTTTGGTCAGGGATCTCAGGAATTTGTCATTCAGTTCTCCATTAGTGAATACTCTGTCATAGACTCTTAGGTCATTCACTATCTTGAAAAAGTTCTCAAAGGTATCAGCAATGGTCTCTTTGCTTCCTTGTCGGAAGGCTTCATACTTCTGATTGAGGAGGGATCTCTGATCATCCATCACTTCTTCTGTTCCTTCCATTAAGGTAACCAAGGACTGCCACATCTCCTTTGTAGATTGACAGTGGATTAAGTTCTGCAGCATTGAGTCATCAACTGTACTTTTTATAATGTTTTTAGCTTTCTTGTCTAGAGAGACAAGTGCAATCTCGTCCTTGTCTAAATCCATCATCTTCTTTGGAACCTTCTTGGTAGGATCTATAGTGGAGAGAGTCATAGGGATATAAAGACCTTCTTCAACTATCATGAAGATCCTTGGATCCACAGCTTCCATAAAGAATTTGATCCTTTCTTTCCACATGGGAAAGTTGTTCTTATTGCATAAGAGAAGCTTGGCAAAATCCTTTGCCTTGTCCATGATAGGTAGATCTCAAATAACAACTATTGCAGGAACTGATCAAGATGTTAACCTTTTTAACGATCAACCTCCCTCTGATACCAATTGAAAGATAATGTCAACCTAAATCACCTAGAGGGGGTGAATAGGTGAGTTGTGTGTCTTTTGCGGAATAAAAAATCTCAGAACAGAGCACAGATCTATCTACCAAATTATCACAGACGAGACAAGATTTATAGTGGTTCCCCGATCTTGGGTACATCCACTTTCTCTCACCGATCTAACAATATACTAGACTCGGCTACTTCACTATCTCGGATTGAAAATCAATCCTACCCTCGGAACAAAGTTCCTACAATCTCAATCCAACCAACTGGATCTACAACTCGGAAGACAAAACTTCCTACAAACTCGGAGTTGAAAACTCCTACACTCGGAGAAAACTTCTCCTACAAGAATGAAAAATTGTTTAAGAAAATACAAACAATGATTTCTCTGTCAGATCTGCAAGCAAGCAACCAGGATCTTCTTCTTGTAAGCTTTGCGGCAACAGATCTGGAATCTTCTTTGTCTTACACGATTGGGAAGAGGATGAGCAGTTGAAAAACGATCTCGATATGTAAAACTTCTTCAGTCTGATTCCTCTGAAAATCGAAACCCTTGCCGGAGAAAAACAGCGGCGGCGGCGGCTTTCTTTCCGTGAAGAGAGAGAGAGGAAACAGCGACTTGGAGAGAGAAACGGCTGCAGAAAAATCTCAATAATATTTGATCTTGAAAGCTTGTTATTCTTGTTAGGGTTTGTCGATTAGACATGATCTTATATAAGAATAATAATAATGGTCATAATTGGTTTTAATGACGTACACGTGGACCAATCATGTCACGGAATTTGAAAATCTGTCAAATCTGTACTTAGCGAAATTTCAGAGAAAACAAAGTGATATACATGAGTGAAGAAACGACTACTCGAGTAGGTATAAAACTACTCGAGTGGATAGAGGGAACTAACTCGAGTATATAACTCAGGACTACTCGAGTAGCTAGAAAATAACTACTCGAGTACATATAATCAGCTTACTCGAGTACTTAGAAGATCTACTCGAGTATACAGAAAAGTTTCACGGCAAGTGGAGTTGAATTACTCGAGTACACGTTGTACTACTCGAGTAGGTGAGAAAAACTACTCGAGTGGTTTGATGAACTACTCGAGTGATAGGACTTAAAGAAATTTCTGAACACTTAAAAATGAGCTACTCGAGTAGTCAGACTGAACTACTCGAGAGAATAAAATCTACTCAAGTATATGAAAAAGACTTACTTGAGTAAATGACTTGGAATAACTTTAGGAGAAGAGAAATTTAGTTTACTCGAGTATGAAGCTTGAACTACTCGAGTAGTAAGTGAACTACTCGAGTAAATAACTTATACTACTCGAGTATGAAAAATTTACTCTTGAGATAGAAAACAGTTACACGAGTCAGAAACTATAACTACTCGAGTATATATATACTTACTCGAGTGGTCTACTTAGAAAGACTAGGAGAGTGAAATCTGTATTTCTAGAGTAAGAAGAATGATCTACAAGAGTAGTTAAGTAAGCTACTCGAGTATGTGACAGTCTACTCGAGTATATGGACTTAACTTCACGAGAGGGAGATATACTTACTCGAGTATAAGAATTTCACTCGAGTATAAAGCAAGTATTTCACTCGAGTGGTTAATGACCTACACGAGTAGAATACTTAGAAAAATTTTCAAGGTGGAAATTCTTTCTTCTTTGGTGAGATCAGCATCCAACTCCATTCACATAGTCCAAATGCTTGAATATGAAGTGTATCCCAATAGAGAGGTTACACATGGGTCAACACTTTGGGTCATACAATGAGGGATTACATTGCATGGTCCTGTGTTTGGTGACCCATTGTACACTGACATTGGTCTACACTTCCCATTGGAATCTTGCAACCACATAACTCAAACAAAGCATCAAATACAACTTAATTCATCTTAGTTCAAGGGTGACTTCATCAAATCTGGGTTAATATGGATACAATACCCAACATCACATTTGTTGGAGGAAATCTTGTGAGCTAGAAGATCAAGAAATAGTCTGTGGTCTCCAGGTGCAGTGCAGAAGCAGAATATGATAGTATGACATCGACCACATGTGAGTTGAAGTGATTACAAGCTCTCATGCTTGACTTAGAAGAGGTCTACAACTATCCTCTTCCTATATTCTTCGACAACAAGGCCGCAATATACATCTCCAAAAATCCGGTCTTTTATGAGAGAACAAAACACATAGAAGTCGGCTGTCATTTTATTCAAGAAGAGATCTTGAAGAAACGGATTTGTACTATGTTCGTCACTTCTGACAACGAGTTGACAGATATCTTCACCAAGCCGGTGTCCGCTTCCTTTTTCCACATTTGCGACAAGCTGAGCATGATTGATATCTATGCTCCAGCTTGAGGGGTCGGGAGTGTTGTGGTATGGAGGCCGGGCGGCCTGTTGCAGTTCAGAGGCCGGGTGGTCTGACGGTTTATCTCAGCAGCTTGTCTGTCAGCCTATTGTTGTTTGGAGGTCGGTTGGTCTAGCGGTTTGTTTCTGGTGACTTTGAGACCGAAGATCTAGCGGTATCTTGTGGCGGCTTGTTCTCTGTGGCGCTTGTTCTCTCCTTCTGGTGGTTGTCGGGCGGTTAGCCTACTTGTCTAACCGCACGACTTGTTCGGTTTGTTTATTTGTAAAGTCGCATATACTTGTAATTATTTAGTCCTACATTGCTTATTTGTAATCTCTCTCATCTTCTCCATTCTATAAAAGTGAGGTTATACCTTTGTAATACATATCTTTTTTGGATAATAAAATTTGTTACTCCAAATTTTCGGCCTGTTTGTTTTCTATTTGCACAATCAAGAATACAAAAACAAACTTTAACTTAATAAAATAAAAAAACCTTGACCGTGGGGGTTCCCGAAGCTTGAACATGCTCCTCTCGAAGAAGTGCCCAACTGAGGTTAGGAAGATCTGACCGAAATATCTCCCGTATCTGAATACCTAATGCTGGCTTTAAGTAGTGACCCGCTATTAGATTTGACTCCAATCCGGGAGATTTATATCATTCTCTCTCGAGAGGTGCATGCAACTCTATTTATTATTGAGCGCTCACTTCAATCTATGGGCCTCTCAGCTAGCCAAGAATGAAAGCATGAAAGAAAACTATATATTGATAATATAGTTTCATTTGAAATAAATTAAGAGCCTAAATTCAAAAAAAGAGAAAGAGAGCTTTTGTGCACGCTACTTCCGCCACTCATGACAAATACGACTCACGTGGCACCAAGTGTGTCTTTTTGGGTTACTCAACTAATCAAACTCGACTCACGCTCCCATTCTTCGTAAGAAATACGTATCCGCAGATGTGACCTTCGTTGAGAATGCATCCTATTTCTCTTCTGACCCCTCTCCCTCTCTAGTTGTTTTGTCTTCTCCTACCGTCCCCTCCACCACGTCTAATCCCATCGAGATTTTCCCACCATCGCCTCCACCATCTCCTCTTTCTCTCTCTCCCTCATCACCACTGCTCTATCCCTCCTCTCTGCGGCCATCTCTCTCCACTCTCGGGCCAGCTCTCTCTGTCATGGATGCTCCGGTTACTGAGGAACACACCGACCTAGATCTTCCCATTGCTCTTCGCAAAGGGGTGTGGAGTGTACCCAGCACCCGCTGGCTGCTGTTGTTTCATATGATCGTCTCACTCCTCGCAGGGCGTTTGCATTGGCTATCTCTGCGACTGCCACTCCTCGCACCTACTAGGAAGCTCTTGATGTTCCTCATTGGAAGGCCACCATGGATGAGGAAATTGCTACCCTCACTGAACGGGGTACCTGGACCCTTGTTCCTCCCCCTTTAGGAACCGATGTGTTGGCTGTCGCTGGGTCTTTGTTGTAAAGTTCTGTCCGGATGGCAGCGTGGATCGCTACAAGGCCCGCCTGGTTATTAAAGGCTTCACTCAGACCTATGGTGTTGATTACTTTGACACCTTCTCTCCTGTTGCTCGTCTCAGCACCATTCGGGTCCTTCTCTTTGTGGCTGTCAATAGGGATTGACCCATTTCACAGTTGGATGTTAAGAATGCCTTTCTCTATGATGATCTTCAGGAAGATGTTTGCATGGAACAACCTCCTGGGGATGTTGCTTAGGGGGAGACACGAGTATGTCGGCTGAAGAAGGCCATCTATGGCCTAAAGCAAAGCCCTCGGGCTTGGTTTGATAAGTTTAGCGACATTGTTACGGCCATTGGTTTTGCAAGAAGTTCAGCCGATCACTCCTTGTTCATTCTCAAAACCTCCTCGGGTCTGGTGGTTCTTGCGGAATATGTGGATGACATTCTTCTTACTGGCGATGACCAAGCTGGGGTAGCTTTGACAAAGAAACACCTCCGTCACCACCTGGTCACAAAGGATATGAGCTCCCCAAAATACTTTCTGGGGATTGAAATCTCTAGAAAGGCCAATTCCATGGTCTTTTACCAATGGAAGTATGCTCTTGATCTACTAAAAGAGGTAGGGTTGACTGGTGCTAAACCTGCCCGATGTCCTATGCCTGCTAGAGAAGACAAAACTTGGACAGATGACTCGCCTCTTCTATCCGATCTTACGAGGTACTGGCTTCTGGTTGACAAACTCATTTATCTCACGGTAAACAGACCCGACATCTCCTATGTTGTGGGCAAGGTGAGCCAATTCATGCAAGCACTTAGGGAGTGTCATCTACAATCTGCCCTAAGGATATTTGAGTATGTTAAAGCAGAGACAGGGAAAGGACTTCTTTTTTAAAAGAATGGTCACTTGAGGGTTGAAGCGTACTCAGATTCGAGCTATGTTGATGACAAAGGTGACCGCAAGTCAACATCGGGTTTTTGCACATTTGTTGGAGGAAATCTTGTGAGCTAGAAGATCAAGAAACAGTCTGTGATCTCCAGGTCCAGTGCAGAAGCGGAATATCATAGTATGACATCGACCACATGTGAGTTTAAGTGGTTACGAGCTCTCATGCTTCACTTAGGAGAGGTCTACAACTATACTCTTCCTATGTTCTGCGACAACAAGGCCGCGATATACATCTCCAAAAATCTGGTCTTTCATGAGAGAACAAAACACATAGAAGTCAACTGTCATTTTATTTAGGAAGATATCTTGAAGAAACAAATTTGTACTCCATTCGTCACTTCTGACAACGAGTTGACAGATATCTTCACCAAGCCGGTGTCCGCTTACTTTTTCCACAGTTGCGACAAACTGGACATGATTGATATCTATGCTCCAGCTTGAGGGGTCGGGAGTGTTGCGATATGGAGGTCGTGCGGCCTGTTGCAGTTCGGAGGCCGGGCGGTTTGGCGGTTTATCTCAGCAGCTTGTCTGCCGGCCTTTTGCTGTTTGGAGGATGGGCGGTCTAGCGGTTTGTCTCTAGTGACTTTGAGACCGGCGGTCTAGCGGTCTCCTGTGGTGTCTTGTTCTCTGTGGCACTTGTTCTCTCCTTCTGGTGGTTGTCGAGCGGTTAGCCTACTTGTCTAACCGCACAACTTGTTCAATTTGTTTATTTGTAAAGCCGCATCTACTTATAATTATTTAGTCTCACATTATTTATTTATAATCTATCTTATCTCCTTCATTCTATAAAATGGAGACAATACCTTTGTAATACACATTTTTTTGGATAATAAAATTTGTTACTCCAAAGTTTCGGCATGTTTGTTTTCTGTTCGCACAATCAAGAATGCAATAACAAACTTTAACTTAATAAAATAATGAAACCTTGTCTGTGGGGGTTCCCGAAGCTTGAACACGCTCCTCTCGAAGAAATGCCCAACTGAGGTTAGGAAGATCCGACCGAACTCTCGTCCCGTATCCGAATACCTAATGCTGGCTTTAAGTAGTAAACCCCGCTATTAGATTTGACTCCAATCCGAGAGATTTACATCGATCTCTCTCGAGAGGTGTGTGCAACTCTCTTTATTCTTGAGCGCTCACTTCAATATATGGGCCTCTCGGCTAGCCAAGAATGAAAGCATGAATGAAAACTATATATCGATAATATAGTTTCATTTGAAATAAATCAAGAGTAAATCAAGAGCCTAAATTCAAAAAAAGAGAAAGAGAGCTAGAGCATCATAATTGATCAACTCATCCTCGAATCATCAAGATCGAGTACTATAAGGAATTAGTTACTCACTATGGAGGGGGAAGAGAAGAAAGAGTGGTAGGAATCCATTAGAGAAATTAAGCAAAAGAGAAAGAAAGAAGTTGAGAAAGAGAAGAAGAGGAGAGATAAAACTAGTTCAAAACTTCTACTATGGAAAAGTACATAAACGAGAACTAATTTAACTTACAACTAGTGCACTATAGAAAATTATAACAAGTAAGAAAAAGTTCATAAACTAGAAGAAAAAAGAAGAAAAGACCCTACTATCATTCTAGAAAATGAAATTACAAGACTATTACAACACTTGCATGAAATGAAAAGCCAAGAAGACTTGAAATAAGAGAGAGAGAGAGAGAGAGAGAGAGAGAGAGAGAGAGAACAAGGAAGAACACTTAAAAAGAGCTCAAGAATCTGATTGGCAGCACCTCCCCTCCCAAAGTCTGGATGCTCAACCCTTGGAGATGCTCTCAATTTATAGAAATTTTTCTTGTTGGGTCACTCCCCCATTACATGCCTGAGTAGGGCGTGTACCTGGGGCGTGTCACATTTGGCATGACTTTTCTGGCTGAAATTAAATGCTGAAAGTGACATGGGTGGTAGCTCTGAGGTAGGAACTTGTTGGTTCTGAGGTAGGTGTCCTGAAAAGGATATTGAATGTAGGAACTTGCTGAAGTTCTGAGTGTAAGGCTGATGACATAAGGTGTAAGCTCAGAGGAGCATATTTTGAGGAATTTGGCCTTGTGTAACAAGAGTTAGAAAGGTGGGAGGGACAGTGGATGTACCCTTGTTAGAAGAACCACTATAAATATGTGTGTGTTGTTCTGTGTTGTTTTCTTAATTGCAGGTTGCATGTCTTGAAAGCAGAATTGAATCAACTAATAAAGCACCTAAAGTAAGGAAAATAAAAGATAGTCACTAAGGACTAATAAACTTATCCCCCCCTCTCTAGGTGATTTAGCTATCCTTGAAAATAAATACTTTCAATTATACTCTATATCTAGAGAGTCAGATAAAAGAATAGGACTTTCTGCTCTTTCTTTTTTCCTTTTATCCTAAGAACACAATCAAATTTCTTCAGGTATTCCCCTCTATTGCAGCAATAGTCTCTTCCTGACTTGTTCTAGTGCTTGTCATATCTTCAATAGAAACTATCTCTTCAGTAACATCTAAGTCCTCTTGGCTAGAGTGCCTAGGTTGTCCCTCTCCCTCAACCAAATCACCAAGTACTTCAGTGATTCTTGCATGGGCAGAGGACTCAAATGCACAACATTTATTAAATATTTGGTGTAAGCCAAGCAATATATAAATGTTAGGCTTGATCCTAACATTAATTTAATGTTGGGAGGCCAAGCCCAGCATTTAATGCTGTGCATGGCCACCCAACATGTTTGTTGTCATGTGATATGACAGCTAGATGCCCTTAAATTACAAGGGCCCGGTCCAAGCCTGGGCCTAGTTTAAGCAAGGCCCAACCTGGGTCCGACAGTAAAAAGCCTTAGCCCGAGGGGGGGGGGGGGGTCTGGTCCTGACCTGGGCCTGGTACGCCTTATTTGCACTTCTAACTGTAGGTGTTGGTGCAAAATTTATTTCCTAGTTCGTCCACATTCAACAACTGACTAGGGAGTTCATTGAAGATATTGAAGACTGCAACTGACTGGTTACTTTGCCCTGCAGGGCTCGGCGAGCGAAAAAGAAACATAAAAATGGGTGTCCCTGGCTGCGACGAACACTAAACTGACCCACCACAACAAATGCCTCTCTTGTTACGGACTCTTAAATTACTCTAAGAAAGACTACAAAGGAATACACGATTGCTTTGAACACATCTTGGAGAGGCCTGCCAAAGAAGGTGTTGTAGGCAGAGCTGGACTCTAAAACCACAAATTGAATGTCAAGAGTGGATTATCTCGGGGAACTCCCCCAATATCACTGGGAGAGTGATCATGCCCCATACTTGGACATGATGGTTGTTGAATTAGTATATCAATCCACTCGCCGGATTGAGATGTTCTACGACGATCTTCATACTCTGGATTGTGTATACTAATAGAATATCAAACGAGCTGCTATTGTCAATAAGAATCATGTTGATGCGAAAGCAAGTGTCTCTAATCCATGTGCTGATGACAAGAGGGTCTCGGTGCCACATCCCCCTCAAGTCTTCATACCCGAAACGAATGGCGGTATCTAGGCATGACTTTTTATCTGCATAGCCTTTCTTATGATGCGTGATGGCGAGAACTTGAAGAGTGAGGATGGGGGACCTGGTGATGGTCACCACCTCCCCTCCTATGAGCCTCTCCCCGATCCCTCTTGACGTGCTGGAGGTTGTCCACTTGCTGTAACTGACATTGTAACAGCCTCTGCAAGAAGAGGAGTGTTACCGGCATGGGTAGATTTATCAGGGGCGTGGAACTCTCCCCTTGACATTGCTATTAGCTAGGAGTGCTTGCGCAGAACAAACTCTAACTTCAAGGTATTTTCGATGGGCACCAAACTGTTGTTTGTCGCTAAGCGCTCTCCCAATCCAGAGAATCAAACCGATTCAGCTCGAGAGTGAGCCAAACACACGAATAATTAAACGAGAACCAGCAGCAGAGACGACAAGACATTTTTGCATAGAAAACCCAAAAAAAAGGAAAAGCCGACGGGGCCAGTTCGGTGTCGACCAAATCCACTAATTTGTCTGAGGCTACAAGTGTTATAATCTTCGAGAGGGTGATTGATAGGCCTCCGCTCCGATTATAATTACAAGTACTTCATGGCGAACAAGAACTAAAGTCTTCATTCGCTCTTGTAGGAGGAGCTTCTTGAGCGGGCCGCATGAGAAGGCACTTGGGAGGGGGACTTGAGTTAACATTTGAGATCAGACTTGGAAGAAGATCTCCAAGTTACTCTTAAAGGAACACTTCAGAACCAAAGAAGAAGATCTTCAAACACAGGAGAAGAATATCTTTGAGTGAGCTTCACCAAAAGAAAAAAAAAACTTGCACAATAAAATATAGAATTGGATTCAAAATAAATTATTGAAACCGGGTTGCAAGGACACAGAGCACAGCGAAAATCACGTGTCCCCCTCCTGCCTTAGTCCTTATTAATTTCCTGCACTCTCTCTCACTTTTAAAAGTGCATTACAACGTTAGAACAGGAATCATTGTTGTCTCCATCCCCCCTTTCAAACGTCTTTCCAAACTCTCCATCTTCTTCCCCCTTCCTCTTTCTCACTACACCTTCTTTACCAAAAACCAGACCCTCTATTATTTCCATCACATCACCACTCTCTCTTCTAGTCTTCTCCCACTCTCTCCATCTTCAATACAATTATTTCTTATTCTTCTTCCTCACTCATCCTCCTCTTCTCCTCAACAATGGCTGCTGCAATTCCCCACTACAGTTTTCTCTCCTTCCCTAAACTCCTACTCTTTCCTCTGCTTCTACTCGTTTTTCGTCCCATTTCCTCCACCATGGATTACTCGGAGAAAGAACTTCTCTTCTCCATTATGGACTCCATGTCCTCCGATAGGGACTGGAGGTCCTACGGCAAACCAGACCCCTGCAATCCAAGCACCTCCTGGCCCGGTTTAGAGTGCAAGCTCGGCTCCGACGCCCATTTTCATGTCACTAAACTTGTCTTCGGCACACTTCCCAATCCCACCTGCGGCAGCTCTGCAACCTTCCCTTCCCAAATCTTCTCCCTTTCATTTCTTCAATCCGTTCACTTCCTCAACTGCTTCAACACCAGAAGAACCGCCCTGTTTTTCCCCCATCCCCACGCTTCTCTTCAGCAGCTGAGTCTCAGAGGAAACCAAGCTCTATTCGGCTCCATTCCCCCTCAAATCTCCTGTCTGAAATCTCTCCAAGTCCTCACCCTTTCCCAAAACCGTCTCCATGGCGAAATCCCCGAGTCAATCTCTCTTCTTTCTTCGCTGATACATCTTGACTTGAGCTACAACTCATTAACAGGGACGATTCCGGCAAAAATATGGAAGCTGAGAAGCCTCGTGGATCTTGATTTAAGCTTTAACGCGCTCGCCGGAGCAATCCCAGACTCAATCGGAGAACTGGGCTTGCTTCAAAAACTCGATTTGAGCTCCAATGCGATCGCCGGGAGCATTCCGCAAAGTGTGGGGAAGCTAAAGTTCTTAACTTTCCTCGCTTTAAGCGACAATAAGTTGACCGGACATCCTAATCCGGCGGCCGGGCTTGCCAACCTGCAGAACCTTCAATACCTGATCATGGACAGCAATCCAATGTTTTCTCCCTTGCCGCCGGAGCTTGGGAGGCTGCACAGGCTTCAGGAGCTGAAACTGGCGAACTCCGGCTACTCCGGGAAGATCCCCGGCAGCTTCACCGGGCTGAGGAATTTGACTGCATTGTCTTTGGAGAACAACCATTTAAGCGGCGAAATACCACCGGGCCTCGGCGAACTTAGCCGGATTTATCATCTGAATCTGAGCAGGAACATGCTCGGCGGCGTGGTTCCCTTCAGTGCTGACTTCCTCCGGCGTCTGGGGAGGAATTTGGATTTGAGTGGGAATTCAGGGCTCTGTTTTAATGGCGGCTCTCTTGTTTCAGGAGAGATTTTCTGTGGGGTTGGGCTTTGTGGGAGTACTAAGCCTCCTCCTTCTTCTTCTTCTTCTTCTAATGTGCAGAAGCCATTGGTGAGCTCGTCAGTAATGTTGTTCTATTATTCATCAATATTCGAGTCCCGGGTGTTGTATTGGGCGTTTGGATATGCGGGTTTCAACGCAGTCTTCTTCTATCTTTGCCTTTGCCTTTGCCTTCTTCTCTAGGCAGATCGCTCTGTCCCCTGTTTTCTGGTTTTTTTTTTTTTGCCTGTAATGTTATTAGTTTATAAATTTATATATGTCCATCACTTCTACTTATTTATTTATTTATTTATTTCAGTTTACTGTTTACTTACAGCTTAGATATTCTTACCAAATTTGTGTTGGTTGGAGAGTTTTGATTTTAGGGAATTGGAATTCGTAAAATCAAAACCTCCAAGGAATTAGAACTGGACTGAATTCCAATGAGGTTGTTCCACAAATCCAAAATCCGGAGGAATTTGAATTGGAATTGATAAAATCAAAACTTTCAAAAAATTAGAACTGGACTGAATTCCAATGAGATTGTTCGGCAAATCCAAAATCCAGAGGAATTTGAAGGACAAATTTCCACAATAGCCCCTTAAATAATGGAAAGTATAAGTATAGCCCCTTTTTAAAAAGGCTTCCCAATATAGCTCTTTTTTCATAATTAAGATGTCTAACCAGAGTTTTATATAATTAGAAATAGAATTAATTAAGTATGATTTAACACGTTTTCAATATGGCCCTCTTTTGATAACCATTCTCATTCTAGCCCCTTTTTCGTTTAGTCCCACACCGTTTTGAGTCTTTATTTACTTGTTTGAGAGCATATAAAAAAACATATTGTCTCATAGCTAACCACACAAACCAAGCTTGCATATCTTCATATAAAGATTTGATATCTACAGCTTGCGGGTTAGTAATTTAAAAATTTTATTCTTTAATTATTTTTTGATTTAATAGCAAAAAGTTGTTAATTTTTTGTTTAATTAGTTCAATGTTTAGTATAGTTTTTATGATTTGATTAGTTCAATGTTTAGTATAGTTTTTATAATTTTTTTGCTTAATTAGTTATATGTTTAGTTGTTTTTAATTAGTTCAATGTTTAGTGTAATTCTTCTGGCGGGTAATTCTTCTTCATCTTCCTTTTTCGTCGGGCTTTTCGTCGAATCTCTATTTACCGTTAACCACGGCCGGAGGTCGGAGATCAGAGTACGTAGGGTTTCGTGGTTTTCGCGCTCCGGGGTTTTGATTTTGGGGCCGATGGCTGCTCATTCGGATTTCGAAGCAGCGGCATGCTTGTTTTCTGTTCTTCTCTTTCATTTTTTGAGTTTTTTGTCAAGTTCTAGAGCATGCTTTCGTGGCTTCTTGCGTGAATTACTCCTAGTAACAACTATCATTGTTTAAATTTTTGGGACGATGGACTTCAAGTTTCGTTGGTTTAATTTAGTTCTTTGATTTTTAGCTCTCTCAATGCTTCTGCCATTTTGAACTATTATGTTAGTTTTGATGAGTTGCAGTTCATTTTTTGTACTGATTTTAGCATTCTGGCCCGTTTTCACTTAATTCTAGCTTGATCTGCTCTCCATTGTTTAAGCTCCCGGAGATTTCTGATTTGGTTTCTAGTTTTTAATTAGTTCAATGTTTAATTGTTTTTAATTAGTTCAATGTTTAGTTGTTTTTAATTAGTTCAATGTTTAGTTGTTTTTAATTTGTTCAATGTTTAGTTGTTAATTTTTTGATTAATAATAATTGATTTAATAAGTTATTAATAAATGTTTTTTTAATTCAGTGTTTTTCGGGTATTACAATCATGTCTGATGGTCTTGAATTCGAAATTGATGAGTGTGAAGTGTATCAGCAACAAAGATTAGATGTTGATTTAAATGAATTGGATGATAACAGCAGTGACGACTCCCTTGATAATGAGGATGATGAAAATATTTCTGAAACTCAAAATAGGGTTAAAGAAATATTTGAACGATCAATTTCAGTTGATCGTAGTTGGGTTGATCGTGTAATTGTTGACAATTCATTCATTCAATTTGCTAGAACAATAAAAGATTGGACGGTTGAAGAAGATTTTGATGGAGAACAGTCACAAGATAACCAAATCATGGACTTTTTAATACCTCACGATTTACATGTTGGAATTATTTTTAAAACAAAATGGGATTCAATTTAAAACATTTCAGTCTAATCAGTGCAGATTAGTCCTAGTATGCTTAGATAACATGCATTCTAGTCGACCATGTCCATGGAAATTAAGGGCTATTGTTTCCAAAAAACACGGATGTGCTTGGTTGATTTCAAAAATTTCTGGTTCGCATATATGTACAAATGCAAGCATACAAAATGATCACAGACAATACACTGCACGATTTATTGCAAGATTTATTACTCCTGTACTTCGGACACAAATAGACATTAAACTGAGCGAGATAAGAGGTCGGATAAATGCAAAATTCAATATCATGACGAGCTACAAAAAAGCATGAGACGCCAGACGGAAAGCAATAAAATATGTTTTGGGGGGTTGGTCTGAATCCTATAAAATTCTGCTTCGATATTTAGATACAATTTGCATGTATAACTCCGGTACAATCTATGATATTTATACTTCTGAAAATAATAAATTTCAAAGATTATTTTGGGCTTTCGGACCCTCAATTGAGGGATGGACTAGTTGTCGTCCTGTTCTTAGCCTTGATGGAACATTTTTATTGGGTCGTTACCGGGGTACTATGTTGATAGCTGTTGGTATAGATGCTAATAATGGACTATTTCCTTTAGCATTTGCTGTTGTTGAATCAGAGTGTAATGATTCATGGGAATGGTTTTTAAATCGGCTTAAAGAATTGCTTCCAGTTATTGCTAGTTGTCCAAATCTTTGCATTATCAGCGACAAACACGCAGGATTAATTCGAGGAGTTGCATCCGAGCTTCTGTATGCAAAACATAGACATTGTTTGCGACACTTACGTGAAAATTTTAAAAAGACGGTTAGAGGTTTTGGTTTGAATGGGATTGATATGTTGTGCGATAAAATGTATTGGGCGGGCAATGAATCAGATTTTTTATCATTTATCCAAAATATGGAACATATTAAAATGGTTGATCAAAGAGCATATGATTGGTTGGTGGCTAGGGATGTTGAAAAATGGACTTTGTTATATGACGGTGGAGCTAGATATGGCACTATGACGACAAACGCGAGCGAAAGTTTCAATGGAGTACTTAAACGAGCGAGAGGGTTACCCATACAAGCATTAGTATCAGCTACATATTATCACTGTATTGCATTATTTCTGAAAAGATGTGAAGATGCGCTCAAATGGGAAAATGATGTAGTGTCCAGGTTTGTGCCTAAAGTAATGACAATGTTAGGTAATCGGGAAGCAACAGCAAGGAATTTATGTAGTCCAGTTCAGATAAATCGCACAGAATTTTCATGCTACGATAATAAAAATATAGTACATCGTGTACTGCTCGATGAGGATCAATGTTCATGTAGTTGTCATAGTATGGTCTTATATCACGTCCCTTGTGCTCATATGATTGCATCACTTGCAACTACACGTTGTTCACATGAGCCGTTGGTATCAGACTTTTATATAATATGCAGTTACAAAAATACGTACAGTGGCAGTTTCCATGCTATTCCAGATATTACAGGGTGACAACCATTAGACGCAACACGAGGTATTATTGAGCTCCAACCACCCACTTTAATACGAAAGATTGGACGCCCACAATCTCGCCGACATCATAATACAATGGATGAGCACATTGATCGCAGTAATAAAAGATGTGGTATTTGTAAAGAATTGGGACACAATCGATCAACATGTCCCAGAAATCCAGAAAATCGAAGGTAAGAAATTGTTTGTTTATAAAATTTTATTACATTTCGTATACAAATCGATATCTGAAAAATATGTTTTAATGTTTGCTTTTAATTTTCCAGGCGTTATGGAGGACTGCAGTAGCTGTTGCGAAGAATGGATGCACTGCTGTTAACATCTGCTGTTAGCGAAGAAATGAACTAGTTATTTGTTTTGTTTATTTGAGAATGTTAGCATTTGCTGTAGCGAAGAATATTTATGTGTGTACAATTGGAGAATGTTTAGCATCTGCTGTTTATGCTATTTTTATATCCTTCATCGTTTTCTAATCGTTCCAGCCTCGTTTTGTAATCTTTTCATCAAATTAAGTGAAAAAAGGTTATATTGTGATTTTTTTCCAAAAAGGGGCTATATTCATACTTTATTTTTATTAGGAGGCTATACTGGAAATACCCTAAATCCGGCTTAAGGTAATGAAATTTCTTAATTATGAAAAAAGGGCTATATTGGGAAGCCTTTTTAAAAAGGGGCTATACTTATACTTTCCATTATTTAGGGGGCTATTGTGGAAATTTATTGGAATTCGGAAAATCAAAACCTCCAAGAAATTAGAACTGGACTGAATTCCAATGAAGTTGTTCGGCAAATTCAAAATCTGAGGAATTTGAATTGGAATTTGTTCACCTTCTTAGGGAATAAGATCGAAAATGACGGCGGAGGAAGAATAAAAACCAGAGACGCTCGCAAAACAAAAAAAACCTATCTCTCGCGGAAACAACTTCTCTTCTATGACACATCTCATCTCCGCTTCGTCAATCGGCAACTCGCTCATTTCCAGAATCAGTCCCGGCGACGGCTCGACTTGCTCTTCTGCTTAGGATGAGTAATCATTTTCTCCTATGTTTTGGCACCAAAGTACCTGTTATAGAATTAAGGGAATCCATGAGAAGGGTTGTGAGAGAGAAAATTATCAAACCAGCAGGAAAAACCAATGGGGAAGACGAGAATTGGTCCATGCGTGAAATGAAAATCCATGGTTTTGCAATTTCAATTCCGTTGTTAATCTCATCTAGCCGAACACATACAAAAGAATAATTTATGCCCAACACCAATTCCTGAGGCCAATTTCCGTTTAATTTAACGGACGCTTTAGGGTATTTTTCAAGGCGATTGTTAACCGCAACCCGTTATTTTGCTAGTCGCATCTCAAAATCTTTCAATTTTTTGAGCCTTTTCGAAATACGCATAGTACATGCAATATCAGGAAAAGTGTTCAACAAGAAAGTTGTAGATATCGACGAGATCTACAACTTTCGTGCTGATCACGTTTCCTAAAAATGCATGTACAAGACGTACTTTGAAAATATGTCAAGCTTTTGCGCCTTTTCGAAATACGCATGTAATTTCGGGAAAAGCGTTCAACACGAAAGTTGTAGATCTCGTCGATATCTACAACTTTCGTGTTGAATACATTTCCCGAAATTGCATGTACAAGACGTATTTCGAAAAGACACAAAAAATTGGACGATTTTGAGGTGCAACGAGTCAATTACGGGTTGCAGTTAACAATCACTATTTCCCACTGCTGCTGCTAGGATTTTTTTGATCCCTGCTTTTCTTTTTCACCGATAGCAAGTATTTTACACGGTAAAATGAAAAATAATACTCAAACACGAAAGTCTTATTTCCTTTTTATTGAGAGAAATACAAAAATTTAGGAAACAAAAACAAACAAATAAGTTGTCCTCCTTGAGACTTTACAATAACTTTTAAATAAGTATTTTGAGGCAGTCCTTTTGCATCCATTTACGCAGAATTAGGCACCACTTCTGAAACGAAGCTTTTCTCCTTGCCGGTGCAACCTAGGTGCTGTGGGACTCGGGTTCTTGAACAAAGGCGGCGAGACGCTTACAGCACGCGAGATTCTTCCATGGCTGTATAATCCCATCCCAAAGCTGGTCTTCACTGACTGGCACGAGAAGAAGACGACCCCTCCTTTGGCGCGGAAGTTGAATATGTTGGAGTTACCATGATGATCTGGAAGTGGTCAAACATGTAATCTCACTGCCAACGCGATATGAGCCTGCAGGGTCGCACATAAGAGATGTGGAGAAGTTGGATGACTGACTGTGTTGGTAAAGGTTACCAATCACCGACCTGAATGGGGTTGTGGGCAAAGTGTTGCCTTATAGGATCATCGGGTTGGACAAATGTTGCCTTGAAGGGCTGGTTAGGTTTGTCGTCCGAGGGTCAATGACATTAGTCGAGAATTGTCTTGTGATTCCCGCCGATCGGCGAGAATCGTCTCCCTGATTCTCGACGATCGACGAGAATCGTCGAGAATCAATTGTTGATTCTCGACGATCGACTACCTTGACAATTATCGTCGACCGCGGCTCGACGATCGTCGAGTATCATTGTGAATCGTCGAGCGAAGCTCGACGATCGGCGAGAATCGTCGAGTATGGTACTCTGATTCTCGCCGATCCTGTATGATACTCGTCGACTGATTCTCGCCGAACCTGCACAGTGATTCTCGCCGATTGTCGCCGATTCTCACCGATTGATACTCGCCGATTCTGAGCCCTATTTTGGGTGGTCTGCGGATAGCGATTTTCCTGAGTTTATTTTATACTTTAGGTATAAATATAACACTTAGGGTTTCGGGTATGTATGCGATCTTCTCTGTGCGAATCGAACCCGACGGGAAGAGTTCCGCTCGTTCGCTCCGCCGATCCCGATCCCGCCGCCGGAAGTGTTCCGCCGCCGCGTTTGCTCCGCCGACTACCTTCTTTCCGGCGATCGTCGCTGGCGCTGCAATCCCTGGCGCGGACCTAGCAGTCCGTGGGAAGGCAAAGGTGCGGTCTTCTCCTTCCCGATCTTCCGTGCGACGGAAAGCTCGGCGTTCTCCCGCTCGTGTGGACTTCTGCAGAAACGTGGACACTATTCCACGTTGGACTCGCCACTAGCAAGAAGATAAAGTTTGGAGCATCTCCGTTGAGTTGTAACTCAACGCCACCGATGTAATTTTTGCCTAGTTTTACTAACTTCTTGACTCAACTGTTCATGGCCCGATCCACATCTCTTTGGGTTTTTCTTGATGTTTTACTTTTCCGCTGCGTGCACAAGTGTTGTGCCTACCCCATAGAGAAACCCAACAGTGGTATCAGAGGGAGGTTCCGGCCATGACTGTTGTTTTGGAAGTTGTCTTATTCCAATGCGTGTAAACCTAGAGATTTAGAAGTGTTCTAAATGTCTAGATTTAGTCTTGGCACTTCGCCAAGAACGATTGGAATTTCGGTGGAATTTCTAAGTGTTAGAAATTGTTGTCTCCTTAGCAGTAACCATCCCTCGAGTATGTTGTGGATTTTGAATCCAACAAAGAGAGATGAGCTTGTCTACTGCTTAAGTTGAGCTGTCTTTGCCTTTGTCCAATGCATGTAAATCTGAGGATTTGGAAATTTCCGGATGTTCAGATTTAGCCCTTCCTTCTATCAAATGTTGATGGTGTCAGGATGTGCACATAAGGGATGCATGTGGTTTTAGAAGAATTGTTTTTCTTTGGATGTGCACATTGATCAAATGTTGATCATGGTTAATTGTTAACCTAAAATTGAAATCCCTTCTTTTAATATTAAGTGTTCGGATGCCTTCCGATGGATGACACTCTTCCTGCCTCGATCGATGAAATGTGGGCTTGCCAAAGCAAGGTGCATTAATCTATCTTGGTAAGGGTGCGAGCGGATAATTGTGATATCCCACTGTTGACATCGGGTCCAGCTTAACTAGGTGACCTCAAAGGTTGAGTGCCTAGAGGCATAGGGTTGGCATGCACCATATGATGGATGCGAATAAGGAGTTATTCACCAACCATACAAGAATTGCATGAGGATGCAATTGGCAAGCGTTGCCTACCTAAATAACCGCATCGTGAGAGGAACGCCAAAGCGGACTCATAGTGTTGGTGAAATACGGATCTTGTCCACTAAGAGAGTAGCTCGCATGAACTCTCCGAATTGTTAGTGAGGGCTATCATTTCGAATAAAATAGTGAGAGTATTTTAATTGAAGTCCTAATTAGAATAAATTGTAATTGAAATTTAGGTACTGATTTTATTCTGCATAAATTCTTGTAGAATTCCATGGCAAGCGTTTCACACTCCACGCTGTCTCTGAGAGCCATCCTTGAGAAGGATAAGCTCAGCGGGACAAACTATATGGACTGGTATAGGAACCTGAGAATTGTTCTCAGGCAAGAGCGAAAGCTCTATGTCTTGGAAGAAGAAGCCCCCGAGGTGCCAACCGGGAACTTTTCCCGTGCTGAGAAGGATACTTATAAGAAGTATACTGATGATGCTTTGGATGTCGAGTGTCTTATGCTTGCCACCATGAACTCTGAGCTTCAGAAGCAACATGAGAACATGGGGTGTAAGGAGATTGACGAGCATCTCAAGAAAATGTTTCAGGGGCAGGCTCGTCAAGAGAGGTTCGACATCACGAAAGCGTTATTTCAGTGCAAGATGGGAGTTCGAGACTCAGTAGGGACTCACGTACTCAAGATGATTGGGTATATTGAGAACCTTGAAAGGCTGGGTTTTCCTCTTGGTCAAGAGTTGGCCACGGATCTGATCCTACAATCGTTGCCGGACAGTTATGAGCAGTTCGTCTTGAACTACAACATGAATGAGATAGACAAGACACTGCCCGAACTCCTAGGCATGTTAAGAACTGCCGAGATCAACATGAAGAAGGCCAAGCCTGCCAGCCCCATACTGATGGTGCATAAGGGCAAGGGCAAAGCCAAGGGCTCCAAGAAGACGAAGGTAGGACCTAAGTCATATCTTGAGCTCAAGTCTTCAGCACTGATCAAGAAGAAGAGCACGGTGAAGGAAGGGAAATGCCACCACTGTGGCAAGGCTGGTCATTGGCGGAGGAACTGTCCTTCGTATATTGAGGGTCTGCAGAAATTGAAGGGAGGTATGACTTCCGCTTCTAATGTTTACGTTATAGAGATAAACCTTTCTGCTCCTTCATCTTGGGTGTTGGATACCGGATGTGGTTCTCACATTTGTACAAATGTGCAGGAACTGGGAAGGAGAAGATTGCTGAGTAAAGGGGAGGTGGACCTCCGCGTCGGCAATGGAGCAAGAGTTGCTGCTGTAGCCGTAGGAGTTTACCGTCTTTCTTTGCCCAGTGGGCTTGTAATAGAACTAGATAACTGTTATTTTGTTCCGGCGATGACTAGAAACATTATATCTATTTCATGTTTGGACATGATTGGATTTTCTTTTATAATTAAGAACAATTGTTGTTCTATATTTAAGAATGATGTTTGTTATGCTGTAGCCCAATTGTTTAATGGTTTTTACGTTTTGAACTTGGACCATCTGATCTGTAATGTAGAAAACAATAAAAGACTAAGAACAAATGACTCGAACCCTACGTTTCTCTGGCATTGTCGTTTGGGCCATATCAACGAGAAGCGCATATCCAAACTCCATAGAGATGGACTTTTGGACTCATTTGATTATGAATCATTTGAGCGATGCGAATCTTGTTTGTTAGGCAAGATGACTAAAGCTCCTTTCACTGGTTATACTGAGAGGGCTGAGGATCTCTTGGGTGTTGTACATAGTGATGTATGCGGACCCATGAGTTCCATGGCTAGAGGTGGGTATTTCTACTTTGTTACATTTACTGATGATTTCAGTAGATACGGATATGTGTATCTTATGAAGTGCAAATCCGAGACCTTTGAAAAGTTCAAAGAGTTCAAGAATGAAGTAGAAAACCAGTTGGGTAAAAGGGTTAAAGCACTCCGATCTGATCGAGGTGGCGAATACCTGAGTCATGAGTTCCGTGATCATCTGAAAGAGTGTGGTATTGTATCTCAGCTCACTCCACCTAGAACACCACAACATAATGGTGTGTCTGAGAGGAGAAATCGTACTTTGTTAGACATGGTACGTTCGATGATGAGTCATGCAGACTTGCCTGTTTCCTTTTGGGGTTTTGCTTTAGAGACTGCTGCAATGACATTGAATCGCGCTCCAACTAAAACGGTTCTGAAGACACCATATGAGATATGGACTGGGAAGCGTCCTTGTATGTCGTTCATTAGAATTTGGGGCTGTGAGGCATACGTGAGACGTCAAATGCCTGACAAGCTGGAACCCAAATCGGATAAATGTTATCTGGTGGGATATCCTAAGGAAACGAAAGGGTATTACTTTTACCTACCGTCTGAGGGCAAAGTGTTTGTCGCAAGGACTGGTGTCTTCTTGGAGAAAGAGTTCTTATCAAGAAAGACTGAAAGGGTAGAGCTTGAAGAAGTTCAAGAACCACATATAGTGAATGAACCAGAATTGGATTCTGAGACATGACTACAAGATGTTGTAGCTAGAGAACCTGCTCAGGGAACACAAGTCCTACGTAGATCTGATAGACCGAGGTTTGAGCCTGAGAGATATGGATTTCTCATGTCTCAAATAGGTAATGTGTTGCTTATGGATCATGATGATGAACCAGCAACCTACCAAGAGGCTATGAATGGACCGGACTCCGACAAATGGCTTGAGGCTATGAAATCCGAAATGGACTCCATGTATGCAAACCAAGTTTGGAACTTGGTGGAACCACCTGAAGGGGTACGACCCATAGGGTGCAAGTGGGTCTTCAAGAAGAAGACCGACATGGATGGGAATGTACAGACATTCAAAGGGCGACTGGTGGCTAAGGGTTTCAAGCAAATTCATGGTATTGACTATGATGAGACCTTTTCCCCTGTTGCCATGGTTAAGTCCATAAGGATATTGCTTGCTATTGCTGCGTATTATGACTACGAGATTTGGCAGATGGATGTCAAGACGGCTTTCCTTAATGGAAACCTCCTTGAGGAAGTGTACATGACACAACCCGAGGGTTTTGTGTCCCCAGATGAAGCCACTAAAATATGCAAGCTGAATAAGTCCATTTATGGACTGAAACAGGCCTCTCGAAGTTGAAATCTTCGTTTTGATGAGAAAATCAAAGAGTTTGGTTTCATCAAGAATGAAGATGAGCCTTGTGTTTACAAGCGAATCAGTGGGAGCATTGTTGTCTTCCTGATATTGTATGTAGATGACATACTGTTGATCGGGAATGACATTCCTACCCTGAAAGTTGTTAAGAACAACCTAGGGAACTGCTTTTCAATGAAGGATTTGGGTGAAGCGACTTATATACTTGGTATTAAGATCTATAGAGATAGATCGAAGAAGTTGCTGGGTTTGACCCAGAGTACGTACATCGAAAAGGTGTTGAAGCGGTTCAACATGCTTGAGTCCAAGAAAGGATTTTTGCCCATGTCTCATGGTGTGAATCTCTCTAAGGGCCAATGTCCAAAGTCTTGTGAAGACAAGGACCGCATGAAGTTGATTCCATATGCTTCGGCAATTGGATCGATCATGTACGCGATGTTATGTACTCGACCCGATGTCTCCTTTGCTTTGAGCATGACTAGCAGTATCAGTCAGACCCCGGTGAGTGTCACTGGATTGCAGTCAAGAATATCCTGAAGTACTTGAGAAGGACTAAGGACGTGTTCTTGGTGTATGGTGGAGAGGAAGAGCTCGTTGTAAGTGGTTACACGGATGCTAGCTTCCAAACTGATCGAGACGACTCCAAGTCTCAGTCAGGTTTTGTGTTTTGCCTGAATGGAGGAGCTGTAAGCTGGAAGAGTTCCAAGCAAGAGACAGTTGCTGATTCTACAATAGAGGCCGAGTATATCGCAGCAGCTAATGCAGCGAAGGAGGCTGTATGGATTAGGAAATTCATCGGCGAGCTTGATGTAGTTCCTAGCATTGTTGGTCCCGTAGTTCTCTACTGTGATAACAATGGTGCAATTGCACAATCTAAGGAACCTAGATCTCATCAGCGCTCCAAGCACATACTCCGGCGGTTTCATCTTATTCGTGAGATTGTCGAACGAGGAGATGTAAACATTTGCAGAGTGCCGACTGAGGAAAATATTGCGGATCCGCTGACAAAGCCTCTCGCGCAGAGAAAGCACGATGGTCATACTAGATCGATGGGTATACGATACCTAAATGATCAACTCTAGCGAGAATCTTGTGGGTTGCATGTAATCTTGTATTTTGTTGGCTGTTTGTTCATATGATGAACTGTGTACCTAGTTTTTCTTTTATAATTAATGGCAAATTCTTTTATTATGTCTTTTTCTATATGATAGTTAAATGTTAACATAATAGATACCCTTAGAATGTTCGCTTCCATGGGACATCAACTACGTGACTTGAATGTGAGAGCCCATGATTTATTTGAAGCTTCATTCTTAAAGGTCCCTGGTCGAGTATCATCATAGAAGCTAAGGGTGATGATGATACATGAAGATTAGCACGTGTGTTGACTGATGACCGGTTCTCACAGGTCATGATATTGTGATATCAAGTCATCACGTGGGTACTTGTTAGTGAACAAGTTGTACTGGACAGACCCAACCTGAGACTACTCTGTGGATTGTCATCCAATCGTGTCACGAGTAGGTCTCAATTGACAATGGTGTTGTGGTCCTTTGACCTGAAGTCACAACATTCATCAAGTGAGGAAGAGCGTGCTTTGATGTCATCTAAAGTCTTCCTTGAGAAAGGTTGATGATAAGGGTGGTTGTTGGGCATGTTACGAATCATTTGGGTGTTTGTGTGTGAGCAGATATGGAATTTGTCCTCCTGTATGACAGGAGTTGCATCCATGGGCCCCTTGATGGAACTGGACTGAGAAATGCATGGCCATGCTTGGTTGAGTCAATATGTGATATTGGACTCACCATTCTCTGGAAGTCCGTCCTGGATCAAGAAAACTTGGATTGAGCTATTACGAGGGTGACACGGTCCATGCCTCTAGTTCTTTCTGGATGTAAGGGACAAAGGGACAAAGACAACGCTGATACATTGGTCATAAAGGCTTATGAGTTATAAACTCTTATTGCTTGGGGAGCAATGATGCATTGCTAGATGCCGCTCATTGTTTGTGAGGTTTTTGGTTTGATACTTTCAAGATCAAGTGGGAGTCTGTTGGAGTTACCATGATGATCTGGAAGTGGTCAAACATGTAATCTCACTGCCAACGCGATATGAGCCTGCAGGGTCGCACATAAGAGATGTGGAGAAGTTGGATGACTGACTGTGTTGGTAAAGGTTACCAATCACCGACCTGAATGGGGTTGTGGGCAAAGTGTTGCCTTATAGGATCATCGGGTTGGGCAAATGTTGCCTTGAAGGGCTGGTTAGGTTTGTCGTCCGAGGGTCAATGACATTAGTCGAGAATTGTCTTGTGATTCCCGCCGATCGGCGAGAATCGTCTCCCTAATTCTCGACGATCGACGAGAATCGTCGAGAATCAATTGTTGATTCTCGACGATCGACTACCTTGACAATTGTCGTCGACCGCGGCTCGACGATCGTCGAGTATCATTGTGAATCGTCGAGCGAAGCTCGACGATCGGCGAGAATCGTCGAGTATGGTACTCTGATTCTCGCCGATCCTGTATGATACTCGTCGACTGATTCTCGCCGAACCTGCATAGTGATTCTCGCCGATTGTCGCCGATTCTCACCGATTGATACTCGCCGATTCTGAACCCTATTTTGGGTGGTCTGCGGATAGCGATTTTCCTGAGTTTATTTTATACTTTAGGTATAAATATAACACTTAGGGTTTCGGGTATGTATGCGATCTTCTCTGTGCGAATCGAACCCGACGGGAAGAGTTCCGCTCGTTCGCTCCGCCGATCCCGATCCCGCCGCCGGAAGTGTTCCGCCGCCGCGTTTGCTCCGTCGAATACCTTCTTTCCGGCGATTGTCGCTGGCGCTGCAATCCCTGGCGCGGACCTAGCAGTCCGTGGGAAGGCAAAGGTGCGGTCTTCTCCTTCCCGATCTTCCGTGCGACGGAAAGCTCGGCGTTCTCCCGCTCGTGTGGACTTCTGCAGAAACGTGGACACTATTCCACGTTGGACTCGCCACTAGCAAGAAGATAAAGTTTGGAGCATCTCCGTTGAGTTGTAACTCAACGCCACCGAGGTAATTTTTGCCTAGTTTTACTAACTTCTTGACTCAACTGTTCATGACCCGATCCACATCTCTTTGGGTTTTTCTTGATGTTTTACTTTTCCGCTGCGTGCACAAGTGTTGTGCCTACCCCATAGAGAAACCCAACAGAATAATTTGCGGAAGATGGAAAGGTTGAGCTCGATCCTTTCCGTGCGCATGTAGCAGGCGAAAGCCACCAGCAGCGCCACAGAGTTGGGGTTGAGCTGGGCTGGCACCACCCCGTAGTATCGAAGGGACTGATGCATTTCCGACGGAACACCACCTTGAAGTGATCCAGCGGAACAACAAGCTCCCCTTCCGGCAGGAAGTTAACCCCGTCCTCCTTCCCAGGGTTGCGCGCGACGAAGCCTGCCGGAATGTAGTCTGCCACTATGGAAGCGAACTCCGTCTCGGTCAGGCGGCAGGGGGGAAGTTGTACTCGAGGAAGTTTTGTGCGCATTTGGTGCGGCCTTCGGTTTCGCCCGACATCTCATGAGTTTGCGGAAAGGGGAAAGAGAGGGATATGGGAGAAGGATCGCACTGCGGAAGTAGCGACAGCAAGGGGGAAGGAAAACGAAGGCTTGGAATCAAGTGGAAGTAAATGCGGTGGGTGAACCAAACTATTTATAGAAAAAATATACGGTAATCATGACTCCTGAAGTAAAGATTCTCACTAGCTGGCAGGGTCGTAGGCTCGCTTGGGGGGTAAGGGAAGAACCCGAGAGGATCCCGTGGTACATGCTCTCATTAGCTGGCAGGGCTGGAAGGCGCACTCGGCTCTGAGTAGACCCGTTGTTCAGGCTCTCATTAGCTGGCAGGGTCGTATGCTCGCTTGGCGGGTAAGGGAAGACCCCGAGAGGATCCCGATGTCTAGGCTCCCATTAGATGGCAAAGCTCGAAGGCGCACTCAGCCCCGAGTAGACCCGCTGTCCAGGCTCTCACTAGCTGGCAGGGTCGTAGGCTCGCTTGGGGGAAAAGGAGAAAAAGTTTGTGATTCTAAAAGTCCCCGAGAGGATCCCGTTGTCCAGGCTCCCATTAGCTGGCAAGGCGGGAAGGCGCACTCTGCCCCGAGTAGACCTGTTGTCCAGGCTCTCAATAGCCGGTAGGGTCGTAGTCTCGCTTGGGGGGTAAAGGAAGACCCCGAGAGAATCCCGCTGTCCAGGATCTCATTAGCTGTTAGAGCTGGAAGGCGCACTTGGCCCCGAGTAAACCCGCTGTCAGGGCTCTCATTATCTGGCAGGGCCGTAGGTTCGCTTCGGGTAAGGAAATACCCTGAGAGGATCCCGCTGTCCAGGCTCCCATTAGCTTGCAGGGCTGAAATGCGCACACAACCCCGAGTAGACCCACTATCCAGGCTCTCACTAGCTGGCAGGGCGGTAGGCTCGCTTGGGGGGAAAGAAAAAAGTTTACAGATTCGAAGGCCCGCTCGGTGGCAAGACGCAAAACGCTTGGAATAATCAGATCTGGAGCCTCTCCCGCTGTCCAAGCTCTTATTAGCTGGCAGGGTCGTAGGCTCGCTTGGGGCACCCCGAGAGGATCCCGCTGTCCAGGCTTCCATTAGCTGGCAGGGTTGGAAGGCGCACTTGGCCCCGAGTAGACCCACTGTCCAGGCTCTCACTAGCTGGCAGGGCCGTATGCTCGCTTGGGGGGGGGGAAGGAAAAAAGGTTTACAGATTCGAAGGCCCGCTTAGTGGCAAAACGCAAAACGCTTGGAATAATCAGATCTGGTTCCGCTCTCGTTGTTAGGCTCTCACCTAGCTGACGGGGGAGCTAGGCACATAACAAGCATTACGAAGTACTTCGCCAACAAGTTCTCAAATGGTTGGCACCTATCCTAAGTAGAGATAAGGAAAGGTAGACTCATCTCGACATCTACACCTCGACAGGGGTTTCTTGGTATGCCTTTTCAGCATTCCCATACCAGCATACCCATCTCAACGAAGTTCATCCCCTAAGAGCCTAAGGCGTAGGCGAAAGCTCGAAAGTGAGTACGACTGATCAGCATAGAGAGAGGGTCTCGCACAATAGCCTCTCGGCAAGACCATCCCGACAAGATCTTCTCGGCAAAGAAACCTCTGGTAAACCCTACTCAGCGAGTAACGGTTCCGCGCGGTCAACCCCTAAGAGCCGAAGGTTTGAGCAAAAGTTCGGCGGCATTGGCGAATGACAATGGATAAGAAGATAAAAATAACTACAAAAAAGGCATTTCGGCAAAAAAGATGATTTAACTTTACTATCTCAAAAAATTACAGTTATGGGGGTCTCTTCCCTTACATAGAAGATCAAAAAGAGAAAAAATTACAAGGCAAATAAGACAGGAAGTCTTCAGGAAGAGCTGTCGGACTTCTCGCTGGAGGTGGCTTCGCTCTCGCTGGAGGAGCTTGATCCGCTTCCGCTTGACGAGTCGTCCTCTCCCACAGGATTTAGGATGCGCTTATACAGCCAGGGAAGGATCCCTCCAAGCGAGCCTACGATCCTGCCAGCTAGTGAGAGCCTAGACAGCGGCTGGTCATGACTCATCTAAAGTAAATATTAGAGTGCTCTCATGGTAGGTTATGATGTCACATGCATGGGGGAAGAAAATCCATATTTGTTATGCGTGAACTGATTTAATGCTATTAGTTTAAAAAATATATTTTGGGGAAAAATTGATTTGTTATTATGCGGAAGCTTTAGAGTTAGTCAATGAAAAACTAGATGCACATGTATTTTTAATAATCACATGTCACACAGTGCTGATGCACAATTTTAATGCAATAAACTGAAGTGATGAACATGTCATTAATGTTATATTCTAGTACAATAAAACATCTTAGCAGTTGTCCGTGATACAAAAAATGACCGATCATAACTAATACATAATAATCAAATCTGACAGTACAGGAAACAAAATACATAGAACCTGATAAATCAACAATAAAATAAACCTCCAGGAAGTCTAGAACTTGACGCGGCTCGGGCTCAGGTAGTAAGGCGGCGCAGTCACGGACGCTAAGGCAAACTCCAAAATAAGTAGGAAAAATTCTCTGAACAGATATAAAAAAATGAGCAAAATAAAACATAATATGAGTCAGAGAATCAAAGATGTACTTGTACCAAATTTATCATGAGGTAGAACTAGTAAGACAAGCATGTAACTGAGTCAAGCATAAGAAACTAAATTCGCTAGCCTACTCCAAAATATATCATATAATCGATCTTGTAATGACATAAGTTGTAACCAAAGAAAAACGTAAGGGTTTATATTGGATGCACATGGTTCATATTCATATTCAGATGCAATGCTTATAAAAAAAAATTTGTGTTTGTCATGATCATTCATATATTCCCGAGTTAAGAGAACTCTAAACAAATAGTTGCATCAATTAAATACTATTTTTCAAAGATTGCTTATGATATTACTTAATTAAATGATTTATAGTTTTAGAAACTTCTATCATATAATGATGCGTTAATTAGTTAACGATTCAGGTGTTGCCAGATAATATTTATAATCATAAGAAATAGAAGCGAGAACTAAATCCAATATTTGCAAGTGAGGGGGTATTATTTACTTGTCTTAAGCATGTCCAAAATGGATAGCGGCGATTAAGAGACGTAAGCAAAAAATAGCAATCTTATTTTGAACATGCTCAAGGGTAAACATGCATGATATTTGACATAACGAGAATCTTACGCTAACACATTCATTTTCATCACATAACTATAACAAGAGAGTGGTTTAGAACTTTATCTCCCTCAAAAGTGAGGGAACAGGAGTTTACCTCATGATATTTTTACCCTAAATCAGAGAGAAATTTGAGCGATCCCACCAATCTATCCAATGAGCGGTGCTGGAAATCAAAAATACAATATGGTTAGATGAATATAATAGGGTCAACACTTGGATCACAAGTTATACATTGATTAGAGCACGAAAATTAGCAAAATGTTTCAATAAAATCTGAATGAAGGGGAAATGAGGAGTTTCTTACCCAAGGAGACCGAATTCGGGATCAAAAATTTGAATAAAAGAGGTTTCGAGCAAACCCTAGGTGTCCCTGAAAGATATGGTACCTAAACACCTAGAGGGGGGGGGGGGTGAATAGATGACCTAATCCTTTTCTAACTTTACTGGCAGCAAACAGTTTATTATCACAGATTTTTAACTTTTGCACAGCAATCACAAAGTATTCACAGCATACACAGCACAATCACAGCACAACACAATGGTTTATAGTGGTTCCCCAAGATATGTGTACATCCACTTTCCCCCTTCGCCTATCTAGCAGTGTACTAGATTCGGCCAAACTCCTCCACTGTCTCAGAACCCAAATTGGTTCCTACACCTCAGGCCCAAAGCCTTACAACTCAGCTTTATCCAAAAGCCTACACTCAGCCAATCAAGGCCTACACTCAGCCAACCAAGGCCTACACTCAGAGATCTCTATCTCCTACACTCAGGCTAACAAGCCCTACCCTCAGCCTTTATAAATACAGGCTTACAAATCACTCAGATCCAAAGGATCCTACAAGTTAAAATGTATTACAAATAATAACTCTACAACTCAGAAATAAAAGAGGGGAGTTGAGAGTTTCTTGATGAGTTCTTGGAAGAACTCAGCTGGATTCACTCTGACTTAGCTTTCTTCAAAGATTCTTGAGTAGAACTGAATAAGACTGAATCCTCCTGCAGTAGTTCCTTGACCTCTGCTACTTAAGATCTAGAATTGAATCTGAATCCTTCTTCTCAGCCTAGTTCCAGAGGCTGATTTCTTGGAAGGAGCCCTCTCTCTCCAACTTCTTAGATCTGCACTTGGACTGCAAGATCTTCTTGTGTTGATACTCTTGGTACCACTTCAATAATTTGTTTTTCAACAAACTAAACTTTTGAACAACAATCTGATCTAGTTGATCTTCAACCATCGTTTCTGTAAACTGTAGGTGCCTATTTATAGGCATTCTTCATGGTAACCGGCTGATCCGGTCCATAACTGACTTCTGATATTTCTGACAGGTGCTGTAGACCGGCTGGAACGGCAGCTGTCAAGTCATCCAGTCATTTCTTGAAAATCTCTAACTGTCTGTAAGTGTCGAGACTTTCTGTCTTTAAGTGTCGACACTTATAGTACAAGTGTCGACACATGTTGTGTAAGTGTCGACACAAGTCTACAAGGTGTCGACACATTTCCTTGTATGTCTCGACACAGATTCTTCTGCATGTGTCGACACTGAAATTGAGTGTCGACACAAGTACTTGTTCTTCTAGCTTTTGCTGAATTCTTCTAAGTGTCGACACATCTCCTTTGTGTCGACACAACTTCTTGTGTTGTATCTGTTAAGTGTCGACACTGCTTCTTGGTGTCGACACATAGTCTTCTATGTTGATTCTTGCTGAGTGTCGACACAGCTCCTTGTGTCGACACTTGATTCTTCTGTTGAGACTTCAGCTGAGTGTCGACACATTCCTTTAGTGTCGACACTTGTACTTAGAATATTTTGGAAATAATTCTGTTCTTTGCTAAGTGTCGACACAGCTCCTTGAGTCGACACTTTCTTCAAGTGTTGAGTCTTCAGCTGTGTGTCGACACATTGTTCTGGGTGTCGACACATACTTCAAATGCTGACTCTTCTGTTGAGTGTCGACACATTGTGCTGGGTGTCGACACTAACTTCAAGTGCTGACTCTTCTGCTTAGTGTTGACACATTGTGTTGAGTGTCGACACATGTACTTAGTCTCTGCAGACTTTTGCTGAGTGTCGACACAGCTCCAAGTGTCGACACTTTCTGGTGTAGACACAGCTTCACTGGGTGTCGACACAGCTCCTTGTGTCGACACTTTCTGTCTGCACTTTTCTTCACTGAGTGTCGACACAGCTCCAAGTGTCGACACTTTCTGTCTGGTGTCGACTCTGCATCCCAGGTGTCGGCACAATGACTCCAAGTGTCGACACTGCTTGTCTGGGTGTCGACACATGGACTTAGAAACTTTCTGCTTCAGTCCAGTGATTACTTAACCTGCACAAGTAAACTCAACATACATCAAATACATTATGATGTATATCATTGAGTTAGGTGAGGTTTCTTCAAATCAGGTACATTTGACCAATGTACCCAACAATCTCCCCCTATTTGGAGAAGTCATAACCCTTAGTCAATGATATACACCATTCATAATTAAAGATTACAAAATGATGTAAAGCAGATTATTTACAGCAGGGTAAACATAAACATGTAATAAATCACACATGTATACACATTCATCAGCACAGAACAAATAAGAAATAGATACATTCACAGAACAAACATGAAATATATGAATCATATATTGTTCTAATATTTGTCTTATACATTTTCAGAAGTTTACTAAATGTGTTACATCCAAAAGATTACAACATAAACTTCAAGAAATTTCTTAATCTATTTCTGGTCTGGTTCTTTGATAACTATGCCTTTGCCAGGTTGGACTTGAGCTTTGACAGTGGCTTCAGCAGTTTCAGCAACAGCAGGCTTCTTGCCTTTTAGATCTTTCTGTTTGAGTGCTTCTGCCTTGATCTTCTGCCTCTCAAAGTAGTGATATGGCTTGGGGAAGTACTTGCTAGGCTCCACTGCAGTAGGAGGTAGCTTTCCCATCTTAGCCTTCCTTCTGAATTGAACAATGGCCTCTTGTCTTATTTCATGTTTTCTCCATTCAGCTTCAGAGAACCATTTGTTCCTGTCATGTGTATTGTCCTTGGAAGCTTTCCAGGCAGTTAAAATTATATTCCTAGAGGTAGGGCTCCACTGTTCAAAATCTCTGCTTGTTCCCTAAACCTCTTCTTTGACAACCTTGTCTCTTCTTCTTTCTGTAATGCCTCTTGCATGGCTTCAGATATAGGTTGAACAACCTTTTCAATATGAACATGGTCCTTGCCCTCAGGTGGGCTATACATTGTGCTCACATCGGCTTGAATCATTTCAAAGTCTGGAGGTGGATAAATGACCTGAGCTACTTCTGGTTGCTCACCTCCAAAATAAGCAGGGTTAATGCCTGATTCAACAACATCTTGGTCATCACACAGAGGAGGGTATCCAAGTGTAGCCCTGATTGAATTTGATATCCATTTTGCATGCTCAGAACTTGTCTTGACTAACACTCTCTCCCCCTTTATTACTTCTCGAGCCATGTGATCTCTGACATCATCCTTTTGAAATCTGATCTGACTGTCCAAGTACCTGATCCCATCTTTAAAGTAAGATTTTAGCTTTTGAAGTTGTTCAGATATGACCTTCTGGGAGGCTTGGATAGCAGTCTTTACAGCAGTAATTTCCTCTTGAAAGACTTTATCAAATTTAGCTTTAGCAGCATCAGTAGATGTAGAGGGTTCAGCAGCCTTATTCTTTAATTCAGTGACAATAACATTGTGGGATTCAGTCAAATTGTCATTCATTCTTAATTGATTCTCAAGAACATACCCTTGCTTCAATGTTATATCATCTACCTGTGCCTTGATCTTCTCTTGGTGTGTTGCCAAATACACCACTGCATTTCCACCCTTGTGGAAGCAGTCTGTCATCTCCTTCTTGTTGAGATTCATCTCAAACCTTATAGATTTTATATCTTGGGCCAGATCAAATTGTAAAGTCTTCTGCCCTTCATCCACATAAGCCTCTATAGCCTTTCTTTGTTCATCAAGTTTTATCTGCATGGCAATCATTAAGGCACTATAATCAACAGTTGGGGCTTGTTGAATTATAGGTTGTGGGGCTACAGTTTGCAAAGCCTTCTTGTAACTCTGGCTCCTTCTCTTGAATACATAGAGTTTCTTTTTCCTTGCCCTTGCAGTCTCCTCATCTTCAGAGGCAGAAGTGCTGGCAATATCAACCCTCTCCTTAGGGCTTGGAGGCTTGTCAGCTTGCACATCTTGTGCCTTCTCAGTTTCTTGCCTTATAGGCTCCTCCAGAACTTGCATTTGCTCCCCCTCAGCAGCAGCAGTCTCTCCTTCAGCAGCTTCTTTGTCCATGTCAAAATCTGTTGAAATTTGTGAAGTGGAAGTGGGTGACGGGACAGGCCGCGCGACCTGTGGCGGACAGCTTTGGCGGACTGGGCGGACTGGGCGGACTGAGGTTTGCGGCCTGGTGAAAAGTCTGGTGGAAGCCGGCTGTGTTCTGAGCGGGTTGATGCATGGAGTCCGCGGTTGGTGCGGCCTGGTATCTGCGGATAGAGAGGCTTGCGGACTGGTGCTTTGCTCAGTGGTCGCGGGTGCAAGCTTGTGCTGAAAGGCGGGTTGGTTCGAGTCCGCGGGAAGCCTTGCGGACTGGTGTGTCCGTGGTTTGGGCTGTTGCGGACTGGGCCTTGAGCTTGGCTGAGGCCTTGTCGAGCTCAGGTGTTACAGCAGGTCTTGCTGTGGAGACCGGTTGGCGGACTGATGTTTGGAGTCCGGGAGGTTGCTGCTGCATTGGACAAGTGCGAGGAGCTCGCGGACTGGTTGCGGTCTGTGCTAGGGTGTTTGGCGGACGGGACTTTGTGTCCGCCATGCTCTCACTGGCCCTTGATGGTTTTGGACTTGGTCACACTTGGTGTCAAGTTCATGGTGTCCGCCGTATCCGCCAAGTCCGCTGTGACCGGGCGGACTGTTGCTGTTTGCCTTTGGTCGTGGACTTGTGGCGGATTGAGGTGTGAGTCTTGCGGACTGCCTCGGGTTGGTGCGGACATCCATTGAAGGGGGTTTTCTGTCCTGAAGCAGTTGGAGCTTTGCGGGCTGGTGCCTTGTCCGCTTAGCTTGGGCGGACTGGAGAGGGTTCATCAATGGTTGCCTTGCTCCTGGCAGTTTCCTTGGTGTCCGGCTAAGTCTATGCGGACTCAGCGGACGGTGGTTGCATTCGCGCGGACTGAGGGTGGTGTCGCTATCTCTTGGGCGGTGACCACACTCCTCACCTTGCCTATAAATAGGACCCCCTGGCACATCTACAGTAACCTAAGTAACTTGAGTGAACAGTAAGTTGGGGTGTGCGAAGTGCTGCGGTCTGTGTTTGCCAGTCCGCGCGGATTGTTTCAGGCTGACGGTTTGCTGTGTGCAGGTCGCGCGGATAACTTCAAGGAGCCAGGAGTTTGGCTGTGACTTCGGTCAGTGCTTGGAAGTGTGCGGTCTCTGCGGACTCAGCAGGAGGTCGCTCTGCGGCTTGTCAGTTCTGTTTCAACTTTGCCAGCTTCAATAACCTGTCCGCCGGTTTCAGGCGGGTAGGGGAGTTCCTCGGTTCGGGTTCAGCAGGAGGCGAATAACGGTCTGTCCGCGCGGCCTCGCGGCTTCGGCGGACTCCGTGGTATTCGGCGGATTGCAGCATAGCTTGGGCGAGCTCAGCGGTCTCGGCGGTCTCGGCGACCTCGCGGTCTCGGCGGACTGGAGTGCTGTCCGCCCGGCTTGTTTTTTGGTTCTTTCTGTTTACAGCTGTAATACTAGCGAAATCATGTCTCGCTATGTATGCCTCGGATTGTAAAGAAGTGAATGCATAATAAGACCTCCTTGTGCTTCCATTGTTTTGTTGGGTGCAATCTCTAGTCCTTGGGCTTTCCGCAGGTTCAGCGTGCGAACTGGGTAGTTCCGAAGATATTAATTTGGTGTTTGGGCTATCTTGCTGACCACGTTGAGAAAATTTAACATGGTATCAGAGGCAGGTTTCTGAGGTTGCGGAGGTTCAATTGCGTGAGCGGAAGTCAACCAGCGTTGTTAACTCAGTGATTGAGTGGTGATCAACCTGTGTTGTTGCTCGGAGCTGCTGAAGGGTACCAACAGGTGATTGCAATGGAAGGAAGCTTAGCAAGAGGTCTGGGCATTGAACTCTTAATGTCGACTAACTACAAGAAGTGGAAGTCGTGCATGAAGAGTTATCTTCTAGGCGAGGAGCTGTGGGAAGTCGTCTGTGGAGACGACAGACAGGAAGTAACTGCTGCTTTCGGTACTGCTGAGCAGGTGAGGCTCTGGAGAAGAACTAATGCTAAGGCTGAGTTCGTTCTGAAGAGAGCTGTCTCTCCGGAACTGTTTGATCACATCATAGGATGTGAGTCGGCTGCTAATATTTGGACAACCATTGATGAGTTGTTCAATAGGAAGAATGTGGCGCGGCTTCAGTTCCTGGAGAATGAGTTGGCCAGGGCAACTCAGGGAGACCTTTCCATCTCCAAGTACTTCTTAAAGATGAAGAGCTTGTGTGCTGAGCTGTCGGCACTGGATCCTGATGAGCCTATCTCTGAGGCAAAGATGAAGAGGAACATTATCCGTGGCTTGCGGAAGGAGTATGTTGCCTTTGTTACATCTGTTCAAGGGTGGTCTACTCAGCCGTCGTTGCTGGAGCTGGAGAATCTGCTTGCCTCGCAGGAGAGCTTAGCAAGGCAGATGGCTGGAGTGAATCTGAATCAGGAAGGCAGCGAGGCCCTCTTCTCAGGCAAGAAGAAGGGATGGGAAGGGAATAAGAAGAAGAAGGTGCAGGCCGCTGTTGAGAAGGAGACTTCATATTCATATCCGCCGGAGAGGAGCAATGCTCCTAAGGACTGGAAGAAGAACTTGAAGTGCTACCGGTGTCATCAGCGAGGGCACTTCAAGCGGGACTGCAAGGTCAAACTGCAGCCTGGGCATGCTGCGGGAAAGGAGGAAGCTTGCTCGCGAAGTGAAGAAGCAGAATGGGGAGGAGCTTTCATGACGGGCACTTGTGTCCGGGCCTTATCTGCTGAGGACTTCAACAGCGAGTGGATCGTCGACTCCGGGTGTGGTCTTCACCTCACCGGAGACAAATCGAAGTTCACCTCCATGTAGGCTTACTCAGGTAATGAAGCTATTATCACTGCTGATAATACTGTTTATGCAGTAGAGAAGGAGGGGGTCGTGTCTTTGGGTAGTGATCAGGGGCCACTCACGTTAAGGAGTGTGTATCACGTGCCGGGCATGAAGAAGAACCTCTTCTCGGTGACCAATGCGGTGGACGCTGGGTATCACGTTCTGTTTGGGCCAACAGACGTGAGGTTCCTTCGCAACGTATCAGCGGTAAAGACTGATGTTGCTCATGTTGGGAGGAGGGTGAAGAACTTGTTTGTTCTTTCCACCAGTGCCTATGTTGATAGGATGAGAGCCAATGATAGTGCGGCTATCTGGCATGAGAGGCTGGGGCATGTTGGCATGGACAAGCTAAAGACAATGACGAGTAGAAGTCTGGTGAGGGGGTTGCCGATGTTGTCCTCCTTTGGTGATGGGCATGTTTGTGCGGGCTGTCAATACGGTAAGGCACATCGCCTTCCATTTGATAAATCTCAAACAAGGAGCAAGAAACCATTGGAGTGTATTCATGGCGACTTGATGAGACCGACTGTTACTGCCAGCCTTGGTGGAAGCAAATACATGTTTGTCTTGGTTGATGACTACTCAAGGTATACTTGGGTGTACTTCTTAAAGGAGAAGTCGGAAGCCTTCCGTTTGTTCGTGGAGTTCAAGGAGTTGGTAGAAGGCCGGCTTGGCTTGCGGGTTAAGAAGTTTAGAACTGATAATGGGGGGGGGGGGAGTTTGTCTCTTCCGAGTTTTCTAACTTCTGCAGGAAGCACGGGATCCAACGGGAGCTTACTTGTGCTCACACTCCACAACAAAATGGGGTAGCGGAGCGGAAGATCCGTCATTTGACGGAAACCTGCAAATGCTGGCTGCATGCGAAAGATATCCCAAGGTCTTTTTGGGCGGAGGGAATGTCTTGTGCTGCTTATGTTATCAACCGGATGCCACTCAGCCCTATCAACATGAAGACTCCTGTTGAGCTGTTGCTGAAGGAGAAGCCGAGTGTTGGACACCTTAGGGTGTTCGGTTCAACTTGCTACGTGCATGTCCCGGATGCTTCACGGACAAAGCAGGATGCGAAGGCAAGGAAACTTGTCTTTGTTGGCTACGATGAACGGAAGAAGGGATGGAAATGCATGGACCCTGTGACGAAGAAGTTCGTGGTGTCAAGAGACGTAGTCTTTGACGAGCTGACATCATATGGAGGTGGCTCGGCGGAGCTAACCGGAAGTAGCAAGGATGATGAAGCACCGGTGGAGGCTGCTGAAGGCTTGGAAGAGGAGCTTGCTGTTTCACCAGCAGCTCCTGTTGCTTCGAACTCCGAGGCTGAGCCTTCTGGCTCAGGCAGCAGGGGGAGCACTGCTCAATGCTTGCCCCAGGTAGGAGTGGAGCCTGAAGAAGCAACGGAAGCCGTGAGCAAGGAGCCGTGTCTTCGGAGATCGAAGAGGGTGGTTAAGCCACCGGCTCGGTACTGTGATGGGAATGCAGTGAGCTTTGTCTCCTGCTTCTTTGCAGGTCCTCTGGATGAGCGAGAGCCTGCAAACTTCAACGAGGCCACTGGAGTGAAGGAGTGGGATGATGCCATGAAGGAAGAGATTGATGCTCTGAAGAAGAATGAAACCTGGGACCTTGTGCCCAAGGTTGATGGCATTACTCCGGTTACTTGCAAGTGGGTGTATAAGTTGAAGAAGAAGGCTGATGGGAGCATTGATCGGTTCAAGGCTCGCCTGGTCGCTAGAGGATTCTCACAGCAGTATGGAGAAGACTATGAGGAGACATTCAGTCCAGTTGCGAAGATGACGTCTGTAAGAGTGGTGATCGCCTTGGCTGCTAGCAAGGGATGGAGGTTGTGGCAACTCGATGTGAAGAATGCTTTTCTTTACGGAGAGATTGACAAAGACATCTTCATGGATCAGCCGCTTGGTTTTGTCTCTGAAAAGCATCCGGACTATGTCTGCAAACTCAGGAAGGCTCTCTATGGGTTGAAGCAAGCTCCTAGAGCGTGGTATGGGAAGATTGCAGAGTACTTGCAATTCTGTGGATACCTGGCTTCCAACTCAGATTCAAGCTTGTTCGTCAAGAAGAAGGGAGAGCTAAGAGTCTTGGTCCTGCTGTATGTGGATGATATGATCATCACAGGGAACTCGGAGGAGGAAGTAGCAAGGCTCAAGGGTGAGCTTGCTATACGCTTCGAGATGAAGGACTTGGGAGAGTTGCATCACTTTCTTGGTCTGGAAGTGGAGAGGAAGGAGTGCGGGGTTCTCATTAGCCAGAAAGGGTAGGCTGATCGCATTGTGAAGCGGTTTGGCATGGGCGAAGGGAAGAAGTGCTCTACTCCACTGGAATCTGGGCTAAAGCTTCGACGAGATGAGGGAAGGGTTCTTAATGATCCCTTGGTGTTCAGGGCTCTTATTGGGAGCTTGATCTATCTGACGATTACAAGGTCGGATATAGCTTATGCTATTGGCCGAGTAAGTCGGTATATGTCTGAACCAAGGAAATCTCATCTGTTGGCGGCAAAGGGGATCTTGAAGTATGTCAAGGTGACTTCTGAGATGGGACTCCTCTATGGAAGGGACGCGGAGTTTGTATTGCTCGGGTACACAGATGCTGACTATGGCGGTGATTCGGATGATCGAAGGTCTACTTCTGGTTATGTGTTCACTTGCGGTTCAGCTAGCATCTCGTGGTGTAGCAAGAAGCAGGACTCGGTGTCGGTTTCAACTACGGAGGCGGAGTATAAGGCTTGACCTTGGCTGCTCGGGAAGCCGTTTGGTTGAGGAGACTCATAGAGGATGTTCATGAAGAAGTGCAAGGGCCTACTTTACTCCGGGGTGACAATGAGAGTGCTCTCAAACTGGTAAACAATCCAGTGTGTCACGCCAGGACCAAGCATATAGAGATTGATCACCACTTCATCAGGGAGAAGGTGTTGGAGGGGTCTCTGCTGGTCGGGCATGTTCGGAGTGAAGATAATCTTGCTGACATCTTCACGAAGCCGCTGTCGAAGGGGCCCTTTGAACGCTTGCGCAGCTTGCTGGGCTTGGTCACCACTTCTCACTTCAAGGGGGAGTGTTGAAATTTGTGAAGTGGAAGTGGGTGACGGGACAGGCCGCGCGGCTGTGGCGGACAGCTTTGGCGGGGGACTGGGCGGACTGAGGTTTGCGGCCTGGTGAAAAGTCTGGTGGAAGCCGGCTGTGTTCTGAGCGGGTGTTGCATGGAGTCCGCGGTTTGGTGCGGCCTGGTATCTGCGGATAGAGAGGCTTGCGGACTGGTGCTTTGCTCAGTGGTCGCGGGTGCAAGCTTGTGCTGTTGGGGGTTGGTTCGAGTTCGCGGGAAGCCTTGCGGACTGGTGTGTCCGCGGTTGGCTGTTGCGGACTGGGCCTTGAGCTTGGCTGAGGCCTTGTCGAGCTCAGGTGTTACAGCAGGTCTTGCTGTGGAGACCGGTTGGCGGACTGATGTTTGGAGTCCGGGAGGTTGCTGCGTTGGACAAGTGCGAGGAGCTCGCGGACTGGTTGCGGTCTGTGCTAGGGTGTTTGGCGGACGGGACTTTGTGTCCGCCATGCTCGCACTGGCCCTTGATTTGGACTTGGTCACACTTGGTGTCAAGTTCATGGTGTCCGCCGTATCCGCCAAGTCCGCTGTGACCGGGCGGACTGTTGCTGTTTGCCTTTGGTCGTGGACTTGTGGCGGATTGAGGTGTGAGTCTTGCGGACTGCCTCGGGTTGGTGCGGACAGCCATTGAAGGGGGTTGTCCTGAAGCAGTTGGAGCTTTGCGGGCTGGTGCCTTGTCCGCTTAGCTTGGGCGGACTGGAGAGGGTTCGTCAATGGTTGCCTTGCTCCTGGCGGTTTCCTTGGTGTCCGGCTAAGTCCATCGGACTCAGCGGACGGTGGTTGTATTCGCGCGGACTGAGGGTGTGTCGCTATCTCTTGGGCGGTGACCACACTCCTCACCTTGCCTATAAATAGGACCCCCCTGGCACATCTACAGTAACCTAAGTAACTTGAGTGAACAGTAAGTTGGGGTGGGCGAAGTGCTGCGGTCTGTGTTTTCCAGTCCGCGCGGATTGTTTCAGGCTGACGGTTTGCTGTGTGCAGGTCGCGCGGATAACTTCAAGGAGCCAGGAGTTTGGCTGTGACTTCGGTCAGTGCTTGGAAGTGTGCGGTCTCTGCGGACTCAGCAGGAGGTCGCTCTGCGGCTTGTCAGTTCTGTTTCAACTTTGCCAGCTTCAATAACCTGTCCGCCGGTTTCAGGCGGGTAGGGGAGTTCCTCAGTTCGGGTTCAGCAGGAGGCGAATAACGGTCTGTCCGCGCGGCCTCGCGGCTCGGCGGACTCCGTGGTATTCGGCGGATTGCAGCATAGCTTGGGCGAGCTCAGCGGTCTCGGCGGTCTCGGCGACCTCGCGGTCTCGGCGGACTGGAGTGCTGTCCGCCCGGCTTGTTTTTTGGTTCTTTCTGTTTACAGCTGTAATACTAGCGAAATCATGTCTCGCTATGTATGCCTCGGATTGTAAAGAAGTGAATGCATAATAAGACCTCCTTGTGCTTCCATTGTTTTGTTGGGTGCAACCTCTAGTCCTTGGGCTTTCCGCAGGTTCAGCGTGCGAACTGGGTAGTTCCGAAGATATTAATTTGGTGTTTGGGCTATCTTGCTGACCACGTTGAGAAAATTTAACAAAATCAACTTGATCTAGAGTGAGAAATAGATCTTCATGGTGAACTCTTGAGGGATTGAGCTGGAAGAAATTCTTTCTCTTCAACTACTGGTAACAGCGATGTGTTTGATTAATAAAACATCTGGTTTGGATAGGAAGCTGGTTTGCGAAGAACATCAGACAAATCAGCATCTTATACAAGATATTCTAAAGTGTTTAGGTCAGTGAGAAACCTCTTGGTATGAAAATGGTGGCTTGCCACTGTCCAGGTAGGAGGTTCTTCTACAACTGGAGGCTCCCTGGCTTTGATCCCTATGGATGAGGGCATCTGGAGGCAGCTCCCCCTGGATTCAGCAGTATCTTGAGCAGCAGGGGTCTTCTCTGCAGCCACTTCCTCTTAGTCATCAGGAGTGAAAACAACATGTTCTTCACTCCTGAACTGTTGGAGGACTCTGTTCAACTGGAG